>JAAGVU020000061.1:3290933-3309004 GCA_011763525.2 Mormyrus iriodes
TGTGTGTGTGTGTGTGTGTGTGTGTGTGTGTGTGTGTGTGTGTGTGTGTGTGTGTGTGTGTGAGAGAGAGAGAGAGACAAAAAGTGATTAGAGTGGACAGCTAATGCGAGGCTGTTGTCATAACAGGGGACGATTCTGCACAAGATGCCATCTACCTGTGTAGGTCCATAAGTACCCTGGGCTCTTAAAAAAAGCACCATTTGACCTAATGATTTTTTCCTCTCAAGCACAACTTCAATCTGTGACTATGTCCTGTAAAATAAAACATTACATTGTTATCTCTGCAGACTGTATGTTTATTACCAAAACATACGGTGAGGACGGAAAAAATATAATATCCTAAACGACGTGAAAAATACATGCGTCGCGTTACATGTCAACTTAAGTGGTGCATTTAAATTTTGTGGTGGTGCTCCTAACATTTTCAGTCAGGAGAACCAGTGTCACTAGTGTAAAAAGTTAGTCTGGAGCCCTGCATTTTAACACCATCCGTGTACAGACAAAGCACGCAAATTTTATTCTGTTATTTCTTCTTATTCAAGGAACCTTTAAAATACGTCAGAAGATGGCCAGAGCCAGCTATCAATCAAGAGGTCATACAAAATAAAAAGTTATTAACTTGGATAAAATGGCCAGATTTGTTTTTTTAAAAAAAGAATGATCGTGCCGTGGAACAATATGAATGGATTACTCTTGCGATGATGTCATCACATCGCCTAGATTTGGTATAAGAATGGCACAGCAGTAATGCCTTATTTCATGGTCAGTAAAAATCTGTAAAGGTCACACACTGTGCTTTCTGTATTTTCTGCAATTTTCACGACAGAAGAAACGGACAGCATTTTATAAGTGCCTACGATGCACACATCCCGCTTAACGTCATTTTGAAATTCCTGTAAGCCATTCACTGCCTTGGAAAATCTACATGGATGTCATAACTAAAAGATCAGAAATACATTTACATTTGCTTCAATCTTTTGTCCAAAGCGACGTACAAGTGCACAAAGGCACTTAGCACATTACAAACGCATGACTGTTAAGGAGTTTGATTTGCTGTAAGCGCTTCCTGCAAGGTCAGCAGGCCTCCCTCGCCTTTCAGTTCAGTGGAACGTTTTGGCAAACCAGCAGGGAAAGGAGACAAATGGCAAAAGAGCGAGCATGGAAAGAGCACCATATGGTCTCTGTCGAAACTAGAGGAGCACGTTAAAAAATGCACCATGGGTACGGCCCTGAAAACGCCTCACTAGCGCAACTCGGTGCAGCGTCCTCCGAGGGGGTAAGAGTGATGCATGCAGTAACTAAACTGTGATGCTGAATACAGACATAACATGCTAACCATCTATCGATAAGCAATTGTGCCACATCCGTTACTATAACACAATAGTAATACATGCACCATCGGGTGATATGTGCAGGGCACCTTCAATCCTTTCATGTTATATTTGCTGTTTCCAGTCATTCTGAGGTTGTCCAGAGCTACTTTACTGCAGCCGTGTAAAAAACATCATGGAATAATAAGAAATATTTAGGGCCTCTTAAATGGGAGCTCAAAGTTCTTTTCTCTGTTATGGAGAAAATAAAAAGATTCTATCGGTGTGGAATCGTCTCTTAAAAAATAAAGAAAGATAAGCTGGCAGAGCATGACAGGGATCCACATGAAAGTGCTGCGGACCAGCTATCATGTCATTTGCATTTTGTAAAATAATAAGATGACAAGCAATTAAAAGCAAACTCAGCACGGCTGACCTTAACCGTCACAGGCATGGTGATCATAGGAAATCAAAATTCAGAAACATCCGACTGCCTGGCTCCAGGCTTAATGGAATTTTGCCTCTTCATTCCCACAAAGCCGCTAAAAAAAGTGTTATTCCACTACCCTATACGGTTTAAACTACATTTAAATACAGTCTAATTTCAGTATAATCAGTTCAGGGAGCATTTTCCAAGCATCTAGGGGCTGATTAAGAGAGACATTCATTCGCTAATGCACAACAGCACAGGGCAGCGATGTGAATCAGACAGTGGCCATTATGGCTGTGATACCATGGTTCCTGGAATCACTAAAGGGTCCAGCTTTCATTTCTGGGGCATCTCAAGCAAGTGTCGGCAGTAGTTGGGCTGGCTGCTGGAATTCCCCATGGAAGCGGGTGGCTCCTGAAACAGGAAGCCGCGAAACGCTGCTGGGATCGGCACTGCCCGCCTGCTCCATTATTCACCCAGTGGGCTTCCTGACGTCTGAATGCGGCAGTGTTCCTCCCGCAAGTCCCGTCACCCAGCTGAAATTCAGACCAATCCTTTCAGGCCAGCCAGCTCCCCAGAGCACCAGCCTTTCCTGCAAGCAGACTCCCATATGCACATATTCCAATTTAGAGCAGCTGGGATACAGATAAGCAAGCACTGATATTGCCTAGTTTATTTTTTTTTAACTTATTAACACTTAAATGTAATCTTATATTACCAACATGATAACAATATCTTATATTCACACCAGTGCCAAAGTCAAGAAGATATTCATTTAGTTATGATCAAATAAATCCCAATTTTAAAATGATGCAAAAGTACTAAAGAAAGTGTTATGCCTTATATAGTCATAAATTTACAAGACTAATATTTAACTCCAGCAAAAAGCTTTTATGGGGCTGTCTATTCAGAAATCTTACTGAACTCTGAGATATGATGAATTACTGTGGTGATATGATATCTAACTATGCAACAAATGAAAAACACTTAGCCCAATAAAAGCACCCAAATTCAGCCAGAGGCCTGAAATGAAACCAGCAGGAATCTTCTGAGGGTTTGGGGAAAATGGAAATTCCACTTTGCACACAGTCAAATTATAAAGGAACCAAAGCTGACGATAATCGCACAGCTCAGGACCCCTCAGTGTTTGAGGATAATCAATTCTAGGCTGGACACAGACGCTAACAGGGGACGACCCGCAGGTTCTCCAATATCACCACTGTTCCTGTTAATGCTCAGGTCAAGCCGAAACGATTCACTGCTACTGCAGTAGCTAGTGGGGCGAATGCTGGCCTAAGCACACCATCATTTAAGCAATGTGTTTTAGCCTTATGTTGTACCTGTTCTTGAATCAGGACCTTACATCAATTAAACAATAGGAGAATGGGGCTTTGAAACACACAATGGGTGTGACTTACCGAAGAGTAGCCAATCACTGCTCAGTTTATTACAAGCAGGAACCAATAAAAAGATAATTAACAGAACTAAAGCATGGACTGGTGGAATCCAATTAGCCCCACCCACCCTTTTTTCTGTAGCTCCAGCAAACAGTCTCCTGAACATTCAGAGATGTCTGCAACATGACCAATATAGATCATTTCAGGGGAACTGAGGTTACTAGAGAAATCAGGCTGTAACTGCTGCCTGGAAATCGTCACGCTGAACTGTCACAGTAGCTGAATACAAGACATACTGCAATGCCAGTGGACATCTTTAATGTGGACATGCTTCCGAGTGCGCCTGACAAACAGTTACTATCAAAACGATGATGCGATCAACAGCGCTAACAGTGTGACACGCTTACTGCCTCGTGGGAATACACGTCTATCGCTGACGCCTTGCTGTTTTTAAGCTTTCTGTCAATAGTCAAGCTGTACAAATCTCAGGGAGATGAACCACGCATATATTACTCTCCACATCTATCTGCACAACAACGAAGAGAACGTGGGATCTAGGCGGCAAAATTAATTTCGATCTTTGTGTGTTTTTAAAATGTTCAAACCTCAGTTATAAGAACACTGAAATGCAACGCGGCTGGCCGAAGGGAATACGATGAAATGGTCATGCGGATTAAACCCTGAAACACATGCAGCTGACAGCAATATTTCCAACCCCTAATGGCATGCCCTGAAACAGATGAGACATGACACGACATATTCGGATCACGGCCATCCAACGTGACAGCTTCCGGAGGAAGTCCTGAAGCAGCGCCTGGTGTCTCCATCCGTGGCATTTGTGGGCTCTGTAATTTAATCTGAAAAACTACAAAAGACAAAAAAACAAAAAGGAGTCTGTATACACGTGGCGCTGCCATCCATGCGTTTGTTTTTGATGGAACACAGGAACAGGATCACATATGCGACACTGGTCAAACGGGTAGACCAGCTCCGTTCACACACTTGTGCCAAACAAAATTAGTGAACATCCAACTTATAAAAACGTGTGTTATGCACTTTTGGATTCTGCACATGGTAGACAAAATATTTGTTTGATCAAAGGAAATCCATTACAGGGGCTAGTTACTGTCCTGAAAAGTCACTGCGTACTCTCCAAGTGCATGTCTCACCCACATGATGCAAAGCAATTTAATGCTGCAACCACCTTTGTTTCATGCACAGTGATTTGAGACTGGTTTCCTTTCAGTGTTCCCCAGCAATAACCTACTTCTGATTACAAAAACACCCAAAAGTCTTCCTTAGGCCAGAAAAAAAAGACATCCTTACAATACCCAAAATGCCTTGCTGCAAACTCACTATTCAGATACCGGCATCAGTTTGCCAGGTCCTTCAAAGCTACATGTGTCTCACTGATAGCACAGATCTTGAGAAGTTTGAACCTCCTCTGCCTTGGATGATCTCCAGACTTAATGGCCACTTCCAGAGACCTCACGAAAGCCTACTCAAAATTCATAAACGACCCCCTTGTCTGAGCCTGTGGTGAGGTTTCCAGCAAACATGCCAATCACCACATCTCAACCAACAGCCTCACCACAGGAAACTGTCAATCTGACAGCCGCTTCTGCATAAACATCTGATCTAAACCCACTATCAACGAATCAAGGCACACATCCAGTCTTTGACATTACCATGTGTCATCCGCAGCAACCTAGAGCTCACTCGAGCGCATGATTACCTGTTTTCTGGTGGGACTTCAAACAGTATGGAACACGTTTTCACGGGTGAGTATTTCGTCTGGGCTGGTTGTGCCAGATCGACCCCCGGGGGCTCCCCAGACGTGGACACAGGCGGAGAGGAAGAAGAGGCCAGTGGAGGAGGAGGCCACCGCCACCCCAGACAAAAGGGCTCCTTTATCTGTGCCCTGCCACCAGCACCAGGCACCAGCGCCATTAGAGCAAACATCCATCTGAGCTGCTTACCAGCAGGTGAGCTCCCAACTTTTGCAAATTTACTGTGCTCCATCGCAAAGCACATGGGCAGGGGAAATAAGGCCTCTCTGCAAATGCAGTTTTGGCTGCACACGTCTACGACGCAACACGCTTTAATTACATTACATGTCACACTGACCCATATTGTGCCATTAATCTAACTTACAGCGAGCGTCTTACATCTAGCTGATTAAATAATAATACACCCTAAATGCCCGGGATATTATTCAAAGAATGTCTGACAGGGCTAACCGTTTAAGACAATAATGAATATTTCACAGGAGGCAGAGCAGGGAAGTGCTGTGATTTCAGATGGCAGGACAAAACCCGAGCACCATTTTCAGACTCCCAAAATGACGTTTAGCCTAAGAGGACATTCTGACAGAAATTCTCGCGTCATTTTATGCAATAAAGGATTTTTTTAAACCACAGCACAAATACGGAAGATGTTATTAAAATATTCCTGAGCTGTCAGATTATAGGAAATTCCCCCAAATCGTGTGGTTTGCTGTCCTCGAAGGCCGGGCGGAGGGGCGATAATATCCGCAGATACTGGCTCGGAAAGCGCTTTAACCGCACAATTATCCACCATGTGTAACCGCCCAGGATCTCAAAGCGACACACGACTGCCCATCAAAGCAAAAGCCTACGTTTCCTCAGACATTATGCTTCAAATGGACAAACATGCAATATTTCTTTTTTTTTCTCCCTGCCGAAACTACTGAAAAAAATCCGTGGATTTGCGACCCTCGCCGCACACATGGGCGCCGAGTCCGGTTCAGTTTTCACTGCTGCCGCTTCCAATAAAAAGCTCGTTACGTCGTATAGACATCATTAATTGCGCAATTAACAGCCGCTTAAAGGTTTCCTAAGCATATATATATATATATATAACAACGAGAATCAAGCAAAAATACTGCGCTGATGAAGATTTCATAGTATTCTGGTGCGCTGCCAGAATATACAGATTTCAACGCGATTGTTAAATATCCCCTTTTTCTGGTAAAAATTAATGACGACTAAGAATTGACTGTACAAACGGTAATGTGATTATAGCAGTACCGGGCTCTTCATTATGGAGGCAGACCATTGTTTACATCTAGTACAAAATACGGTATCAAATCAGGTTTTCAAAATAGGCTCGGATGAAGAAATTGGTGTAAAAAAAATCGCGCATAAATAAGCCGCGATATAGGACAACAGACGACGTATTGTTGCGCAGATCTGGTAAAATGGCCATTTGATGGGGCTGGCCGGATAGACGGTGCAAAACTGGAAACCGTTAGTGCAAACCTCTGCATCACTCTTATAAAATTATGTGTGTCTAGTCCTTATATTTATTGTCTAGCCATATTAAGTCCAGATGGCAACAAACCTCCAATCCAGAAAAATAAATGTTCACTTACCCCTTTCTCCTAGTTATTATGCTGTTTGTGCAGCAAGCCAGAAATTGTTATTTTTATCCAACGTAGCTCTGTAGCTATACAATGAAGTCCAGAGCCCAACCCAATCCTGGTGCTCGTTGGTCTGCTATCGATATCGGTTGCTCGGCAATAACATTATTCCTTGCACATAGCGGCGCTGGAGAGCAAGCCGCATAATGCAATAGACGTCCACAGTTCCAACACGATCCGGTGGGTGTGGCCATAATGCCGTGATTGGCATGTGCACTAGCCTACTGGTAAGAGGTGTAGGGAAATTTGCAAGACACTTTGTTATTTAACCCAATAATCGAAGTCTATTTCACAGGAAGCGGCGGGACCACTTTGTTGTCGACTGACTCAATACGGGTCGCGCGCCTTGGTAAGGAGGTCCTGGCAACGGCTGAGGGGCGGCGGTTACGTCCTCGCCGCATCGTCTTAGCAACTAATTGAATTGCGGGTCTTGTAGTTTTTTGGGTTTTCCTTTGCCGACCGAAACATAGCTGGGGTATTCATCCAATAACTACATTATCCATACTCCCTCAATATTAACGGGTGTGTATGCTCTAAAACTCATTGGTCGCCTTCACGGCTCTACTGTTAAATTCGTGTTACTCGGAACACTATGCCCCTGGAAGTTCGCTTCTCCTAACGAGAATATTGAAATTTAAAAAATATTTTCAAATATTCTTTTGCACGTTGACCAGAAGAGCCCTGTGGTATTCAATGAAGTCGCTGTCGGACTCGGACGAGGAAGAATTTGAAGAATATCAGAAAAAACTGAGAGGTAGGTAACAGACTAAAGTGCATATTAGTTGGACTAGCTAGCACCTGTCATGTTATCTGTGTTATTTCTTACTGTCGTTACTGTTTAGGTGTCAGTTTTATTTTATTTGCACAACTTATTTAAACAGCATGTCATTAATTAGCTAGACATATAAATGTTACATTTACATTATTTTGGGAAAGAACATCCAACGACCGCGTACACATATCTGTAAGGTTCTAATTAGTAGTAGTAGTATGTTTAGCTATCAAGTTTCCATATTCGTAATAAGATGTATGAATAAGTAGCCAGATAACCTGGAAAGCGAATGCGAATGAATCATTTTGAGGTTCCAGTCTAATTCCGGGTTCGTTTGGCATTTAGTGACTGCTGAGCCGCAGGCGTTACTATATTAAAGTTTATGCTGTGGACAGTTTACTCGGTGTGTTGGCCTGGGCTAGCTGCTAGTTATACTGTACCAGCTGATGTGCTGGTGGGGGGAAAACACCAGTTTATTACATTGATTAATTTCTACGATATGCTGGATTCAGCTGGAATTCCCATGGAGGGTATTTAACTTGTATGGGTCCTGCGGTCGTTTAGTCAGAAGTACTGTTACTCAAGGGGATAGCTACTAAACTAGTGAAGTTAGGATGCTTAACTAGCTGCCGAATGTGTGTTTACGGCTCAACACGTGCAGTCCTCTCTGCTCTTCAGAAAGGGCAAACCGCAGCATCCTGCAGCTGAGTGACGTCCTTGGGGATCCCAGCTCTGAAGCAGAAAGCATGGATGCTGGGGGCGGCCAGCAGACCGAGAGCACCGTGGGAGAAGGCTCCTGGCACCAGCTGCAGCACAGTGATGCAGGTCCCCAACTACCGCTACTGCGAACAGCCTCTGTATCCTGTTACAGTAATCCTGACAGAATGCATGAATCATTCTTATTGCCGTTCTCGAGATTTCAAAAGCAAAAGCAAAAATGTATTGGTATCTTTCTACTGGCTAGGAAAGAGTACGGTGTAAAGTCAAACAAGTCGTTTACCCTTCGGTTAGCTAAGCAGATAACTGTTGGAATGTACTGAAGGTTTTCTATTTATGTACACTGGGTATAAATACAAGCCCCTCTGTTTGCGTCACAGTCAATCAGCTGAGATCATTACTGCTAAAGCAGGAGAAAGAAGCAAACCTGCACAGCACAGCGACGGGGAAGCCCATCTCCGAGGTACTGAACCCCCACCAGCACACTGGTTTGTACAAGCACCTGTCTGATGGCAACCGAAAGGGAATATTTAAAGGTGAAGTTTTTGATGTGCCATTGTGGCTGAAGAATTTTTACACACTATGCGAGAGAACCTTTGCCCTCTGTACTTCTGTTCAGATTTGTATTGTAAAATTTATTCCTGTGTCAGTATGTGTTCTGATCTCAGTGCTTCCTCTAAATTATTGATTACTGTACTTCTTATCACCAGCTGCTGCAGCGATCAGCCTTTCATAACCTCCCGTTTCCCTTCCTCTGGTCAGCATAAGGCCTCCGATGGCACCGGTGCGCCTGCTGTCCAGGATCTGGTACCCATCCTCCACAACCAGTCGGAGTACATTCGACACCTGGAGGCCGAAGTCAAGTTTTGCAAGGTCTGAGTTTGGAGGGTGTGACATGGTAGTGCCTCTGAGCATCTGTCACTTTCAGCTAGTCAGATATCGGACAGTGATGTATAAAATGTGAGGATGCTGGGTGATAGGCCTCAAACAGACCTTCTGCTGGCCCAGTGTATTGCCATTGCTGTGTAATTGTATGCGTGTGTTTGTAGAATTCATCTTATCATGATGGAAAGTAGTAACTCCTGATAGCAGACGCTTAGTTTTAGATTCTGCAAGCTTTAGTTTTATTAGTCTTTTTTTGGAAGGCGGGGGCTTAGATTCATTATTCGCATTAAAGTGAGACCCTCGGGGCAGTCTCATTAAAATCAGGCATGCGATTGTGTCTGTCTGTCTTTAGGAGGAGCTTGTGGGGATGAAGCAGAGGATCCAGGTGGTTGTCCTGGAGAATGAGAAGCTGCACGGAGACCTCAAGTCCAAGGCGGCGGAGGACACGCTGAAGGACTACACCATCCTGGATGCCACGGTGATTTGCAGTCATGTGCCCTTGCCGCACGCTGCCTCAGACACCTGGCAAAACTCTGGCAGAGGAGGACATGCTCCGAGTGGGTTTGCTGGAGCGGCTGGGTAGGCCTGACTGCGGTCTCTGTTGCAGATGGATGGTCCGGAACCGATGGGCGGTACTCCCAAAGCAGACAGGGCTCAGTGCGGAGTGCAGGCTGCTGCGGCTGTTGCCCAGCAACCGGATACTAACAAATGGCAGAATGAACTGGTTTGTGCGATGAGCCTGTGTGCCTCTCAGGCCCTCAGACCCACTTATTTACCTCCATTTTCATCCAGGTTGTTCTGAGATGCACTTTCCACATATTTGCTTTATAATCTTTTGTTCTCTTAATTCTTGCTCTTATCCAAAATATTAATTGGTAAAAAATGTAATGGATTAAGTAAAGAAGACTGTATGTCAACAAACGCGATATCATTTGCTGATTGAAGTTTGCTCTCTACCAACACGTGTGGGGCAGAAAAGAGCATGAACTGATATATCATTAAATTCCTGAAATACACATAAGTATGTCTGGACAGTACTGTAATACATGGATGCTGTATAACTGAGGGGTTAGGGGTCCTTATCTAGCATCAGTCCACATGAGTAAATGCATAGTTACAGACGGTCTTGGCTGGATACTCAGAGTTGGTCATGGAGGTTCCGGTTCTCCATGTGTGATGTGAATGTCAGAATCGTGTCCCCTGTCATCCCTGATCATGCTGTACCCACTAGGCACAGCTTAAGCTGCAGTACCAGGCACAGACGCAGGCATTGGAGGCACAGCTGCTGTCACTGAGGTACGTGTTCACCGAGTGAGCTCTCTAAGTGACATTAAAAAAAAATAAAAAATTTCGGGAAAAATGCACAAGGTTTATATAAAAGGACTGATATATTTAGGGCTGTGGAAATATTGTGGTGTTCTGCTTTGTGCAGTTATGCTTTAAATGCACCACTAAGGAGTGTTGTGGAAGCAACATGTACGTGTGTGTGTGCGCAGGAGATTGTCATGGGTGTTAAAGTGGCTTTGGTGCCACCCCTCCCCTTCTCAGGAGGGAGCTGGCGACCTCTCAGATGGAGACCGAGGAGGTGAAAGGTCGTCTCCGGAGGCAGGAGGCAGCGTCCTCGGCTGGCGGCGGCCCACGGGTTGGCGGCCTGTGCCTGCAGTGTGCCCAGCATGAGGCCGTCCTGGCACAGGCGCATGGCAGCGTCCACGCCCAGGCTGTCGAGAGACTCACCAAGTGAGCTTCCCTGCGGGGCTTAGCTGTCCGTTCACCGCCTGCTCTCTGTGTTTTTACAGCTTTTAACAGGCTTCAACAAGGCCTCATCTGAGAGCTCATTCCGTTCGCCTTCTGTCATCGACAGGCACTGTCTGATACCAGTTACCATTTTGTCTGTAAATATGGCCAGAAATAGACAAAAAAAAGAGAATTGAAATAGACATAGAAATGTTTAATGACCTAGAGCTTCTGCTAAGCAAGACATGGCATTATCAAACTGCAGCTCAGTGCTCAGAACAGAAGCTTCAGCGTTTCATCTGTGGCTAATATTAGCAAACAAACAAGAGGATGTGTCATAGTTAGTTATTGAATTTGAATTTCATTTTGTGGGATCGGTCATTGAATTCAAAGCTTTGACAATAGATTTATTGAAGTTAGCAAATGAAAATTCAGTCTGGACTTTCCACACGTCATGCTGTTTCAAACAATTTCCCTTCCCTGTACTCGGATTCAGTTAATCGTAACTCTCTCTTCACAAGGGTTAAAAGCTTGGTGTAGTTACATGATCACAGAGCATTGCCCATATCACCTTTTCAGGGAGCGGGATGAGCTGCTGGGGGCGCTGTCCTCGCTGCGAGCCACACAGGGTGAGATTCAGCAGCGGGAACGCAGCGCCTACCAGCAGGTGAAGCAGGCTGTGGAGATGGCAGAGGAGGCAGGCTTGGAGAAAGCCCGGGTGAGACTTTTGTCTGTCGGCTCCATTCCAAATTCCGCAGTCCAACCCGGGCTGGAGATGTACTGTAAATGCACAAATATTTTGGTTTGTTGTTCCTGGGAGCCCTTCAGAAGCAAGCGTAAAGCATCTTTGTACAAAACCTTAACTGGCCCTTCTGCATAATTTTTGATCCAGATATACAACTCCTCTACTGGAAGCAAGTTCTTCCAAGACCATGGAACAATTTCAGAATCAATATTAGAGTTTTCTCTATGTGTTTTTCCAGAAAACGATAAGGTGTTTAGAAAGCTGAGATGCTGAGCACTTAGGGGCTTGGCTGGTGGTGAGCGTGTGTAGGAGTTGACGCGGTTTGCTGTACTGCATGTGAGCATGTGTGTCTGCCCCCCAGGCCCAGGTGCAGTGTGAGCAGCTGCGCAGCGAGCTAGCCAGGCAGCGAGAGCGTCTGGAGAGAGGGCTGCTGGCCGAGAGGGAGAGGGTCGCCCAAGCCAGGGAGGGGGCACGCAAGGAAGCTCGCAAGGAGAAGGAAGAGCTGGCTTGGAGGGTCTGTCTCAACCTTCTGAGCAGTGCCGGGCGGGTGTCCGCGACTCGTTTGGGTCAACATATTTGCAGCAATAAAGTGTATGGTTTGCCAATGAAAATCAACAGGTCAGCAAGTACTGGGCTAACAATGCAAAGGTCGTGAGTTCAGATCCCAGGGACCACGCACATTGTAACCCTTCCCTTTATTGTAAGTCGTTGTAAGTGGATGAAAGTGTCTGATACAAAAGAAAAACAGAACTACTAACGTGCCCATAACTGTACCGGCTAACAAGTTAGCGAAGTTTTTTTTTTTTAAATTTTCCGTTGCTGCCACCTAGTGGTGAGATTCTATAGTTATTTAATCATTTTTAGGTTAAATTGCAGTCGGCCCTCCGTATCCATGGTTCTGTATCCGTGGGTTGAACCAACCGCGGATAGAAAGTATCTGGGGGAAAAATTCCAGAAACCAAAATTTGAATTTGCCACGCATCGAGCACTATGCAGAATCCACGCGAACTAAGTGACATGTAGGTGACCGTGCTGTAGACTGCGTCTGTGCTGAATTGTTTTTTATACTATATTGCTTAGGGAATAATAACTATTTACATCGTATTAGGTATTGCAAGTAATCTAGAGATTAAGTTATACAATTACATGCAAATACTACGGCATTTTATATAAGGGACAGCGCAGTGGCTCAGTACGGAGCGCTGCTCATCCCACGTCACAGTCCCAGGACATGCTGTTAGGGTAGCTGGCAATTCTAATTTACCCGTACTGTGTGAGTTTGTGGCCAGCGCCATACAGGATGTCAGTCCAGGGAGTTTTCCGGTCTGGGGTAGGCGCCTGTACACACTACCCCCCCTCCTGACAAGCCAGTTCTTGATAAGCTGTTGGAAGGGTGGGTGGGTGGGTGATTGGAAGGATTTTAGTTATTATGCGTTACAGTAACTTCTGTGTATATTATAATATTTCAGTACTTGCAAATGTACAAACATAGGAACTGTATGCATCTTGTAACTATAATAGTCTCAGAATAATATGTTTAACACGTATGTCATTTTATGTATACACCAGCTTGTTCATATATGATATTTAAATGCTATAGGTGACATTATATGAACTGGAAGGAATGAGTCACTTAAGATAATCTTGCAGTTAACTGAGAGGTTAAATATCACCTTTTAGGTAATTAATATTTGAAGTTAGTTAAAGTCAGTGAACTTCAGGAAATGCCGTAAATTCACACTGCATTGTAATGGTAAATATCACTGCTGTGCTGGTCGCCCTGCTATTATGGATAATATAAAATGATAAAACTGATTTGAAGGCGTGTTTTGTCTTTTGCTGCTGTGAATGTCAGCTGTGAAGAGCAGACTGTTGTTGCGTGTGTGGGAGTCCTGTTTTCACGCCTCCCCGGCCTTCTCCAGGTGACAGACCTGTCCCAGAAGGTGGCCGAGCTAGAGGGCCAGCGGGACCGGGCAGAGCGGGAGAGGAGCTCTCTGTCGGCACAGCTGGCGGAGGCGCTGAAGAAGCTCGGTTCCCAGGAAGAGGAGAGCAGCGAGGTGGGAATGCGGGTCTTTCGGACAAACGGGCCGGGATCCTGACTCGCCTTTAAAGCTCCCAAGTCGCTAATGGCTCAGAGAATAGCGGCCTGATGCTAAGGCCTGGGTACAAGTCATTAAGTTCTTCATGAGTTCACGTATTCTGCATTATATGAACCTGATGGACTTGCATGGCCTTCACTCACCTCTGGGTGGCGCCAATCTCCTGTAGACCTATTCATTTTAACTGGATAAAAGACCAGTGATGAAGCGACCACAAGATTTCAGGCGCCATGCAGGAGATATACTGCTTTTGTACTTTGCCTGTTTTTGACTGAAATGAACTTTTTCAGTGTAATCGGAAATAGTGATTGTTTAACAAATCAGCGTGCTCTTTAAATAATTTTAACTTTCAAACCTTTCAAATCCAGTGTGCTAACTAGTGGTTTTATGAGCACGAGCTCACCTTAGTCCTCCTGCTTCTACGACAATGGTTTTTGCGTATCGAGGTGACTTGGACCCAACCTCCTCGGATGCATTGCTCTGTGCAGGTGTGCGCAGGTCTGCGGCTGCAGGTGACCCAGTGTCAGCTGCGCAGGGAGGAGGCCGAGAGGGCCCTGAAGGAACAGGGTGCCCATAGCACCAGGCAGCTGGAGCTGGCTGCGCAGGTGAGGGACCGCCGCTGCCACCGGCTTCTGTGCACGAGGCTGATGGGCTCCCGCCGGACCGCACACCATGCTCCGGTGCGCCAGCCTCCCAGGCCCTGCACACCTGCCAGTGTGCGATGTCGCTCTTCAGTCAGTGACTGCAAACATCACACCGTATCTGTGCTCCAGGTAACTTCAGTCTGATCAGCTTTGCTCATGATGTCATTACTGCCTTTCATTGTATTGGGTTTATTGCAAAAGTTAATTAGTTAAATTGAATTGGGGATTAATTCTGATGTAACCCTACCTATTTCTTAGTAAAGGGGTACTTTGTGAAATCATTTGATTTATTTTCAATTACTGTACTTGTTGTTACAAATTTTTCCTAAATTCTCCTTCTTCGCAAAACATTTTATTACCCCCCCCCCGCCCAAGAAAGGGTAAACTCGTAAAACGTGTTCTTTTTGTATTTGTTGTTCCAAGATGCTACAACCTATGTAGCGTGCTTACATTTGGACTGTTTCTCACTAGATGGCAGCAGAGACACACTCAACGGGGTACCCTGAAAACTGCCTTGACTATGCACTAAAGCAGGAATCTGTAATGCAAACAATTATATTAATATTTGCAACATGTGAGGCTCAGATTTTAAAACGCTTAAATCTGAGTTGCATCTTTTAAGGTTTGACAAGCCCAGGTGTGATTTCAGCCTTGTCACCTCTGTGGTAAATACCACAAATGTGGAAGAATTATATACCGTTTGTCTTTTAAGTCAGATTCTTGGCCACACAGTCATACCTGATGTTTTGCACTTATAATTAAAATGGAGATTTTTATTCTGCATTGACTTACACTGTTAAATATGTTTTATTGGAGTTACTACGTGTTTTTCTTTCTGTGTGTCGGTGTTGAGTGTGGGTTGCGCGGCACGTTTCTGAGTGTGGGGTTAGTGATTCCGTACCACTGTGGCAGGAATGTCGGGAGGGAATGCTAGCGGCCGCTCCCCCTGCCGGCATTTTGCTAACGGGCAACGTCCCGGCCTCTCCTTCCCTGGGACAGGAAGCCACGAAGCTGGCGGCAGAGCTGAGCGGCTGCCGGCAGCGCCTGGAGGCGGCCCAGTGGGAGGCAGGCGTGGCCCGGGCGGAGGCGCTGGGCCTGACGGAGCGGCTGGGCCGCGTGCAGCACCAACTGCACCTCACCAGGTAACCTCTAATCCTATTACATGCCACGGCGCCGCCCGTTCCGTCGGCCCTCTTATTAAATGCGGGGGGACCAGCTGCCATAGTGGCCCCCCCTCCCCCGGCATGGCCCCGAACACCCCCGTCCTGTCGGTCCCCCGCCTGCTCGCCAGAGCAATGGGTTTGCCTGTGCCTCCACTGGGCGGGTGTTTGGGGCTGGTGCAGATTCGGGAGTTCACGGGGGCCGCCGGTGCAGGGAGCCTGGGGCCCGCTCTGTCTGCGCTGTCACTTTATATATAAATGTGCAGTGTGTTTCTTTTTATCTGTAGCTGTTTGCATGATTTCACTGAGGCTTGTGCTAGGTGTGATTTAAAGTTCGCAAAAGTGCACGGAGCATGTGGATGAGAGTGCCGGTGTTGGGGAAGGTCACTGCAGCGTTCACGGGGCCGGGCGTCGCAGTGACGATCAGCAGAGAAGCGGAAACACCAGCGGCGCCGTGGGATGCTCGCACGGCGGCCCTAATGCGGTTACGTAACGAGGCGAATTGCTTTATTGAAGTCTGGAAGGCTTTGGCGTTTGTCGAGATTTCTGGGAGAAAAATAAAAACCGTTTCTGCTGCCAGTGAATTGGACCTGGGGTCGAAAATGGTATTATTCATGATAAACAAAAAAAAAAAAAACACACAGCTTTAGCGCCCATGCGGTGATGCATCGCTGTCTGCTGGACTTGGAGTCCTTGTACGGTGTAGAGCCAAGAGACGCTGACAGCACACAGATGAGTGTTTAGGTAAGAATGTTTTATGGCTGGTGTGGAATGACACTGTAGACGCCATCGCGGTGGACAGACGGGGAGCGGGGCGGCTCCCCGTAGTCATCAGGCGGGGCTTCGAGCAAGCGGCCAACTGGTTCCGCTCATAGGGCTTCCCAGGTGAATTCTGCAGCAGGTGCGATCAAACCATGGGTACGTGATGTACGTCACTCCAGGTTTGGGTCGGTGTTCGGTGCCAGTCTTTGGATCACAGGCCAGCGTCCCCGGTAAGTGGGGTGTGTGAGGTTCACCTGTGGGGGACATCCCGTCTGGTGAAGAGCAAGCCCTGCTCTTTAACATCATGAGAGTGGGCGGACTCTGATCCCCAAGGTCAGGCTCTGCAGACAACTTGTTTTTAAATTCCACTGAACGTGTTACTTATGACTCATTTGACAACTTTGCAGTTACAGAATCCTGCCTTTTTTCCCGTTTTTTTTGGCAAATGGTCACTGAAGAGGCATATGAACCTCGTTCTGTGAGGGCCGTGTTTGTTTTTCCTCTCTTTTTCCGAGTGGCAGCGATCGCCCGAACGCCGAGCTCTTGTACTCCGCGGGTCGACCGGCACTCCGATTCAGCTGGAGGGAGATCAGTTGTTTTCTTTCTGTTTTCAGTCAGATATCCTGCCCATGTGATGCTGTGTTGTGTTTGAATTGAGTTTGTGTACATCAACCCTGTCTTTCATGTGACTTGGGCTAAATGAGTAATATGGCCCTAATATGTCTTTCCATTCAAACCAGTTTTGATCCAGCTTGCTCATTTTATTTAATGTATTTTTTTTGTAAATAGACAAGGCCTTTGAGAGGTAATTTTAAAAAGGAGCTTGTCTGTGTGTAGAGTAGGTATTTTGTGGAGGCGGGTCCCTCCGGAGCTGAAATTCGGTCTCTCCGTGTAGATGGCATCTTTGGTATTTCCACACTAGCCCGTGCGAGATGCGGCCCGCGGTAGAAACGCGGGCCGAGGGACCCGGCGCTCTCGCCCCAGCCCAACTGCTATGGCCCCAGCGCTGATCCAGCAGAGTTCGGGGGACCTGCTGGCTGAGCTCTCAGCTTCTGAGGAGGACGTGTTGATGGGGGGAGGCTCCCGGAGCCTGGGTGGGCAGGGGTACTGTGTGCCGTCGCTGCTGAGCTCTCGTAACCTACTTGCCGTTGCTTTACTTTAATGGCCCCTTTTTGGTTAAACCCGGGTTTGGGTAATCCCGCCCACCCCAGGCCGGGCCGTCACAGCCCAAGACCACTCAGCCTCTTTCCGCCAAATAGGCGTTCCTGTGGAAAAGGCAAGGTGACCACGGCAGCGCGGAGGGGGGGCAACCACTAGCCTCTAATTGGTCCCTGTCTGCTCTCTGTGCGTCGGCTACCAGTCCACTCGGCTTTGGAGGACGAGCCGGGTCGCTGACCGGCACGGCCGGGCCGGTTCTGTTTGTTGACGTGCGCCGGCACCAGCGGCTGGTGCTTGGCCAGATGGGGGAGGGGAGGGGGATGCTCAGGCACAGATGCGGGAGACATCTGTCTGACCAGCACAGCTGCCCCTGCACGCCCCCTGGGCTATCTGGCAAATGGAGATGCAAAGATGGGATGTGGCTGTGAGTTTTCTCTCCGTGTGTGTTGGGGGGGGGGTCGGCCATGGTCAGGAGACTATAGCTCTCCTTGATTTCAGCATTTGTATTTTTTTTGCGGGGGGGTGATGGTGTGTAGCCAGTGGCTGAATGATCACAGCCTCCTTAGGAAATGAGGAGTGCAAAGCGGCTGCCTTTGTTTGTTCGATGGGGGTGCTCTCACGCACCCCCGCCCCCGCGTCACATGGCGGCAGTGGGGGGGGCGGCTCCTGCGTCGGATCATCAGCCAGCTGTGCGTGAGGCAGGCGGGATCTGTGCTAAGCCCCCCACTCTGTTCGCATCCTTCTGACGCTTTGGAGCCCGGCCTCCATTCTGTTTATTTGCTCATGACTCTTCCCCCCCCCCCCACCAGCCCCCAC
>JAAGVU020000061.1:3335746-3347703 GCA_011763525.2 Mormyrus iriodes
AAATAGAGGATAGTGAGGGAGAGGAAGGGGAGGGGGGGGGGGGGGGGGGGGGGGGGGGGGGGCTTCTGTGCTTTTAGTCACTTTTTCTCATTTTTGACTTTTTAAGCAGGGACATGTTCTCAGTCAAACGTATAAAAAGAGCCGTAGAAATGAAAGTGCTACCAAAGGCCTGCCGTGGGATGGAAAACGTCAAACGTTTCTTTTTTTATACGTGTTTTCCCCTTAACGTCAAGTGACCGTCTATTTCAGTAGTACTACACCGTAACGTCCGTATCATCCTTCACGTGCAACATCACGCTCATCGATAGCTTCCATCCGTGCAATGACACGCTGAAGTCAAGTTGAGCACGTCTATCAGGTGACCGGGTCGCGCTGAACATCATTAGGCTAAGCGGAACCACGTCAACACAGCCACAGGTGTGGTTTACAGAAAGGACATCGGGTCCAATCGGAACAAGCAAGATCCTGTACAGACAGCATTTGCGTCTTTGTGTCCAACCTTAACTGCAAAACGGCTTTTCAGGGGTGTAAAGAAAATTTTAAAAAAAAAATGGACAGTTAACACAAACTAAATGAAGGTCTCCCCCAGGCCTCCGTTTCATGTTCAATAACGCCCCAAAAAGCTGGATTCCAAAAGGAAACAGACTATTATACCCTAGAAGGGAATATGCAACAAGGAATTCATTAATAAATAACTAAAAAAAAAACAATATTGAAACAAAACATCAGCAGTATGAGTCTGTTTTTGTACATTTAACCCTCCAGCAAGTGAAGTAAATAGTGATCTTATATCAGGAGGAGGATTAAAAAAAAATAAAAAAAATCAAACCCTATAATCTAGAGGAGCAGTGCGCCACCTGCACCCCAAAGCGCTCTGGAAGACGGTAATTGAAAGGAGGAGAGTCTGACCGGAAGCGGCTGCTGCGGTAATCACTGTCCCCGAGGGCAGGACAGGGTGGAGCCCCCTTCAGGAACTGTGTGGGCAGTCTGACATCACAGTATAGCAGCAGGCAGTCCCTTAGCAGGAGTGACCGTTTACCACAGAAGATACTACTGAGGTGCGATGCCAGGCTGTAGCAAGCATTCGTCACGTAACATCGTTCAACCTGCACTTCATTTATTTACAACAAAGACTCCTCCAGCAACTGCTGTGACTACCATGTGTGTCCATGACCCTTAGCCTGGTCCTGCCCAAGCCCCTCCCCTTCCTGTGATGTCACACCCACATCATCGTGCTTTGGTTCAGACCACGCTATCAGAATCCTGGCTGTTCTGCCCCATGTAAAATCCACCAGTTTGAATGTCTGAGGAGTGGAAGAGCATGGTGGGGATGCTGGTATCTGAGTGGCAGCTGTCGGCTTCCTGGCTTGTCAAGTCACCCCCGCCCACAGTAGTGATACAGTCTCTATGTGCATTTCAGACAGGCGGCATGGGCCTTCGCCCCGCCTCCTTCGCCATTCAAAAGCGCCAGTCCAAACTTCATCTCCTTCACAGGCACCCTCACCGGCCGACTTGCTCCTCCTCCTCCTTTCATCACCCATGTCTGCTATATTTCCCTATCTGTTCATCCCGCAGTGCTGCCACAGACCCCCAGGGGGCATCCTGCGCTCCAGCCACCTCCCCGAGCCACTGGCCGCTTCAACCAACCTTCCAGCTTTGATCGGGGTGTCGACGGAACGGGCCGCACGGCGGTCCGAGGCGAAGGCAGAAGCTGAGGATCCCCTCAGATTACGCACAAAGTCAAGCCTTACTAACAGCGAAATGAGATGCTTATTACATGCACATTGTTTCCCCTTTGAATGAAGCAGTGTTCAGTATTTTATTCAATGGTTACGTAGTTTAGTTAATAGTGGCAGCACTTAAGTAGTCCATAAATAATATGATGGTTTAAGTTTCACAAAGAATCAAAGGCAGAATATTCTAATCAGAGCTGCACCTGTGCCTTTAATGACAATTAACTAATTGGGTTTAACACAGCTGACGAATTAAGGCGAGAACTCAGCGAATGCACTTGGCTTCATGCGATTTAAAATCTAGCCTTTAATTCAGTCGGGCTCAATCAAAGCAAAGACGGTTTAAGTGGAGGCTGAAGCAGGCGAGCCTACAGACTGCTGGGGCTGGAGCTCCTCAGCATCCACCTTCTCCATCTGTCTGTGGACCACGACAGCTTTTTCTGAACGGCATGAATTCGGGGACGGCACTTCCCACCCCCGGCAGCTCCATCCTGATTCGCCTATAAATCTGCCTCTAGTGGCATCCGGTCGCTCTACAGAAAAATCCGCCATTTCTGGTCGATGTGTTTTCTTCGATCCTTCGGTTTAAACTGAAAAACACTCATCATAAATCACACGAAAAACCAACCAGTCCTTCAACACAAAATGCCACTTCTGAGTCCACGTGAGCTATAAATACTGAATAGAAAATGACAAGATTGTAGGTTAAGGTCTTTTTTAATGGATGTGTCCTGTAAGATGTAAGACACACTATCCCAGACTGAGTCACTCGGCACACACCAGTGTCCATTTTCACTCGTTTGCTAGTGCAGTCCTGCCGTTCTCCCTCTCTCTGATAAAACCCTGCTTACGTACAGAAAAGACGCCTGAGCACCTCTTGGCACATGCAGAATCGCTGGTGTCTGTCTGTCATTCCCCTCTCTACTCCACACCAGATGTGAGTCTGATATCTTAATCTCAGTCGTCAGGGGCTCCACTTTCACTTTCACTCTCTCTCTCTCTCTCTTCACCCGGGATCCAGCCTTCTTGCCGTCACAGGGTCCAGTCGTCCTCCACAAGGACCAGTGGTATTGCGGCACGTAAGCGCCATCTCCACACTGCCCTCAGGCAACTCCTGCACTCTCCTGCTTTAATGCGAGGATTCTGGGTCAGACTCCTCGCCGGGTGGCCCCCAGAGTTGCTGACAGCTACCGGGGACTCCGCACGGATGCTGCCCGTAGCTTCGCGCACGTGTCTGTCCACTGTGCAACTGTGCTATGGATTAAGTAGCTAGTACCGTTTAATGCTATTGGCTGTATATAAAGAATTAGAACTATGTTTACAGAGTAGTGCGACTGACAGTTAACAGTGGTGTGTCCCACGGAAGAATACTGGTGGGCCTGTGGTGCTGACCGGTAACTTTCCCTTCAGAATGGATGGCACCGATCGGAATACAGTTTTAAACAGTGCAGTGCACCACTCCCCGGAAAAACCGTACTGCTCTCAAATTATTCTAGTGGCAGATGACTTTGCATGGATATCACAGGAAGGCGCTTGGAGACGAGGCACCTAACGAAGATCTCGATAGGAGTCCCAGCTGCCACCAGCCCCTCGAAACACAGACCCCCCCCCCCCCACACACACACACACCGCATTACACTTCCTGACTGGACAATGATTCTGCCTCCTATCACTCATGCAGATCCACCAGAGGAAGAATATTCCCACATCCACCTGGCACTGGACTGTCCCAGTGCCGTCCAGTTAACTGGTCCTCTCACAGCCAAACTGGAACAACTCCCCGTAAACAGATCCAGCATTCGGTGTTTGTATCGTAAGACTTAATGCTATTTCCTGATTTAAGATCAAAACTCTCCTTCTCCTGGACCCTCATATATATTTCTGTGGACAAAGAAAAAGAACTTCCTTATAGCATAGCATCCCTGCTGCCTCTAAGTAGCAACTTATAAGTAATATAAGCAATGATGAATTTGTGAGTCAGTCAGAAAACCCTGCCGATCGACAGTGTTGTAGTTCACCCACTGGTATAACCGGTGTATTACTGAACCCCAGATTCACTGCCCAATCCTTCCAGCAGGTACAGTTACGTGGCCCCTGGAAGTGGCCCTCCATGTCTCCCAGTAGGAGGCGCTGGAAACAGTCCCGCTTATTATACAGCAATTTTAAACTCTTCTGAATAGCGCGTGTTCATTTAAACGAGTTTCTTCGGTGCTCCTATACATGTACATACAAAAACTCACATGGAATAAGACCGGGGGGGATTGGCAGATGCCATGGGACAGAAGCAGCATTTCCATCTCATACAGCCCTTTTGCCGGGGAGGAGCAGGTGGGGGGGCGAATCTGCCGTGTTCTGACGGCATTGTGGTGACGAAACCCTTTCATGTTACATTTAAATAACAAAATAAACAGCAGAGCGACGAGAGGACTGAAGCCAGCCTCCAGCAGGGGGCTTTTGCTGGAACAGTTTGGTAAGAAAATGCAACTAAAAAGAAAGAAAATAAATTACATTAAACCTTAGCAATGCGCCAAAACTACATTCTTAAGCCATTGGAGGTGCCTTTAATCCAGAACAAAAAAATCCCCTAATAACAGCAACATATCAGTTAGAGCAAATAAATAAAACACAATCTAAAGCCATCATAGTGGTGCAAAAACCCAATAATATGCCACTTTGAACAGTATTAACAGGGCTTCCGCTGGGTTGACTGGTCAGTTATGAAATGCTTATACTTCCTGTGATTGCACATTTAAGCAGTCTAGAGGGGGGTAGCGGGAACCCAGACCCCCCCCCACGATCCCGCCTCAAGGTCAGCAGCCCCTCCAGCACAGACAGGAAGTAGCATCATGAAATCATGAACAGTAAACAAACCCCCTAAAGTTACATTTCGTTTCGTTTTTGTCAGCCAACTATTAACACAATAACACAAAACTGTTCTCTAGCAGTGATATGTCAAAAAGCACATTGCATATTTACATCACCAAAGGGAGGGAGAAATATCTGCCATCAGCCCAATTATTTATATTTCTATAAAAATAACGCCATTTGCAGTCAACAGAAAGCGGGTCTCCCCCCCGGCCCAATGAGGACACGTACCAAAGCTTACAGGCTCACCCCTACCACTCAGAACACCCCCCCAATCCAAGCCATCAGCAGGTACAGCATGGCTTCCATTTTCCAGGGTCTTTTCAGCCCACATTGCTGTCAATTCTGTTTCCTTCTGGAAACCCCCCCCGGGCCTCAGAGTCACGTTGACACATAGCTCTGGATCACACGCCCTGCCCTCCATCCAACACGTATCCTTCTGTTAATACGGCAACGTCCTTTTCACCAAAGGCTACCAAAAACTCAAGTTTAACGTGAACCTGCGAAAAAGACACTAATTAAAAAGCCTGAGGTCGGTTATAGCCGCAAAACAGGAAGTGAGAGATGCACCCAAGCCGCCCGCCCACATGCCTGCCTTATCCATGAGTGCTGTGGGAAATGCTTCTGCCCAAACTGCCAGCACTGCCCGTAGCTTCCCCTGGCCAGAGTGGCCCAGAGTGCAGCCTGACCTGTAGGTTGGCCTGAGCGATCGGCTTTACGGCAGTTTGAAAGCCCGGAGAGCTCCCGCTCGGAGAAACGGCGCCCCCCCACACCACTGGGACGCCGCAGCAATGTGAGTGAAAGGGCTCCCTGTGAATCATAAACCATGCGATAACCCCGCCCCTTGCCACGCCCCCACACCACCCACCTGAGTGGTGGAGATGAAAACATTTTGTTACAGTTCACTATGAGGAATGTGAACGGCTCTCAGTCTAATGCAAACGAAAGGAACAACAAAAACACAAATACAAACTAACGTGACAAACGAACAAAACAAAACAGTCTGGCCCGTCCAGTCAACTGTCGCTGAATGTGAAGGGCTCTTTAACCCGGGCCTGACTCGGAGAAGCCTGACCCTACGTGCAAAATCCCAAGTTCCCGTAAAATCAAAAAAAAGTAATAAATAAAAAAAAAAAAAAAAAGGGAAAAACTGGAATGGTCCTCCCCGTGTACAATAAATAAGGACCCACAGAGAAAACGGAGGAGGCGAACTGGGAAAGGGGGTCAGGCTGGTTGGTCATGTTGAAGAGCGAATGTTTTCCAGTGCTAGCCTAAAACGATGATGACGCGGTACTGGCCGTGCGGGGAGGGGGGGATTATTCCCGCCCACTGGCGGAGTAGGAGAACTGGGGGAAGTGGGGCCGTCGCTCATTGTCCATGCAGTCCATCCCATCTTCGTCAACTGCAGAAGGGGGAAGATCATATGGATTACTGCTGGGGGAGGAGCCTAAACCTTGAGGCTACGAACCACACAAGCCCCACACTCAGCAGCCCCCAGTTACGGATCCTGACAATGGATCCACACAAGATTGGCATGGAAATGCATTTACAGCAGCATGGTCACAGCACGGGTAGGTCCACATGTGTTTCATGAAGTAAGCAGTAGACACAGGGCATGCTGCTCTACCGCTAGGTGACACATATCCACATTAAGGTCATCACACTCATAAGCCAGCGGGGGCAGGTGTGCAAGGTGAAGGACGGAGACTTACATTTCTCCGGTGGAGTTATTGTAATCGTCTGTGCCGTGAATTCTTCGTCGAAATACCTGGTATCCGTCTCCGACGACACCTGAGGCTTAAAGGGAGGGAGCAGCTGCAAGAGGCAGAGATGACAATGAGAACCGCGATACGCCAAGGCGACACCCAAGCCGCTTTGGGGACCCGCCCCTGGGCCCTGATACCCCCTCCCCCATGCTACCTTTTTATCGTAGACATCCTGCCAGTCGATTCCAGAAAAGAAACTATGGCGCATTATTTCCTTTGCGTCATCTGGACCTCCTCCGAGTCTGCGGAAAAGAGAATCGACAGAGTGCTGTAATAAAAGCAGAAGGGCTGAATAATAATTACTCTGAGTGGGAATTAGATCGCTAGCACACAGATTATCCGCAGTGATGGAATTAACTTCATAGATGTTAACTGGCTTGGGAGCTCTGGGTAGCCATGTCAAGTGACGAGGCTGAAAACCAGGATGGGCTGGATTATGCCGCCCATCAATCACAGACGGGCTTAACTCACTACCCACCCGTTAGTTCATCAACATTTCCGTTGGGTTAAACCAGGCACTGTGACTGACAGAGCCTGTAATCCCTGTCTGGCATGGGTGTGTGTCTGTCCACTGGCCACCCGCGAAGTGGCCATCTCCGTCGTCAAAGCGACCGCATCCAGCACCTTTTGTTAGGGTCCTTGATGAGCAGGCCGGACAGCAGCGACTTGGCATCGGCCGACAGGGTGCGCGGGAATTTGATGTCCTCCATAAGGATGAGCTCAAAGAGCTTCTCGTGGTCCTGGTTGTAGAAGGGCAGCCGGCCACACATCATCTCATACATGACCACGCCCAGGCCCCACCAGTCCACCGCCCGGCCGTAGTCATTGTCCTCCAGCACCTGGGAAACAACCACCGGTCAACCAATCACATTCTGACGTCATTTGCCGACGTGAAAAAAACGAGATCATTGCTTCATTTCACACGAGGAATTCAGCAACAGAGTCACACGATTAGGATGTCCTGGTCGTAATGCTCAGGTGGCGGGTTGCGCAGCCGCATTCATGCGTCGCAGGGCGGAGCTGCAACCTCCAAGCTCACGGTCGGTGCCCACGGTGCCAAGCGACGATGGCGGCATTTCAAAGCCGACAACTAGGGGGCGCCATGGAGACTATGCCCGTGCTTGCTTCACATGCGAGGCCCTCTCGCTCACACACCTCACCCCTGGACCACACCCTCGGCAGTTGAGGTTATCAGGGAGTTGTCAGAGCAGAGCCAGGGGTGGAGGTCGCTCACGGCTCCTCTCCCTCGTGCTCTTCGCTCGATGCGGTGGGGGAAGGGTGGGGGGTGGCGGTCATGGGATGAGGAAGCGTGGAACGATGGACCCCCCATTTGGACACTGAGGCGCCCCTTCCGAAGGGGAGCCCTAATTAACGCGTCGGCTTAATGACAGCCACAGCTGAACCAGAGCCAGGTAGCCATATGCTCCAAATTTGACGAGTAACGATGACTCGCCTCTAATCTATACCCAGGGACGAGCCTGGAAGCCAGTGCTTCCCTGCTTCCTGTCAGCCGCAGGCCACAGAAGGCTTTGGGGTCCACGTGTCACCTTTTTCTGGATAGCGGTCCCAGACACCACTGGGGAGGGCAGAGATGCAGGGCGCTATACAACCTGCAGGATAATGGGCAGGCAGGATAGAAACACAGGGCCCTATACAATCCCTGAGATTTATTGACAACTGATTGCTAATGCTAAACACTGCGAGGGCAACATGACACTTTTGGGATTCAAAATAGATCTGAGGCTGGAGCGATGGGCGGCGTGAGTCATGACTGTACCAGATGGGAGATTCTCCCTGCTCATAAAATTCCACATGTTTCGAGTGACTCCCTTGCGGCTAAGTAGCTGCACCGTTCAGCCTCGAGAGTGCCCCAGTCTCGGACACGCGAACGGACATGAATGCTGGGGGCCCAGGAGAGGCCGGATTGCTGTCGGACTTACAGGAGCAGCTCGGGTGCAGGCAGGGGACGCGATTAACGCACACAGAGCCAGTTGGCCCCCCCACCCCCCAAACCCATCTCAGAGCCGCAGGCAGAGCGGGGAGCCCAGAGGGGAGGAACAGGCCCCGCTCGGGCGGCCATGTGGCAGGGCTGCTGCTCCCAGGACTGGGGCCCTTGGCAGGGCCGGCTGAGGCTGGAGGAGGAGAGGGAGGGCCTGTGGCTCCACCAGCCCCACGCCCCAGCAGGCCTGAGAAAACAGCCAGCTCGCTCTCTCTCTCTCTCTCTCTCACACACACATGCATGCACGCATGCACACGGGGAAACGGGCACATGTGCGTGTGTGCGCGCGCGCACACATACACACACACATAAACGCATGTGCGCGCGCGCACACATACACACACACATAAACGCATGTGCACGCACACACACACACACACACACACATAAACGCATGTGCACGCACACACACACACACACACACACACATACGTCTTCTGACTCCTGCGTAACCCTCTGCAGTTTACAGGGAGGGTTAATCTTTAATGACAAGGAGCTGTGCCAAAGCCACTACGTGTCAGCAAAAGACAGGAGAGGAAAACGGCGCTCGGCACACGGATGCCACACGGCAGAAGCCGTCACCATCACAGTGCTCCGACAGAACGTCCGGAAGTTGGGGCCTGGATACATTCAGGAAAATGAGGCTCAGACATCATAACCTCTAGACAGCAAGGCAGAATTACTATTATGACACCAGTAATGTGTTTTTAGTATATAGATTTTACCATTAATTATGATTTTACTTGTGAATATTCATCGTGCTTGAATATTCATGCTCTGTTGCCAATCGCCGAGATTCCCACCGAAACGGCGTATGGACGTAGACACCTTCCCGCGAATCCGCGAGCGGCTGCAGGAAAAAACAGAAAAAAAGGGAAAAAAAAAAAAAAAAAGAAAAGAAAATCTGAACGGCAGCCATTGTTTAAAATAAGCACGGCACCCCAAGTCAGCGAAAACACCGCAACACCCAAAACCCGTCCAAAATGGACCGGAACTGCAGCGTGCAACAATGGCGGAGTACGGGGAAATATGTTTAACGAACTTCCCGATCACGCGGAGCGTTGTGCCGAACCCGTGCAGCTCGTGAGGAAACAAGAAAAACGGAAAAAATGCCCCAAAAAACTACGTTTATCACATTGCAGACGGGAAGTGACTCGATACTCACTGCCACGACCCGGAGGACGGAGGGCCCCCCCGCCCAAGCCCAAACCCCATTCTCCTTCATGCTCTCACCCCCTCTCCCCCTCTCCCCCCCGTTTTTAATCCCGGCCACTTTGCATGTCTGCGTCTTGGCTCGCCGCGTGCTCTGTTATTTTTACACCAGTACGGCGGTGTACATTTCCAGGTTTTCCAGCCACCTTCCTCCAACCTTCCCCATCTGCCACCATCTGCCTCTATTTAGCATGTACTTTTTAGTGCAATCACATACTCTTGTGAAAAATAACCAACAGTCAAACCATCTCCTGGCACAGCGCAGGGCCGGAGCCAAAACAAAACCCAGCGCCAAATTGTCTTCCGTACTTTTTCAAGTGGAATCCGTCCCCTCCCCCCCCGCACAAACACAGAGATATCCCCCGCATTTGATAAATATACAAGCCATCCACAGCAGTAGTCTGTGTCCAGGGCTCTGCCCCTCACCCCCCCACGAAAGAGCAGCGGAACTGCTGCCGTGTCTGTGCATCCCGGTCCTGCCGTGTCCGTGGAAACGGAGCGGAATGCTGTGTGCAGAGAACAGAACAGATTCGCGTGCAGTTTGGGTTTACCGCCACACTCCGGCGTGATAGCCCGCGCTGTGCTGTACGTGCGCCGTACGGTAACGCGGCCGCTGTGTGAGTCACGCCGGAGGCTGCCCGTTGGGCTCTACGTTCCCCCGTGAGTCATCGCCAAACCCATTGATAACAGCACAGAGGATCTGTTACACGGCATCTAGGGGGTCATAATCCACACCTCAAGGCCCAGTGCCCCACTGAAGACCCCCCCACACACACACACATTTCCATGCCTGGCGTTTCCTCTCCAAGCCTAATTCCCCTATCATCCTACTGATCACGTAAACTACCCTGTTCTACTCACCCGAACAAGGGAATTTTCAAGTGAAAACTCAGAAGCTACAAAAACCGTCCCTTCCAGTGACATGAGCGGACACCGACGATTCACCATCCATCGTTACGGACTCCCCACCCCAGGCAGAGCCCCCTACCTCTGGGGCCAGGTACTCTGGGGTGCCACAGAATGTCTTCATGGTAGCAGCGTCGGTGATTCCTTCTTTGCAGAGGCCAAAGTCAGTGATCTTGATGTGACCGTCCTTGTCGAGCATGAGGTTCTCCAGCTGAGGGTGGGAACAGGGGCAGCAGACGGTGAGGGCAGTTAACAGCCCCAAGCATCGCAGAGCCACCACGCCGGTGTGTTTTTAACATGCAGGGCGGGACCTACACGGCTGTCGCAAAGTACGGCCCGTAGCACATTTCAGAATTTAAGTAAACAGCCAGTGAAGGATGGAAAGAGGAAACTTCAGGCAATTTGTCCCCCCAAAAAAGGCCCTTTTAATTTTAATAGCACAGCCTTTTCTCTCCCCCCCCCAGGTTTTTGGCACTGCTCACAGTCACTTAGTCCAAGGCTGTAAGCAAAACACTGTGGCATCTTTTACAGCCGCGAGAGTTTGATGTTTTCCAAAAACCCAGTTCCTCACCTCCCCAAACTCTGCAGCTTTTAATTACGTTTCTCACAACCGGAGTCCCGGGCGCGCACACACACACACACACACACACACACACACACATACATACATACGCACACGCAGGCATACACACGCGCGCACACACGCACGCACAAGATGACAGATCAAACAGGAGCAGCTTCCGAAACACCCGATCACCTTCTGCCTTCCTGCTTTTATGTACTGTGATTATTTTCATTATTGTTGTCCCGGTTACCTTGAGGTCCCGGTATACGATCTTGGCAGAGTGTAGGTAGTCCAGGGCGGAGACGATCTCGGCGCCGTAGAAGCGCGTGCGGTCCTCGGAGAACACCCGCTCTCTCGACAAATGGAAAAACAGCTGCAAGATAAACAGCGGGGACAGAGTCGCAATAATTACTGATTTATTGGGGGAAATTAACACAACACAAACGGCCTCCCGCCGCCATATTGAGATGATAGATGGCGGGGGCCCTCTGAGGACGCGGGCGGGGCCTCCTCGGCAGATGCTGCATCATTTCCTCTCCAGCGGGGCCCACCGCCGCCTGTTAATGCCCCGCTTTAATCAATACACCGGCCTCGTTAGGGGCATCTGGCTGGCCGGTGCTCTGTGCACTCAGGTTAGCTAGTGCCCTGCTAGCACGCCCCCGCCCGTCCCCATTAGCCCTTTACATTTTTTTTTAAAGAGCCCCCCCAACCGTGTGGATCCCCGGCTGCCGCCTCACACGGAGCAGCCCAGAGCACGCCAAGCAAGCGGCTCCTGCTTAATTGATGCACGGGGTGTTTTGCACACGGCCTCCCGGGGAGCGCTAACGGGCAGCCTGATCAGTCAGGGGGTGGGGGGGGGGCGGGGGGACGGACAGGTGCGCCTTCATCACCACGCTGGCAGCTGTGAGCGT
>JAAGVU020000061.1:3347803-3366064 GCA_011763525.2 Mormyrus iriodes
GGGGGGGGGGGGGGCGGGGGGGGGGGGGGGGGGGGCGGGGGGGGGGGGGGGGGGGGGGGGGGGCGGGGGGCGCCGGGGGGGGGGGGGGGGGGGGGGGGGGGGGGGGGGGGGGGACCAGCCGGAGAGCGCCGCCTGCGTGTCCGAGCCCAGCCTGGCCCGGATCGAGGGAGCGATCTGGCTGTTCCGGATGGGGTTGGGGGGGGCGGCTGGTACCTCGTGTTCCGTGGCAGCCTGCAGAAAGCTGAAGCGGCTGGATCCGCCATGCCGGCCTGGCACGAGGGGCGGCGTGCGCGTGGGCGCCCTCCAACAGCTGAGGCAGCTCCTCAGAATACCACCGTGGCGGCAGCTCCCCGCGCGCCGGATCATCCGGCCTGGTGTGCCACTGTCCCTCAGCCAACTGGGGAACGCACGATACGACAGGCGCTGTGCCCCGGTACTGTACTCCCACTTCCAGAATCACCCCTACTAGACCGATCCCTGCAATGGGTGAAGTTACAGGGCAACCAGAAGACTACACAGTAATTTCATGGGTCACTAAGGAACAATGAGCGTCTAGGACAGACAAAAGCAGCTCAACCTTAAGTAATAATAAGCTTTTAAGAAGTTTACTCTGACCTGTAGAGGGTGCTCTGTCTCACACAAGCCTGTCCCCATACAGGGACCTTAAGAGGAACACGTGACCAGGAAGCGGAGTCACGGCTTAATCCTAAACACAGCACCGGACTGTAAGAACCCCTCTGGTGGCCCCTCAGGAACAGGGGCCCGCTCAAGGCAATCGACTTACGCTGGATTAGTGTCATCAGCCTCATTAATGACATCAGGACAGCCACAAAGGGTCGTTGCCTTCTGGCTTGGGGGTAAGAGCCGGGAGGGCGAGAGAGGTACCCTGACATGAAAAGGACTCCCCCATGTGAAAACCTCGAAGAGCCAGAGTGAAAAAGACAACAGAAGCTCCAGATGCCTGACGGGAATCATCTCTGCCATCGTCCAGCTGTTACACACACACACCGATCGAACTGCCCCTGTGCATGCCATGGCACAGAGGTGGTTATAATAATGGCGATGGGCCCCCACCATACTGCCCCCCCGGTGCACTGAACCTGCCTGCCTGCTTTCCACACCCCTGTCTTTTTCCATCTTTGTGACGGCCATCGCAACCCCCACCTGCACGTGACCAGTACAAAACTGCTACCCTCCTGCAGACAGCCGATAGCCTTTCCACAGCTGTCCAGCACGTGTCTCTGATGGGCAGGAGCAGCTGGAGGGGGGGTGGGGGCAGTAATGGCTGGGGGTGAAGGTGGGGGGAGGGGGCATGACCCCGCCAGCTGCAAAAAACCTGCCTCTTCTGGTGCTCCCACCTCCTCTGAGGTCAGGCGATCAAAAGAGGAATATGGGAAAAAGCTGGAAATGTGCACACACAAATACACAAACACGCATGTGAAAATGCACACAGATATAAACACGTAACTGCCGCCTAAACGAAAGCCCAGCCCAAGTCATAAGCGGTTATGTCCGTACATGCTCTCTGATGCAGTTATTTTCCCCACTCCTGCAATTCCCTGGCTGCTCACTAGATGGCTCCCTGATCCAGGCTGTCTCTCCCCACTGCAGCCCCACTGCAAAGCAGCACGACGATTTCTTGCCTGTCCAGAGCCAACACAGAGGGTGTGGGGGGCATGGGCTGGGCACCCAGCTCTCAGAAGACCCCTCCTGGGGATTTGTTCCAGTTGAGTAAAGTGACATCTTATCAGCAAACTGGAACATTTTATGAGCAAAGTGTTCATCAAACCAGAGCTATCTGAAGCCAAAATTAACATGCAGGACGGTTTGAGATGAAGGAAAAAAAAAGAACAGGATTCAGAAAGGACAAAGCAAGTCGCAGTACTGAGGGATTACACCACCAATGCACCCAGTTCACAGATGCAAACAGCTTTTGGCCAACAGCTACATTTGAAGAAGGACCTGCGCACAACTCGCAGCATGTGACTTATGAACCAGTCAATCAGCTTCTGAAGAACTTACTTCAGTGGAACCATTACTAAGACCATAAAATTTCAAAAATAAAAAACCCCTGATTATCAGTAAGTCACCTAAGGAAAGGGATTCTGCGGTTCTGGCAAGGTGACGGACCCCGCTAACTGGCTCTTTGACTGCATATGTCGCGATAACAGCCCAAATGGATGCAATTACCCTTATTTCAGAGGCTCTAATTGAATATCTTCAGTCGCTGTGGCTGCTTCTGCCCTGTCTGTAAATCTATTCAGGCTGTGATTGCAGTTGGCAGACACCATGAGCCTTCCTCTGTCACTCCACGTCAGGCATGGGATATGCTCTCTGAGGATCATTTTGGGATGGCTGATTAGATTACATATACAATAATTAAATTTCAACAGCAGCATTCCTGGAAAGTTTTAATCTCCAAAGCTAAGCATTTAAAATTCTTACAAGGTCTATATAACACACTTATCGCGGGATCAGAGGCTCAATTGCTCAATTCACTTATTTTAAAATAAAAAATAATCCTAAAATATTCCTCAGCTTCCTCAAGAGTCATTATGCATTAATTTTATTAATGACTATCTGGTCATTCTGACTGGTATTTTATATGCCAAGCAATTCTTCAAACCATCACTGTTCGTAATCTCAGTTCGGCTGCACAATTCTCACCGAATGGTAGCGAGGTGGATAAATGTCTAAAGAAATGTTTTTTTTTGTGGAACAAAAAGCCTAACTTCTCATCACTAGTAAAAAACCAAACGAACAATAGCAGGCCACAGCCATGAGTCAGTTCCTCTCACCAGTCAAAGCAGCAATTAAACCTACAAACGTGTTTGTAGATGTTAGGCACACAGTGAGGAATGGATTTCCCAGGGTGGGTGGGAACTACTCAGTGACCGATGGGTGAACATACTGAGGTTTCTCGTACACGAAGGGGTAAGGGGGCGGGGTTGACCTCTGACCTTATGACACTCCCTACATTCATCTAATAAAACAGCCTGAAACGCGACAGAATGGAATCAGTATGATTACAGGGTGGTTCAGATCAGAAAAGCTGCTCTCCACCAGGGGTTCTGGTGACTCGCGCTAAACACCACAGACGGCACCCAGGGGGGTTTCGTGCGGCAGGGGTGGGGGGTGAGGATGGCCACCGAGTGTGGGACAGCGGTGAACAGGTGGAGGGCTGGACTTCCCCAGCGCAGTGGCCCTGAATGGCCATTGTGACGAAGCGGATGGATGGGGCTTCATCATTTATTCAGCAAGGCACTGCTGGGAGGCAGCTGGCGCTGGGGGAGACAATAAGGGACCCCGGCCCCCCCAGGCCCTCGCGCTCCTCCATCACACCCCTTTGTGCTCTGTCCGGGGCGGGTTCTCATCCACCACCCCAGCACTGCCTTAATCCTAATGGCTGGGCACAAAAGTAAACATGCAATTACTGCAGTGTGCCACCTTCCCCCCACCCTGCCAAGCCCCGCCCCAGGCCCTCCACACCAAAACGCGCGGCTTCTTTCATGGGGGTCTGCAGCCACCACATATCTGTGGCATCCGGGCACCTTTCTTGGCAGAGCCTGGCGTTTATTGTGCATTAGAGAACACAGTCCACCACCTTCCTTCCCCAGATAAAGTCCACATGTAGATTATTTACTTTTTAATTTAGCAGCACAGCAAGGAAATATCTCTGCTGGCAACCTCCGATCAGAGGAACCGTGGCCGAACCAGCTCAGCCACATTCCAACCACAACTGTGAACGGGCAACAAACACTAAGCCGCAGAACGCTGACGGTCGCCATGTTAATTGAGACGGACTTTGTAACAAGGCAACGAGCGGCGATGCTGAATGTCCCTTCAACAGCCAAACAGTGTTTAATTAATAAACAATTACAAAAGGAACAACTGTGTCTCCATTAACAATTAATGATGTTCCTGCGTCAAAAAATGAAATATATATATGAAAAACCCTAAGTGGCCCTTTCCATGGCTTTCATCTCCGGAGAGTACATTAAGAAGGAAAGAGTGAGAGCCTAATTCAATAATAAATCGCAGGAGTCATCAATTACCCTTCCTGTGACTGCTTTTATTGTGCTCGATTAATAAGTCATTGCGGCTCCCTGCTCTCCCTGCCTACACTGTCCCGGTTTGACCCTGGAAGGATTTCATTCCTGGACATCCCAGGCAGAGTGAGGGCCGTCACCACAGCCTGGACTTCGGGTGAATGAGTAGGGCGACGCTGGGTGAAACACCTCCGCCTGGCCAGCTTTCACATGGGACTGTTTGTGATGTCTGACTTTACTCCGGCAGACAGCACAGGAAGTAACAGAGGTGGTTTAAGGGAAAGATAAGGGTACAAGGAGCCCTCCGCCATCAACACACACACAGGCAGCAGTGGCAGGCTGGCAAAGTGTCTCAAGTTCCAGTCATTATGCTCTGTGACATCTGCACATGTTTACACATCCCTCTCTCTTCTTCCCCTCCCTCTCCCTCTCCCCTTTTCCTCCCATACCATCCCTCACTCCCTCTCTCTCTCCCTCTCTCTCTCTCCCTCCCTCCCTCTCTCACTAACACCCCGCTGGAGCTGTCATTTTCTGAAAAAAATCCTGTTCTTGCCAGCAGATGGCAAGTCAACAATCACCAGCAGCAGCACCCCATCACCCAGTAAGAGCCCCCCCCCCACCCCAAACGCAGACACACAAACATGGACGCACTCAAACACATAAAGTACATCCACAAACACACACACACTTCCTTCTCAGCTGCCCCCCCTTCTCCTTCACAGGCTCCATAATAACCTCTTTGTTTGTCTCCCACAATACAGCTGCTCAAACGGCTCGGGTACGAGGGCCTCCCTAGTGAAACGCACGCGTTCACGCTGCACAGTGCTGTCTGCCGAGGGGCTGGGCTCTCAGGGCGCCGAAGCCGCCACACGGCTGCGTGTGTGGGTGGGCAAGCGGGAAAGGTGCAGGCCCAGAGCTGACTCCCAGCCACAGGTCCATACTGCCAGGCCCAATTTCACTTCTCTCGCATTGCCATTCCCACAGAGCAGCACAGGGGCCACGATGCAGAAGTGGTTTCGTTTCAGGAAGGGGGGGGCCCTGGCAGGCCCTCCCTGCAGCGTGGGAACACTCGCCTCCACGGCCATCAAACTCGAAGGTGGCTTTCCACGCTTCTGGGAGCAGGGACAACAAACATCACTGCCAGGAATCTTCCTCTACTTCTCTTTCCTCCTTAGCCTTTTTCTTTGTGTGTGTGACACTGACAATGAACTTCTAACCCTCTCCCCTTCATCTCCTCCACAAGCTGCTATCAATAAGCACAGGAGGTGAATGGTGTACAGCCTTGACCTCTGGCCTGTAGGTCAAAGGTCCGCTCACCATAATATTTCAATTTCCACAGACTGAAGTGCTCTCGTGAAATTCATTTGAATGACACCGCAGAGGGCTGAATACGCCCAGACGAGCTTGCACCATGGAGACACAGTGCCCGTTTCTGTACTCTGACAAACCTTCTGCTGTGAAAATGTTTAAGAAAGTGAAAAGTCAGGTGCAGCAAACGAAAAAAAATCCATTCGTCATCCGTACAGAACATGCCAAGCAGGCCGAACCAGAAGAACCACGGGGGCAGTTTCCCCTGTCTGCGGTCACATCCCTAGTAACAAGTATCCAGACCCACAGCATGTGGCCCTGTGCATCACGGCAGCATCTGCAGGCTCCAGCAGGACGAGAGACGCACGGCAGATCACACACTCAAACCCCCGTGCCCCCGACAGAAGCGAGGATGCCGGGTCAGGCAGCTCGCCGCTGGTACCCCTCGCAGCCGCTGCCAATCAGAACCCCGCCAGCGGACGGCGCCCCATTGAAAACCCAGACTAACAAGGGGGGGGGTTAATATGATAAGTTGGACAACACCAGCGAACCATATGGTGATAATTTATCCGTTCTGAAAGTCATGCTATCTGTCACTCATACGATTAGGACAAGATTCGGCCACGATGAGCCGAGGGGGGTGGGGGGGGGGGGCACTGGAGACCGATTACAGCACTGAAGCCGACCCAGCTGGGAATCAGGATCCCACTCGCTGGACTGGTACATCCCGGCATGGGGACGCGGTGATGCGAGCCCCCGTCATGTGACACCGTCCCCGAGGTGGCAGAAGGCAGCGGTAGCCGAGCCCCGAGCCCACCGCCCAGCACAGACCAAGGTCTCTCCATTGCGAGGCACTCGGGGTTTCCCTAGCAGAGCCAGGCAGAGAGCGGCTGCCCAGAGGAATCACCACATGCCAGGGGCCAAACCACTGCTTCTGCCAAACTGCTGGAACCTCCTCCTTGATCACCGTTTGACACCATGAAAACTGGCCATATGGGAAAAGGAAAAAGTCTACCCATAATGCACTGCTGCCAGCAAATATTTTTGCTTACTGACCCCTCCATAGTACAATTCAGTTCAGTAACAGGCACCCTTAATACTAAGCGATGATAGTTAAACGATTATAACCATGACAACAGGCAAGCTTTGCAAAGACTGACAAGCTAGACTTGAGACTTCTGGGGTCACAGTGACCTGATCCGATTGGGGGAACGGCAACGATCAGGTGCCAATGGTGGGAAAGGCACTGGTGGATCTCGGAGAAGCCGGGTCGGCGGTCGCAGTTGCGCCTGTCATGCAAGCCGAGGTCTATCCTGCCGATTAGCAGACGGCAGCGATGCTCACGTGCTCGTCTCCATACGAGGGCCTTCATCCTCACCAAGATTCCAACAGAAGGGGGACACGCAGGGATGAGGATGCTACGTCAGACAGATACAGACGACGTACAGTCTGGCTGTAATGGGCTCGTTAGACACTTGCTTTTCCTTGTCTCAGAGCTGAGGTCATCGGGCTGTCTGCCATGAAGGAGGGAGGTCCAGCTCCGGTGCCGAGCATCCAAACAGCACCCAAAAACAAGAGCCGGGAGCAGAAAATTACAGAGAATCACACACCAGACTTAGCAAGGCTCATGCAAAAGGTACAAGCTGACGTTTCTATATGCGGTGGCAAGCACCTCAACTCTATGGGTCTAATCCCACTCTGACGCCCATGTGCAGGGTCCACTGGAAACCCCATCCCCCAACCTCCCGCCCCACAGGAAAGCACCTCCAACCCACACTTTAAGGCCCTAATTAGCATTCAGAGGATTACGCACTTTGCTGAGGTCTGCGCTGGCTACTTTATTGTAGGTTAAAAACAGATTCCAGCCGCCTAATCCGCCATGCAAATCGGAGCCTTTAATCCCAGGATCAGCCTCGCTGCTCGTCTCCTCCAGATGCGTCGTGGGGACGGAAGGAACTCTGCTCCTCCCGGCACCCCCCCCACCCCCCGAGCTTCAGTTTCCCAGGGGGGACGGCAGAGATCCTAATATTCCGACATGGTGCACACACCTCTGGACGAAATGTCCTGGAAACAGCAAAGGCGTGGTGATACAGGTCCGGCCCGGGCGAATGGAAAAGGGGACGACGCCCAGTACGATGACAGCCGCACAGGCCACTCGCTGCATCTCTGTCTCTCACGTACGAACAGCTGTTTGCGTCGTTTACTGGGAAGGAACTTGACTTCATTACGGCGCAGACGGAAGTTCGCCACTGAATTATTAGCGATGATATGCAGCAGATGTGTCAGGGCTCAGTCAGGGCCCCCGCCTGCTGCTGCAGGTACCCACACAGAGGCGGCGGCTAGTCTCGTGGCGGAGCAGCGGCCGTCTCTGATAAACGCTTTCTAATCACCTGCCGGTTTGCGATGCGGTTGCCTTTGAGGTATTCAGTGGTGTGACACGGTGACGCATTGGTCTCGACCTTCAGGGCAGCTGAACTTCCCTTCTGCCTAAGTCAGACCTGCACATCTCAGACAACTCTGCCCAGAATCGACTGGTGCATGTGAGAGAGCCTCCCAACCAACGGCAGGGGGGATTCAGAGCAAAAGCCTGTATCCTGAATGCTGGGCCCTACTGTTCCACCTGCAAGTGGTATTCATCTGAGGGGCTCCAGTTGAGGTTTGAGGCACAGGCCAGGCAACTAGTCGTGTAAATCACCGGCCACGAGGACAGCGTTTAACAGCCAATCGCAGCACTTGCAGGAGCCACCGGGCGCTAAGCATGTAACAACAATGCGATGGTGCGGACTAGCACCCGCCCACCGACTTTCACAGTGCGATTGTTAATATGCACCAGGCCGGTGACACAGCGACACCAGCAGATATATAAAGAGCTCCTGTCCAAGGCGTGGTATTAATATCTCTCACACACACTCGCGGTGGGAACTGGGTCTCGAGAGGCTGCAGCCCACGGGCCCGGCTGAGAGGCCGCTGAGGGGGACTGCTCGCAGCGAGCACATACGGCAGCAGTCTATGAAGGCCTGCAGAGTAACAGACATCCCCCGGCCGACAATGCACTGCTCCCAATGAACTGCATTAATGTGATACACAGGGCTTTCTCTGCCTTGGGGACTGAGGACCGTGAGCAGATGAGACCTGGACTTTGGCCTCCTGGTTGTCATCATCATCATCATCTTTGTTCCGTGGATGAGTCCACTGCCCATTTAAACTTGAGCCTGCCTGTTGTACCACCATCCCAGCCCCCCCCCCCACAGCACTAGCCATTATGGGCAACCAGCAGCCCAAAGAACACCGCTCCCCCGCCCACTTCCCGGCCTGATCAGAAACATTACACCTGGGAAACACCACCCCCTGTGACTTCCCACACCAACACGGTGATCTGCACAGCAGACAGGTGTTCTGTGTCACAGCCCCTTGGCCGGACCGCCGACCTGCACGGAAGGGCTCTCCTGGGGGAGGGGGGCGGGCACCCTGTCAAGGGGGCACCAAAAGGCAGCTGCGGTGGCTATAATTAGCCGGCTGGCCGGAGCGGCCGCCAATCCGGTGTCACTAGGGGCATCTGGGATGAAGGTAGTCGCCACTGTGATGGTGCGCAATGGGGGGAGGACACCTTGGGGAGTCACGGGGGCAAACGAATACACTCGCTCTCTCTCACACACACTCACAGGAGGCAGGTACGCAGAGACACACATGAGCGACATTACGGGCCGCCTCCCAGTGCAGCTTTTAGCCTCTTCTACCAAGAGTGGCTATACCGCTCACCTGACACTCACATCATTTATACTCATTTATTCAGCTTGGATTGTTTTTCTTTTTATTATTTTTACAGGAGCAACTCAAGTTGAGTATCTTAATCAATGCTATAAATGCAGGGCCATGGACTTATAATGTTCAGGTTACAATTCTTAAAAGGATCAGGACACTGACTATTTACTGTCAGCTTATTTTTTCACATTTTTCTGTGTATACTTTTTCAGATTAAACAGACCGATTTTCATAATGGGGTGTAATGGATGTTTAGTGAGAATACAGCAGCATCCTGCCCTGGCCCGGGGTGGGCGCACTTTCCCTCATAAGCACTCGGTCGCTGTCAACTACATCACATTCTGCCTTGTCTACTTCATACTGAGCTCAAGGTGCAGTTCCCTTGTCTGCCAAAAGGGGTCAGGCTTAACCCCCATCCCCCCAGGGCACTCAAAACACAACAGCCCTCGTGGCCCTTTAGTACATAAACAATGGAGGCTGTAAACCGAGCCCAGCGGAGCAGACAGGCATAATCAATCTGTCAGAGTTCGGCTCGCATGGAGCGGTAATGCCATCAGCCCTTTGACATGCATGCCAATGAATTCTTACTGTAAGGGATTTAAGCTCAGCGCCATTACGGGACTTTGATTAAAATCCGCATGCGTGAAAAAGGTACACAGAAACTGTCGCTCTGCCTCTCTACTCCTAACGTGGAAAGGCCTTAAACAAGCAGGCACTTAAATTTAATAATAAACAAGTAGATGTTTTTTTTTCAGCTGTGAACAGCAAGTATCTGCGTGATCCGCCTGGTCACGGCGCTTGGGGCGGCCCTCGGCGACTAAACACGTCGTGTGTATAAACAAGCGCGAGGCGATATTCCAGCCCGCAGGTCTCTGCGAGCTCAGCCCTGCAGGCCGACTTAACACTCAGTAACACAGGCCAAGCAAGTGGCTACATGAGAATTTCTGTACATAAAAAAGTAAGGAAAAACAAACCGCGATTTCAGTTCAGAGAGAGGGCTGGGGCACCGGGGGTGGGGGTCTGCACCAGATATTCAGGGTCCTGTAGTGATGGGTGGACCCATGGGTGCAGATACCCTGACAGGTGTGCCACCCAAGCACTAGAGGGCGACGTGGTGTCGAGTATTAATGTGGGAAACCTCTCTCTCACACAGACATGCGCTTAGGAGTGACAGGAGACAACAGACAAGCTCCGAAACCACTGATGTTCCTGACTCATGCTGCCCCGTTAAACTGATTTTATTACTCTTTTAATAGTAATACGATAAAATACAGCTAACGTACAGAAATATACAAGCTAATGGAGCTAAGTCACTGCCTTGGGAGTCCTTCCTTTTCTGTGTGCTGGCTTATATTGCAAAACAGCACCCCCTCCGCCTCACCAGGATAAATATACAACATAAATCCCGAACCCAGAAATCAAGGTCAGAGAACAGGGTGCTGTAGTTGCCCCATATAATGCTGCTCTTTGCGGCTCACGCCCTGCAGAAGACTGGTGCTGCTGGGAGCCGCTGCCAACGGAAACATGTAAATAAGTGATGTCAGCGCGAGCCGCCGTCGATCTGGAGCAGCAGGGATAAGACACCAGTGAAGACATGAGGTTTACGGACTCACCTGCAGAGAAAAGCACGTGCGTTTGGTCAGGACACCCCAGGCAGCAAGGACAACAGGGAAAAATAAGGCGTTAAGTAAAAGACACCGCGGCTTTAGTTTGCCAATGATAATCTCAAAAATACCACCCATCCAATCCATCCATCTTCCAACCACTTATCCTGGTCAAAGTCAAGCGGGGCTGGATGCTGGATGTGATGCCAATAATTTAAAAATAATTCCTCTAATTATATGTTGCTATAAATAGTTTCACTCATAAATGTTGGACAAGTAATTAGAGGCCAAATATCATGAGTAGTAAGTCAGCTTTATGATTAAAATAACATTCTTCACCCCAAAGAAACTCGCAGCATAAACTGACTATTTCCTCTAAAGTTGGAAGTGTGTGTGTGTGTGTGTGTGTGTGTGTGTGTGTGTGTGCGCGCGAGATGATCCCACCACTACCTCCCCTTCATAATCCAGCACGTGCCACACAAAAAGGCTCTCTCTGTCCACCCCCATTCCCTTGTTCAAGGGCACACCATTGTCTCCTTCCGGTCAGCCAGGCTCAGAAGCCCCGCCAGCCTCGTGTCCAGAACCTGGAGGTCACGGCATGCCCTGTGTTCACAGGACGAGGCCTGATCACATAGGCAGGGGGAGTTCCCTGCCATTTTTGCTGATTACCCAGAGAAGACAGAGGGAAGAAACTTTGGGAACGCGTGGGACTGCCAGAAGTAACAGCAACAAGCAAGCTGTCGTTCCTGGTAGTGCAACAGCACCTGCGTCTTTGGTCTGTAAAGCCGTTAAACTTCACATGACCTCAAAGACAGAAAAAAAATCTTCTGATGGGACAGATAACCTTATAATTAACAACCTGAGGTTAAACACACAATGCACTTACAAGAAACTGGAAGGAAAATAGCCGGAGAAAGTTGCAGCTGCGTTAAATGACCTCAGAGGGGTGACACGACACAGCGCTTGGACACAAACATCGCAAACGCGCAATGCTACGTGTAATGCTATTTCAAAGTGCATCCTTACTGCATTTTACACGTCTACAGCTGTACAGACACCCAAAACCGCCTTGCACTGAGTTACCACGTGATAAAAACTGCAGAAGGCGCGTCGCCCCGGCCCGAGATCTCCAGCACGGTGTTTGTCAACATGACTGCCACGGCACTACGGCACAGAATAACCGCTAATTGTTGCACCATGACAGGCCGCGCTTCGCTCAAATCTACTGAAAAGGCAAAGTGGGCCCATTGCGGCTGATGCCACCACCGCCGTTGTCGTTGTGCAGCTAGTGGCCGTTGCCTCGGTGAAGTGCTCCAATTGAAAACAGGAAACAATGACGGATGCCCATAAAAGAAATGTTTGTTTTATGGGGTTAGTGGCACCACAGACTTCCACATTTGCATCCCAATGGCGAAACTCTCTGCCAAACACAAAGCCAGTTGTCTTGTTGTTTTGGGGGTCCAGGGAGGGGGGGGGGCTGGGGAGAGAAGAAAAAAAATTTTTTTAAATCACACAAGGAAGACTTCTCCTTCAGGCCTAACAATCCTTGGCTTTGTCTGATTCTGAAGAAATACTTCGCTGTGTGCCAGCACTCGCTCTGAATACTGATCAGCGCACCCGCGCCTCTCTGTCACACGAGCCAGCCACTCAAAGGTCAGCGCGGGGCTGGCAAGCCGTCTGGGCCCGGGGCACGGAGGGCGGCCCACTGCCGCCGCGACTGACACGTCCTTCCGGTGACTCCGAAGCCACAGCTGAGAAAGTGAGCGCCAGTCGATGGGGTCCCTCTGCGATGGCGTGCGTTGGCCAGGAGGGGGCGAGCCAAAGGAGCGAACAGCACACATGGACATCCTGCCGGCTTCTGGAAGAGTATTATTTGCGGTCTCGATGGCAGCCAGGGCCCCGAATGCTCTCTAGATGTCACATCTGCACCCTCACCCCATCTTCAGGATGTGGCCAAGCGGTAACACTTGGGGGTGTGGCCTCTGACCCCCATGTGCAGAAGTAGCAGCAAGGAGGAGCAGTAATGTGTGCTGCGCACAAGGGGCACACAAAGTGACCCGCACTGCCTCATGGGATTTTTTAGCAAAATCACTATGACTGGCCCACTTTCACCAACATATTTTGAAATTATGAAAATGTTTTCAAGACAAGCCAACTGACGTGTTCCGTTAATCGCCACCTGCCACCAAACAAGGTCGGCACCCTCCAGAGGCTAAGAGACTGCCGTACCCTCGCAAATAAGTCACAGCTCTCATCTCAACACACACAGTGCCATGAACCATATGTAAAAGGCTCCGGAAATCCTACATGCCACGTCCTCACCCGGCCTGTGGGAGCGTGTCGACGTGCGATCGCCGCTCCACATTCTGCAGAGCGCCCCCTGTGGTCTGGTCGGAGGTGCGTGCCGCCCCGGCCCACCACAGACGGCTCTCCCCTGGAGTTTCGCTTCCTGCCTCGCAGCCTCTGAGGTTTTGAGGTTTCCCCTGTCTGAGAGGAAGCGTGAAAACAAAGAGGTGGGTGCCAATCGGCCCGGCTGTCCACATTGGGCCCACGGCGCTGCCGGAAGGTGCCGGCATCGAGCAACCGCCCTCGGTACAAGGCACCCTCACAAAAAAGAAGGCAAGATTTGTTTTTAAAAGGTTTCTGTCATGTAGGGAGAAGAAAAACCCGCAGCTCAGTCAAGGCAGAAAACAAAAGTGAGAAAGCACAGTTATTTCACCGGAGCACTGAGAGAAACATGCAGCATGGGTAAGCAGCCACATTCCCAGAGGAGCCCAAACTTCCTCTAACACACCAGAAAGTACATCATTCCTGTTATTAAGGGATCATCCTACACACAGATTGTCTAGCAAATGTATTTTTACAGCTGGACTGTTCATGGCAAGTCCTCACTATAGTCTGTTCAGCAGAGATGGGGTGGGGGGAACTCTGAGCCTCTTATATCTCCTCATTAGCAGCAGGGGGTGAGGGGGCAAAAAGATGTTCCCACTGCAGATTGGGGAAAAACAAAAACAGCGGGCCTCATCTTCAGGAGACAAAGGAGGGCCTGAAAGGAGAAGGGGCCAGAGTGCTGGGGTGGGGGGGGGCTGGCAAAAGCCCTCCAAACTGCCACCTGGCTGCCCCCAAACCTCAATTCCCTTCATTTTGCCCCTTAAGTCCCCCACGGGAGCAGGTGGGGTACATACCTCTGCTCACCTGGCTAATATGACATGCAGCGAAACAGTCCGAGATGTTTGATCATTTCTTTAAAAGTAGGAAGAGCTACTGTTCCCCGGCTGGCAATATGGCGTGCAGGGGGTGGTTGAGGGCGGGGTGGGGGTGGAGTCCTGTGTGGCAGGGTGATGAGGTGGGTGTGGCCAGTCACAGCAGCACACCCCCCAAGCGAGCTACACCAAACGCACTGGCCAGCTGCCGCGCTCGTCTGGCGATGGGCCGCAGCAGAAGCTCACGGCCCTCTGGTGTTCTGTGAGATGGCCCCGCTGGTGCTCAGGACAGCCAAGAGGGTGCGCGTGCGGCCGAGGGCGGGCGCCAGAGGGCCGGGGGGGGCAACACTCACACAGAGGTTAACACCACTTCAGACAGACTGTGCAGAAGTGAAGCAGGGCCAAGTGCGCCTAATCCCCACTTTCTTCTGTGTGGCGGCCATTATGGCCGCCGCATCCCGGGCGCTGGCGGCCATCTGTGTGCTTTGTGTGCCCCGCGGCCGGCTTTGTGCGCCGAGGGCCCCGTCACAATGGGGCTGCTTCTCTCCCCCCACTCTGAACCCAACTGGGGCAACCCCCACCCTATCACCAGCCCCTCCCAGGACCCTCCCCCCTGCCTGGCCCAGCAGGAACCCGTCGCCCTTCCCTCCAGCTGCCACTCTCCCAGCTGGCCCACTAGCCAGCTCGAGCCGGGGACATGGCTGGATCACATTTTTACCAACATATTTTGAAATTATGAAAATGTTTAAGACAAGCCAACTGACGTGACAGGGAGGGGCCCCAGGATGCATATAGAGACAAATGCAACCCCCTATACTACGGAAGCCTTATGGTTCCTCCATGTGCACCCCGCAGCTCACAGCCTCTTTCCAGCAGCCCCTGGATCATCCGGGCTGGGCAATACCACCAGCTCAGGCCCCCGGTTAATTCAGCGGGGGGCGCCCATTTCGTTCTGGGGTAATCCCCCCCAAAGAGCTGTCTCATCCTGCCATTGACATCTGCAGGTAACTTCCAGTCGACACCGTAGGTAACACTTGTAGCAAGCCAACGCCCAGCTGACGTGGGGGGTAACGGCTGCTACACCTGTTGGCATTTAGAGCCGGCGTCTAACCAGCTACAGCCTGGCACTATCCTGTAAAAGGCAGGTAGGCAGGCAGGCATGGGATGGAAATCTGGGTGCAGAGAACAGAACCAAGTGGCACAGCAGCGGCGAATGCTTCGGGATCATTAAAGCTGGCAGTCGTCAAACATACTAACAAGCCAGAACAGAAACTGGGTAAAGAGGTGCACAGCACTGGCCACGAGCAGCGTGCCACGGAGATCAAGCACCACCCGCTGAACCAGGCCCAGGGCCCGCTGACCTCTCGCTCCATACAGGCTGCTCCGAGATGAGGCCGTATCAGAGGGGTGAGTGCACTCCCTATATTGGGCCCCTCTTTATGTTCCCATTCTTGCAACCCCCCCATGGTAGGAACCATCGGTCTCCTGACGGAAAGGCGCAAGTCACCAGGCATACATTATTTATACCTGGGGAGAGCTGCACACGCCGCATGCAGTGTTCACTGCACATAAATAATGCAGTGTTCTGAAAACCGGTGTTACACCTTGTACACACCTGCAGCCTGCTAACAGCATCTGAATGTTCCTGCTCATCCCTGGTGCGGACCGCGCAAGACCATGCAAGACCACGCAAGCAGACCCTGTGTGAGCCATTCATAAACACAAGAAGCTTGCAGGCTGCACTCACAACACCCACGAAAGGGGGCTGTCAGGACAGAGTGGACCTCACTAAAGCAACAGAAGGAAAGATGGAGGAAGAGTGCAGCTACGATAACGTCGAGGAGGATTCAACGGAGTGCCTTGATGGCAGATCGTATGCCCCGGCACGCTGGCCCGACACCCGTCGGCCAGGTCCCACTGGTTGGGAGCTAAAAATAGAGCGTGCACCCTTGCCCTTGAATGCTTAGCTGCATTCTCTGGGCAGATGACAGTCGCATTCAGGGGGAAGAGGGGAAAAAACAGGCAGAATGACCACATCTGGCCATTAACCTTGAACTGAGCAGCTGATTGGCTGACACTCGCTGAACATCCTGAGATCACCTGATCCCATGGCAGGAAGGGATACCGCCACCACCCCCCCACACGAAGCCATACTGATCCAGCGGCTGAATTGAGGAGCCCAGAGAATCAGGTGACCTCAGGATGTTCCTTCTGAGGAGTTTTCACGATCACCCGTGATTAGTTTGCACATGGAAAACAACCTCTTAGAGATGGGTGGGGGGGGGTTGTGCTGACAGATGAAAGGAACACAAAATCTGCTCTGCGCAGGCTGACTGGTTGCACTGCAGACACACTGCCCTAGTAAAATAACACAAGCAACACACTCACAGGTATGAAGCAGTTACTCCTGTCACTGCAGACACGCAAAACAGACGGCAGGGTGTCACACCTTGCGCCCAGAACGTAACGAAGGAGGCCCATGGCCCTAAAGACACTTGTGTGCATCACACCAATAAAACAAACAACTCCTGCGTGACACCGCCAGTGGGCTGACAGGTGAGAGGCACAGCCACAGCCGCGTCAGGCCAGGACAGGCGCTTGCCGTCGCATAGCTGGGGAGGGGGGGGCGACACGTGGCATGTATGTTGCCATGGAGACCAATCTTACGATCCCACTTAGTGGTCGAAGCGTAAGACAAAAGGGCAATAATACAGCAGACATTCTGAAAGTGTCTTATTAAAATACAGTAAGTCTTATGTTTGCATCACACAGCACATAACTACAAATTATAGGAAATATGAATGAATGAATGAATGAATGAATGAATGAATGAATTACATATGACCCTGATATTAAGTGTTTCCTGTAAGCTCCACACTAACGGGGTGGTGGGGGGGCGGGCGGGCGTGTGGGGGAGTCTCTTGACAGCTCTCTAAGCGAGTGCATTTCCTGTTGTACAGCTCAGCCCACATTTCATCCGGGAGCCGGGGGGTGGGGGAGGGGGGGTCATCTCCTGAGGGACTTTTCACATCTTCATGCACAGCTTCCCATCAGCTGACACCAGCCGTATAGCGGTTTCCTGGGGGTCCATATGGGATGAATGCCTGTGGGGCAGGGAGTTCACACTATCCTTGGGCCGTTCACTTCAGAACAAAGCACAGCATCGCCACCTTAAATCCCCCCTCCCCCACAAAAGCCCCGCCCCACCAGGTGTCACAGGAACGGTACTGCGTCACTCAGCATGACCCCGTGACCGGTCACCGCTGCTCTGCATGGCCGGTGACAAACTTAGCAGCAGTTTGTGGGGGTTCTGTAGGTAAGAGGATCTGATCCCAGGACAGCATTGAGGTCACTCACCCAAGCCGCCCCACCCAGAGCCCAGCGTGGGGGGTGGGGTTGGGAAGCTCAAGAGCACATAAACAGACCCCACACAGAAACACACACAGAGTCCTAATCAAATATGGAATGAAAGATTCAAGAGAACCGATCCACAGATACCCTGCTCACAGGAGTACCCGTGACTGCCCGGTGCATGGAATCTGACAGCTCCCAGCAGCAAGAAAATACTGTTTTTTATACATTATGTAATTTCACAGGACATCTTGAATTTGAATACATGCGCATGAACATGTGCGTGAACATGAGAGAAAGTGGGTGATGTGTTTCACTTAAAATAAAAAAGACCCAATACAGTAACTGCACTGGTGCTGGTAAAAATCTGTTTTCTTCGGTCAGGCTGGACCTGCACCTCTTTAATAGCCTAAAGACCAACAGCGGCTTAAAGGAAGCGACAGCTCCGCAGAAATCGATGAACAGGACGTTAACTGAGGCCATTGCTAGTGCAGGTCACATGGTCAAAAAGACTAGCCGGGCCTGACAAACTAACCCCAACAGGTAAGTGCCACGAATTCCGCCGGCAGATCCAAATGCAGCTTTGCCAGGAGCGCCGAGTGAGCCGCGGCAAGCGGGATCGGCATTTCTGAGTGACACCCGTCCTGGGAAATAAGCTGCAGCCGTGGCCCGCTGACCTCAGCAGCAGATCCGGCCCTGCTGGTAAGCCCCTGGCTGCGGGCCCCATCGCGGACCGCCAACAATGTGATCGTATCGGAACAGGCCCCGCTCCTGTGATTGTTCTCTGCCTCCCGAACACACCTCTGTGAAAACATTCTCCATTCCCACTTCCCATTTAATCATGGTCCCAATGCCAGGGCACGGGGGGGGGGGGGGGGGGGAATAACTTAATCCGACGGGGGATGGGAGAAAAAAAGGAGGCACCACCAAAAAAAGAAAGCAGAAAAAGTAACCACCAGAGTGGAGACATACCCACCGGGGGGG
>JAAGVU020000061.1:3366164-3386265 GCA_011763525.2 Mormyrus iriodes
CTTCTCCCCCCGTCCAGTCCCTCCGTGTCCGCTGGCCCCTCCCGCTCTCCCCTCCGCGCTGCTGGCCGGGGGGCGGGCTGGGGGGGGGGGGGGGGGGGGGGGGGGGGGGGGGGGGCTATAGCTTGATCCGACTGGGGATGAGAGACAAATAGGAGGCACTGCAAACAAAGTCATGCAGGAACAGTAACCACCAGTGTGAGAGACTGACCACCGGCAGGCATGTTCAGACACATTCCACAAAAGCATTACGGGTATTAAAAAAAAAAAAAAAAAAAAATCTTCACCAATGAACTTGAGCATTATACTGGTTAGGTTAGGAGGTTAGTGTTAGGGTTAGGGAAAACACTTCCAGCAAACTAACAAAAAGCGAAGGCACTCATGCTAACTAATATTTCAGTTCCACCTAACTGAACTAAAAACACTGGAACCAAATGAGGGCTGACGCGATCTCCAGGGAAAACAAGTTTACATAAGTTCCCAGGGGACAGATCAAATACTGCAAAATAATGACATTTCAGTATAATATGCTTTTTTAAATTCTCTAGCAGATGACAGGACACGCGACCCATGTGAGCCTTTGACGCAGCAACGCAGGGCCACCCTGCGCGTCAATAATCGGCACAAACAGGGTGTCCCCAGTCCTGCACCTTCAGCCCCCCCAAACCCTTCAGCACTTGGTTAAACAACAACTGATGTCTGAAGCGTAAGAGAAGCCCCCAGGACCATATCCCTTTTTTCATTTAACCCAAATGCCGCTCAAGCCAGACTCACAGTTACAACAAGCTTCACATCGACAGAGCCGATTGGTCAGATACACGGCGCCGGTGTACAGGCAGTCCATGACAACGGCCCCACCAAGAGCCTCACTCCAGAATGAGGGAACGGCACCCTTTGGGACAAATACAGGCACGCAGCGAGGAAGCTGCAGTCCCTGCATTATCTGACTGATGCTTACATAAGGTGCCGTGGCCACCACAGGGCTTACAGAGGCTGCTTCCAATCTGCTCAGTCTGAAGCGCGGCAAAACCGGCCACCTGGCCGCTAATCCCACATACCACACTGCTGGAGAGGCCTTCACCGAATTAACCACTCCTACCCTTTGCCAGAAAGCTAAAAATGTGGACGACGCACACAAAAAAAAAAAAAAAAAACAAAGTATTTGAGCACGAGACATTACACTCCGTATTAAACCGTGTGGTATGACGGTGCAAGTTAGGAGGAGGGGTGACTGCAGGCCTCCAGCAGCCCGGAGGCCGGTAAGTGCAAGCAGAAGGCACGCCCTGCCCGCACAGCGGCACGGACGCTGTAACGAGCCTGGCATGAGGCGCCCTCACTTTCTGGCCTGGCTCACGCCGCTGTGTCCTGTAAGGCCTGTTGTGGCCCGCAGGCTACAGCTGCTCATACTCCGGGGTGTAAGAGGGTTCTGGCACAGCAGGATTCCACCCACATAGTCATATCATGCTAAAGCCTACAACCTCCCCCCCCCACCCAAAGCACATCCAATGGCTGGAGTGAGCTTAAAGTCCCTTCAGACTCCATCTGTTACCAGGAGGACTTGTGTCAGCTGGCCCAGGGCCTTTTCACAAACGCATTACGATTGTTAAACTACATGCGCAGGACAGCCTCAATGCGCTCCCGACGGACTGTGAAAGGGGATCAGGATTACTGCGCATGGACAGAGGGGGGTGTCACGGGCCGTGAGGGGGCAGCAGCTCCTGGGCGTGCCCAGCATCTCTGGATCAAAGACATGAAGGGGGCTCGCCGGCAGGCTTGGGCTAGGCTAACAGGGCTTCCGCCGAAACCATACCGGAGAGAGAGAGAGAAACCGTGTTTCTCCCTGGCCCCCCCCGGCAGCCCCAAGAAGAGCGGTGTGAGGGGTGGCGGTCCTGCAACTGCATTCAGCATTTTCTTCTTCCCTTTCCTGCTTCTATTCCCCTGAACAATCAAAGGCGAGGAGTTTGCATCTAGGGGCAGCCCCAGCCGGGGGGGTTGCACTGCAAGCTGCATCCACAGCGGCCAGGATCTGAGCATCCCTCAGCTGGTTACTGGCCTTGAGCTCCTAATCTCATTAACCTAGCTGGCTCTTAGACCTCTGGCCCGCTAACGAGGTGATGAGGGACTCAGCCACCGCACATGGCCGAACCCCCGCCTGCCGTGGGCTTACAAGGCCCCGTCCCCACCTGCTGTAGGCTCACATGGCCCCAGCCCTCCCAATTCACATTGCCCCACCCCCAGTCCAACCACTGCCTGCCTAGTCCCGCCTTCCACAGGAGACCAAGCCCTGAAACTGCCGGAAGGAAAGAACCAAACAACCTGAACAACCACAACAAGGGGGTTAGCGTAAGGGGCTTAGCGGCCCAGCTGCCGTGGGAGGCAGCCAGCTCCTTGGCTCTTCTGGGGGAACTTTAACCTGACAAACACGTCTGGCCCATGGCTCATGGCATGGCCCGTGTTCGCAACGGGCTTTCATGCTCACTCAAAAGCACTCTGCGTTCCCCCCAGCTTAAAAAAGGGAACCTTATGCTTATGCCTTTGTGTGTGTGTGTGTGTGGAGAGAAAGAGACGCTGTCTCCCTGTCTACAGGCTGTGTGTGGCCCCGCCGGCGGCCGGCTCAGCGCAGTAACGGCGGCCCACAGCGCAGTGGCGGGTGATTGATTTCTGAGCACTCCGGCCCGCCCTGCGGCGCTGAACCTGCTGAACCCAGGCCGTGAGTGGCAGCTCTGGGCGCCGTGCGGGGGGGGTTGCAGTGCAGCGGTGGCGGATGGCCCACTCTACTGCGGCAGACGCATGGGGGGGCAGCAGCTTTCTGGCTGGTGCTGAGAGAACACAAATACGCAGACAGACACGCAGATAGACACACAGGCATGCACACATGCAGACAAACACACAGACTTTTATCATGGACTCCCATCTGCATCTATCACAGAGACGAAAAGAGAAGGCTTCTCAAAGCTTGGCGGGGATCAGTATCCTGCACAGACAAACACGCAGGTGATGCTGTCAGCCGGGTGCTGAGGTCTGCGAGCGAGCAGGCAGCCGTGTACGGCCACGCCAATCCAGCTGAGCCAACAGACAGCCAGGCTTCCCGGGAGATGCGGAGCTAAATACCTCCTGTGGCCGATATTGCCCACTGATAACTCAATGAAGCTCCCCATTTACAGGCGAATGGAGCGGAACTTCCTGCAGTAACATGGAAATTAGTCTGAGGAATGGACCTCTTATCGGGAGTGTCCATAATGGAAACACGCGGCCCGCTTCCTGTTGGCACTGCTACAGAGACAATAAGTGTCACTTTAAGCAGGGTCCTCCCCCTTCTTCCGGGGAGCAGATCCGCCGTCACTGGTGCTTTCAGGCAGCCAGCGCATCGCTGGAGTTACCGCGAGCGTTATGTGGTCGCAGCACGTTTCCGTCGGCACCCGCCGATTCGGAAGCGCTATTTTAATCTTTTTCCCAGAGGTTATCTGGAAATGCAGGAATCAGTGAAGGGAACAAAAAAAAACAAATGGGGGGGTGGGTTTTGCCCAGGCTGCACGGAACGAACGAGAGGAAAAGCAGCTCTTCAGGTAATGCGCGCTAATTCTAGCACTAATGCTAATCCATGTTCATGCAGCTCGTGGGGTGGGGGGGATGGGGTGGCGAAAAGGTCCTGCGTTATCTAACAAATTCTTCCAGGCACCCACCGGCAACCCGTGAACGGATAATCCCTCCCCCATTCCACCCACTCGTCTACCCCCCATCTGCGCGCCCGTCACGAAGCCAATGACGTCCAAGGCCGATTCATAAACTCGATGATTCCCGTCTGAGAGGACACACGGTCCGCCCCAGTCGTGTCTGTGAGGATCCCGGCTGCCGGATGCGGATAAATAAAACATCCAGCTTAAACTGTCTATTATCCTTTTGGGGGGGGGGACGCTCACACAAAGCATTCCTCCCATTTCAGAATGGCACACTTTTTCAACGATAAAATATTTATGGCGCGAGCGTAAGCGGTGTCTGCAGCATTGGGCGGGTGCCATTCGGCCGAAACTGACCCCGGAGCTCGGCGAGGAGGACACATGCTTCACCTGACGCACACAGAATGCATAAGAATGAGTCTGCATGCGTCTGTGAGAAAACAGAAAGGAGGTACCCACCATCAGACAGCCATAACCACAGTACCACCTGTGAGATTAATACCGAGGCTGCAGGTATATGCACTACACACACTTCTGCACACACTAAACAGTGAGACCGGCAGCCGTCAGCGGCTTTGAATTTTTCATCAACCGTCAAATCACTGACCCAATGCAAGTCCTCGCTTCCAGGAACACCGACCCTTATGGGAAGCAGGGCGGAGATGGAGGGGTGTTTTTGCTGAGATGTGACATACGGCTTGGCGGCCCGAGACGTAGCCGGGCAATGTCTGCGACAGTGGCCCACAGAATGACTGCAGCTGCAGTCCATGCCAGGCCCCCGAACAGGACAGTCGGCCAGAGGAGACGGCCAGGGTTCCAGGGTTTTCGAACCCAAAGCATGTTTGTCTTTTTGCAAACTGACAAGCACAACCTAGCATGTCTGGCTATAACTGCTTGCAAATTTGTATGCAGCTGCTAGCCTGTAAGCGTCTTTTATCATGCTATGCCATTTCCTGCTGTTGTCTGTAATGTCTGTCCATGTTGCTTGTGTATCTGCTCCTCACGTTTGGCTGTGTCTGCTAGCCAGTGAGCATCTGCTATCACGTTTGGCTGTGTCTGCTAGCCAGTGAGCATCGGCTATCACGTTTGGCTGTGTCTGCTAGCCAGTGAGCATCGGCTATCATGTTTGGTTGTGTCTGCTAGCCAGTGAGCATCGGCTACCACGTTTGGCCATATCGGTTTGCCAGTGAGCATCAGCCATCATGTTTGGCTGCCTGTGCTATCCAGTGAGCATCAGCAATCATGTTTGGCTGCCTGTGCTAGCCAGGATTGCCAGATATCATGCTTGTATCTCTCTGCCGGCCAGCGAGCGCCAGCTACCCAGTTTAATGGGTCACTATAAGCTATCATGTTTGTGTGCTGCGGCTGACCAGTAAGCTGGACCAGCTCCTCCCCGGTCTGCAGCTGCAGATTAGCAGTTTGGGGAAGCCTGAGACGCGGAGCTACTTTCTCACACAAAAAGAGCGCTTTCACAAAGGAAGCTGATGCAAATGAAACCTAACGGGGAGATGACAAGACGTTTTCTTTCACGAGAGTTCTGTCAAAGTGCCAGCAGGGTTTGCATCATCTCCCTCGGCGTCCCTACATGCCTGCCATCAAATCCGGACAAGCTGATCCGCTACAGGGCAAGGGGTTGCGATGCTGACATATCCCATCAGAGGACAAGAGTCCCATGGTGCTAAGACCCACTTTCGAGTCCCAAAACCAGACAACCCAGTTACCACCAGTAACCAATTCAGCACTATGCCACAGCCCAGTAAACTGGCTAGAGAAGATTTTAAAAGCCTGCATAGTACAGGCTTAACCAAGCCTGGGAAATGCCCTGAAGAAGCTAACAGTGATACTTCATTCAGGCTTCAAAAACACGTCCATGTATAAGTAACGACGTGACATCACAGCAGGCGTGTAGGCAGGCTTCCACAAGGCTACTGGGTATCCATTGCATGGGGTGAGGTGACACCAAACACCAGGGATGGGGCACGCTGCTGTCTATGGTCCCTCCTAAGGATTCTGAATGAGCTTACAGAAGGGCAATTCCATCCCTAATCTCAAAGTTGTGTGCCTCTTTGCCTATTGAGTCAGTGCTTTCATCTAGAGTGACCTCTGATTCACCCATCCTTTCAATAAGCAGCCCCGAACTCAACATTCATCATCACTATGTACCTGCTGCCCTAGTTATAATTAGGGTGATGATGTACAGGGCAACTTTTAGAGCAATGTTGCTGACCAGTGTTGCTCGGGCACTTTCCCCATCGATACCGAGCAACACATTTCTATTTGAAAAACCTTAATCAGCAGTGGGAAACATTTTGCGATCATCCAGATCCTGATCAGCTGCCCTTTGTCGCACCTGGTTGGCAGCTGCCTGGCAATATTGCTCAAAAAGTTTCCCAGAGTATCATCAGCTTTAGAGACTAAATGTGGGTGGAGCTTGGAAGATTCTCCTGATCTCCTACCCCTCCCCCCAACCACCCCACTCCTCCAATCCCAAAGGTAACACTAAAGCTTCCCAAAGCAACCTCTGTCCCTCCCTCCCACCCAGACTCCTTCTATGACTTCATCAATGAGGCCATTCATGCATTCCACCACATTTTATAAGGATGCCAGCCGAGATATCCCAGCCAGATAAGGCCAAGGCTCGCGGCGCGGGAAGCAACCCGCCTCCTCGCAAATGCCCGAAACCACCCCACATCCATGAGTCGAAGGCCAACAGCTGGACTGTGGCTCTTCCCTTAGCCTGTAATGAGTTATGAGTCACCAATCACCTCAGTCTTAATACCCAATTGGGGTCTTATAAACAGCAGCACATCACACCAATGAGACAAGACTCCTCACCCAATGGGGAATACTGGGACCTATGGGACAGGAATCTAACAATCTACTGGCTTCCATAGCAGCAAAAGAGGCACTATAACAAGGTCTCTTATTGAAAACAGATGACTTTTTGATGACTGACCCACAATATAAAATCCAAAGCCCCGATGCTGTCCAGCACATTGTCACCTTTGTCTCCAGACATTCGCTACTGACAACATAAAAGGAACCTTCCCCTCAAAGTTTCTTATGTACATGAGAAGATAAAAGGATAATAGTGGGGATGTGGCTGCAAGGGAGGGGCAGTAACCAAGTTATGTGACAATCTTGTCATTGCCACAATGGGCTCCGTCACACAGTGGGGTGACAGAAAGGAGATCGCACCCCTTGCAGTGAGAGGGTGCAGAACAGGATGGCCCGGGATGTACACATGCAGTCAGCACGCTCACTGCAGAGCAAGATGCCTCAGGCTCAGCGAGGAGTAACAGCGAGGCCTGTCTGACTGATATATCAGCCTCCTGTAGCGAGGCAGTCTCGCACCCCCCGCACCCACTTTGATGATGAGCTGTGTGCGTGCGTGTGCAGGGCTGGGGGGTGGGGCTAGCAGGTGGGTGGGGCTAGCAGGTGGGTGGGCGGGGTTGGGGTCAAGCTGCTGCATTCTGCCATGTGCTGGGAACACACCGATGACTAACGCTACAGTCAAGGTGGTGCTGGGAGTCATGACTCAGCCCGCAGCCTGGTACCCAAGTCTCGCGAGAGAGCACGAGTCTGCATGCGTGTCCTGCTGCCACGAGTCCGAGCCCCTCGATTAATCATGTGCCGTGAGCCGTCAACCTCGTCTCCTTGTACACGACACGTGTTCTAGAAAGCTAAAACAACTCCCCCCCCCAAAAATGCAAAAGCATCACCATGTGACTCTCAGCTGTTTCCATAAACGTCATCATCAATTATTTATTACTGCCATACAGGGGGACTCCAAGGATGGCGTGGGGTGGGGGTCTGGATGAAAAAATAGGGAGTTGGATAGCCTCAGGACCATGAGGCCTAGCTTAGCCTGACAGAGGTCGTGATCAGGGCCGCTGAAGGTCGCCCACATTCAGAGAACCAGAGGCCCATGCAGCAAATGATAAAGACAGACGCAGGCAGGAGTCACTTCCTGTGGGTCACTGATACTCCCATCACCATGGCAACCAAACAAGGCCATACACGTACTGCCAAGCCAACATTAGGCCACATTTTAACTACCCTTTACCCAGTAGAGCTAAGATGACTGACTTAAAAAACATCAGCTAAGAAAACATTACCTGAATAATCACAAGTTTAAATTGGATGCAGCCAGTCCACTAAGAATAGACTGAAAGAGATCTTCATAATCTGAGACTGCTCTCATTTCTGTACTTGTGAAACAATAATTAACATGCAAAGACAATGAAGTGCATTTACACAGGGGCAGTGTCTGGAATACAGGGGGAGACGCACTTCACCTCAGTCCTCACATCTCTGGCGAGCCTCGGTGTGAGACAGAGATGCTGAGAGATGGGGGAAGAGAGGCTTGGCACAGAAGCTGTGGGAACCCACCCCAGTACTGGCGAGGAGGGGGTACCATGGGCAAGGGAGGGTGGGGGGGAGGTGTGGAAGCCCCCCTCTGGGCAGAGGTGGCGGGCAGCCGGGCTGGAATACCGCAGCGAAAGAGTTGGCAGCGCTGGGAGCAAGGTCACCGAGAGACAAGCACTTTGTTCAGTCATGTCCTCTCAGTGCCCCTCCCCCGCCTGCGCAGTGCGGCGTGTTCCAGACAGAGTGTTCCCACACAGGCTGCGAAGCTGAGAGGGGCAGTCATGTGAGGTCCCCCCCCAAGCACGCTCAGCCCTGCCGTCACGGTTTCCATCACTCCGCAGCGCTCTAACGGGGACAGGACGTCTGGCGCTATCGGATTTCGCTGACGTCCTCAGACCACACCCGGCGTCGGTGACACCTCGACCAAATGTCAGGTCAGATCAGGAACCTGGGCTACCCTCAGCATGCACCTTATCACCAGTGCTACCGCCACTGTGCCCACTCAACAGACAAACAGGCGTCATCAAGTTAGCCAGATTAGCACCAAGTCACTCACTAACCCAAAAACGACTTTGCGTCATCGACGAGAAGCTGGGAAACACTTTCACACAGAGAGACCTGAACGACACCTAGGCCCACTGCAAGGCGTGTGTAGCTCACTCATTTCTACTAGCCCAAACTGGTACAGGTGTTCAGGCTGACACTCCCAAAAGCCCAATGCACCACCGAAGGTCTCAAAGTCAGTCAGTCTGGCCCTTTCTGAAGCACTGCAAAGTTAAGACCTCACCAAAGTCCAAGATATGCTAAGATTTACCAAGATACCCATTGTCATTCGTAGCTTATCCAATCAGAGACGCAAAAATCTCAAGCCTACTCAAGAAAGTTAAGACCTGGATGGAAGGTCAGTCAATCACAGGGGAATCTCTCATTCAAACAGAGAGACAAGGAGAGGGAACTTTACAGTTACTGCTTGCCTTGAATAGTGTTTCTTTCAGCTATGACAGGAAACTGGACCCAGAGCAAACCCACGTGAACACAGTGCAGATACTCTGGGGCTGCATCCCGACCCGCTACGTCACAAAGTACCCCAAACCGGCACCCAAACAAACATTGATTCATAACTAAGGAAGCATTTGCTCAAAGGGGTCCCTTCCTTGAAGTGACTTGACACTGCCTTACTATAGATGCTTCTTAACCCATTCATCCAGAAATTTAAGTGGAAATGAGACTTTGCTCTAAAGTATAAGGCAGCTCCACCCTCTTGGGACCTAAACCATTAAGTCCAGTTCTTTGACCGTTACACTTGCCCTCCAAATGTAATTCATACATTCTGCTCACGCTTCAGACGGTGGTGAATGAGATCTATTTTAGGGGATGCCTTTCCCAATAGATTAAAAAAAAAAACTGCCCTAAGCAACAACCCCGCAAAAATGACAAAAACACAGACAGACACCAACAGAGTGACACAACAGTCGAAAAATCAATGCGTTGATCTTGCCTGTCTGAAGAGTGGGGACCTGCAACTAGAGGAGTTAAATCATTCACTAAAGCTGAACTTCCCTAGTCTCCAAGTAAGCAGGTATTCTGGTCAGGCAAAACAAAAAAGGGTACAGGCTCTGAAAAACTGCCACTCTGCATCACACGAGTGGTCAGCGTCCTCATCTCTGGATCCCACTTTCCACATCCTAACCCAAATCCCACTCTCCTGTCAAGATCTGGGAAAAAGAGGGAACAGGCTCCCTTTGTGAGAAGATGAGAATGCAGCCTGAGGAACAGACATGGGGCTAGCAGAAGCAACCAGGCTTTGGTCTCACAAGATCACCTAACCTAACTGGCAAAAATGACACATTCTGGTGCTTTTGAGTGTAAAGATGACCTCATGTCACATTTCCAGCAAGCATTTCTCACATTCATTTTTCAGTTGGTGCTGTGATGCACATCCTATGAAAAGCAATCAATTAAAAGGACACTAACAATACCTGGATCAGCAGCTGTAAGGGTTCTGAAGATGAATTGGGGAGCAGAATCACACACGTGAAGGCAGCATGGATCACTACTACTGGAACACCAATCCCAGAGGGGTTTGGCACTCATCCCCCATCCGGTTAGGTCAGCATTTCCGCACCGTGTGTAAGAGGGTCTGAAGGCATTTCAAAGGAGGCCACGGCCTAGTCCCTTCTGCTGGCCCTTTCTCAGAGGAGCCCCATTCAGCTGTGCCGTCAACAGGAAATTATGTCACCATTCCCCCCTTTTTCCCACTGAATCTCACGGCTCTATTTTTAAAGGCAGCGGAATGGATCGCGGCCTGCATCCAGGCCTGGGCCAACATTAGCTCGGTGGCGGCGACAGCGGCGGGAATGCAGAGTCCGCCAGAATGGAAGCGAGGGGAGGGAAAGAGAGAGAGAGAGGAAGAGAGCGGGGTGACCAGGGTCGTCCTGGACGCACTCCAACCCCAACAAAACAAGGCCTGTTTCCCAGCCCAAGGCAGCACCGCCTCCACCGCACCATCCCCCGGGCTCCAGATGGGCGTGGCCCGAGCAGGGCATGGGAGACCGAGCTCTGTACATCACTCCCAATGATGCGTCGACCCCCATCCTGGCCACTCAGGGCCCCCCAGATGCCACACAACCACCAGCTTTCACCACCAGCACATTCCGCTAATCAAAATCCTAATTCCACTAAACATACTAAAGATCTCAAGCCAGGTCCTACGAACCCCGTCCCCCACCAGCTGCTCCTGCTGTGCTTGTGATTGCGCTTAGTTAAACTCAACTCAACAATGATTTGACCTTTCTGAATTTACATGGCTACTACACTGAAAAAATTATGAAAGTACAGATTCATACCACTTAAAATGAATAATCGTGACTGAATACGGCAGACAATCCAACAATTACGTAATCATTCACTAATCAGTTTCTAACAGAACCATTGGTGCTAGGTAGAGAAATTATCCAACTGGAAGACATCGAACTTTCCATCACTACAGAAACACGCCAGTTACATTCAACTTAACATTACAACACAAATACTTTAATACTACTTTAGGTTAGTTGAGACAAAATCCAGCAGTTAATTGCAATTCTTTGGGACATTCATCCAGGCTATGTAACTGGCTGACTGTCAGGACCCCTTGGGGGCAACACGAAACAAAGACGGAACAAAGACAGAACAAAGATCAAAAATGAACGAAGCTGCAGTGTGATGAAGAATGCAGAGAGAGAGAGAGAGAGAGATAGCAATGTTTCATTAGGCATAAGATCTACTCATCCAGTGTAGCAACAAATCAGTCATATTCTTCATTGTTACAAATCTTGACTTATTAACCATAACAACAAAGCAAAAATCTGGAGAAAGAATCTGAAGGCACAGCAGGAGAAGGCAAAGCATCCTATAATGGAGTATGTGCTTTGGACCCACGAGGCAAGAGATCACACAAATCACATCAGACATTAAGGCCCAATGACCCTCCACTCCAGTGCTTGTATATTCTCAATAAAAATAAATTTCAGCCACTGAATTAAGTGAGCAAGACAGGCATCCAGAGTGCACTGAATCAAGGCAGGCATGTCACACGTGGACAGGTGATCCATAACTCAGCCAAACGGCAGGTGAAGAGTGGCTCCAGTCAGTCACCACTGCTCACCCTCCTGAGAGTGGAACGTTGAATATATCGCTGGGTGCTATACGGCAAGTATTGAGCACATCACACAGGCCAATGATCCACATCTTGAGTACTTCTCAGTAGCACTGCTCAATTATAGCAAAAATAATAATTACGATTATTTAACATGATTAATCATTGACTTTGGAAATACAATGCATTTATTGAACTTTAAAAAAGAAGTTGTTTTTTAACAGTGGATTTCCTTGAACTCTTAATATAATTCAACTGAGAAACAAATAAAAAGGGCTGGGAAGGGGTGCGCTGGATTTATAACAAGACAAAACGGGAGCATCACTGTGAAGTGAAGCACAATAATCATTTTCTCTCAATTATTTCGTTTTGATAAATCGGTGGATGCCAAAATCATAATTTTTTTAATTAAAATTTGATTAATTGCCCAGCGCCAATTCTCTGAGTGAGTACTAATCTAAGTGTGTGAGTGATTTCTGTTCTAGGCCTATGAGTGAGTACTGATCTAAGCCTCTGAGTGAGTACATCAGTAATAAAAAGCAGTGCACTCTCTGACTCACAGCAGCCCAGCACAAACAGAGCTCACAGAGTGATGTGTCCTGCTTTCTCCCCTGGACCAGAGCTCTCAGTGTACAGGACCCGGCCCCAGAAGTACAGCTTCAACCACACCGTTCCTCAAATGATGGCGTGGCAGTTACGTAAGCAGGCCGAAAAGCACGCATAACCGAGAAGCACGCAACCTCGCCGGGAGGCAAGCATGATGACGTTTCTAAGGCATCACAGCCCCGCGGATGGTGGCACGCGCTACAGAGAGCATGGAAGAGGCTGCCGGCGGCGGGGGGGGGGGGGGTAGCAAGTGAGGGAGAAAAAAAGAAACTCTCAACAGGACAAGCTCTGCGGTGCCACAGAATTCCGACATGGAATTTTAAAAGTACAATCGATGGCTGACAGCAGAGGACAGCTTACTGCTCTTTCTCTCTCTCTCTCTCACACACACACACACACACACACACACACACACACACACACACACACACACACACACAGAGATCTGTACTCATATCTTTGTGGGGATGGTCCATTCATTTCTATGGGCAAAACTCTAATCCCAACAATGACAACCGTAACCCCTACCTAGCCCTAACCGTAACCATAAGCAACCAAACAAAATACAAGACTTTGGGGTTTTTTAGTGTTTTGATTGCAGTCACAGATTTTTATGAAATTGAATTTCCCCTTGTGGGGACTGAAGAAATGTTTTTTATCACATCGTGGGGACATTTGGTCCCCACAATGTAAGGTATATCTGGACCACACGCACACACACAGACACACACACACACACGCACACACACACACACACACACTTTTTCGGACAGCTTCCCAGTAGGAAATGGTTCACCTGACATCCCACCAATTAAAAATGCCCCAGACTTTTCCCTACGTGTCAGAAAGTCCATGTGAGTCCATCTGGATCATGACATGATTCTGTCAGTGACATAGAAAAAAAATGGTTAAACACGACCCTGGATGCTTTAACTATAAGTATTTTTTGAAAAATGCACATAAGTCACTGTGAGTTTGTTTTTTTTTTTGCATTCCTTGGAAAGAGCAGTCACCATTGTGAGCGCAGTGATTGTACCCTCGTCCTCATAGGGGAATGCTGTCTGCACTATTTTAGGGGACCTGCAGGGATGGTACAGTCACGAGAGGCACGGAGTGTGGAATGCTGGGAATGGCAGCCATGTCGTGGGGGCGGGGCTAGGGCTTCTCTGGGGGTTAAGACCACACCTGCAGACTTCTGAGCTTATTAAGGCATCTAAAGAAAAACATTCCATAATAGCACTCTGGGGATGTAAAGAATGCTTGTCATTTCATGTGGGGCTAGTGACACAGGCCCCAGAGGGTGTCCTTGAGTTAAAAACAGAATTCTCTTAACAGTGTGCCAAATCCGTTTATGTTCAGATGCCCAGGGTGTCTTTATCATAGAACAAAAAGTAGTTCCGAATATTACTAGCTTAAAAAGAAAGTGTCACCTGCAAGGGTTATGGAGCCCAGTCTCACGGATCAAATACCCTCTGTCATCTCCCCCAGGGCTCCCCCTTCCCCCAACGCCTTCCAATCTGCGATCGATCCAGTGAGCCTCTCATCTTCATTCCCAAAGGAGAAACAAGTCTCACCAAAACACATGGTCCTGAGTCAGAGCCACTGGGAACGGCACGACTTCCTTGTGTATCGCTGTCGTTGTGCATTTCGCTCTGTTCGTGTAGATCTATATACTTTGCTGCTTTTTTGTTTCCATGCATATCTGTATTTCCTTGCTATTCTACACACCTCTATGTGTCTGCATTTCTACGTGTTTCTGGGCTAATTCCTGTTTCTTGGGTCATTCTGAACTATTCGACGCATTTCTATGTGTCTGTGAGTTTCAGTGCATTTCTGAGTGCCTGAGGTCATAAAGATGAAGGAGATGGTTTAATGCAGCTAGCTTCTCTCCAGGGGTTGTGCAGGGGGGGGGTCAGTCTCTAAGCGACCCCCACTCCCCTCCCCCCTGTAAGAGTGCCTGTTCGAGCCACATTGGGCTGCATACCAGCTCCACAGGGAGAGCCCAGGAAAAAGCACTTCTCTTCCCCCAAGCCTGTAAATTGTAGTCCGGCCTTGTCTGTCTTGACCCTCCGGGACGAGTGGCTCTCATTTCATCATTTCAGGCAGCTTTTAAGGGCCGTGTCACGGGAATCACATGGGTCTTGTTCGGCGGGTGATTGGAATTCGTTTTTTCTTGTGGCTGAACGCCTGGGCTCACAGCGAAGTCTTAGAATCTCCATCAGCACTGGTTTTACAGCTTAGCTGGGGTCAGATCTGTGCACCGTGTGCCGTCCGCATGTGTGGCAAACACCAGGCTCGTTTTCACTTCTGTTACGGGTCTCCGGTCAAGCAAGGGTCTTGAGGGAGTCTGTTGCCCCAAAAAAACATCCCGTGTCTGGTTGAATGTTTAATCAAATGCCAAGACTATGATCAATATACATCATTCCTTTATCTTCCATAAGTAGATATCAGAATAAACGATACAGGGTTCACTAAACACTAGGTAAACTGCCATCATTGCGGTGGATACTGTTGTCCCTAAGATGTCCCATCTTGCCCTTGCAGCTCCTGCAGAAGAATGGTCAGATCTCCAACCTGAGTGGTAAAACAGAAGATGGCACGGGGGACTTCAACGGCCAAGCCGGGGAGAAGGGCCCGGAGGAAGGTGGGGGTAGCGGGGGAGTCTGAGGAATGCTGGGGAGGGTGGGGTTCTGGGGCCTCTAGACAGTAAACACGGTGGGGGGTGGGGGAAGCATTAAACTGAGCCGTGTGGGGGGGGAGAGGGGGTGGCAAGCTGTCATGAGCTCCTGTAGGAGGCAACAATCTTGCCTCTAATGGGCCTCTAACATCCCCTCATAGCTTGTCATGTGATCCCAACATGCTCCTCTTTGCTTTACTGTGCAGCCCCACCTTCTTGCATATTCCGCTTTCTCCTGTTCATGACTGTAGCAGCACGAGGTATGCGACAGTTAATGAAACTGTTTGGCGTAGCAATACAGTGATAAGAACTGTTTAGGATATCATGGCATAGGAGCTCCTGCTTGGAGCTTTTACTGTCTTCTGTCGTGCAAATGTGTTGCTACTTTGATGTACATGCATTTTATACTACAGGGCATAATTTATAAAGACCAACTTTTCATCATATGTTATTTGAAAGCTTGTAGGGGGCAGGTTGCAATAACTGAGTCTCAGGGGCATAGGAGAGCTCAGCTCGCATCATGGGTATGTGAGAGGTGTCATTTAGTGGTCTAAGACTCTGTGTCTGTGATCAGGAGGTTGCTGGTTCGAAGCCCGTGACTGGCAGAGTGGATTTGTCACTGGCCCTTGAGCAAGACCTTTAACACTATTTGTTCCAGGGACTAGCTGACCCTGCTTTCTTAGCTGTGCGCTACTTTGAATAAAAGCTTCCGCTGTATAAATAAATGTAAATGTATATGAAATGATGGGGGCTCCAGCTGTGTGTGCAGGCAGACTCAGCTCTTCTGCTGATCACCCCCTTCCAGCGCTCCCCCCTTCTGGCCTAACTCATCAGGCACAGGCCTTTTTTTAGTAGCCTGGCTGTATGTGCGGATTTTGCATATTCATGAAGACCAAACAAGGCACACAGTAATAGACCCATCCATCTCGCTCAGGGTCAGAGGGGCCTGCAGCCGAAGGGGTGGAGCTCTAATATTAAAATAAAATGCCAGTGTGCATTGCTGTAAGCCACCAGGTTTACATGCTCGTTACCCGTACAGAGAAGGAACTAAAGGGACAGATGGATAAGAGCAGATAAGTGAAGCTATGCCTGAAGTTTCAGACCATGCTCTTCTCAGGTGAAGTAGATATAACCAACATGAGAGCATCCATCCATCCATTCATCCTTCCATCCATCGATCCATTCCTCTGTCCATCATCTATCTATCCATCCATCCATTCCTCCATCCAACCATCCATCCATCCATCTTCTGCAACTGCTTCTCCGGTGCAGGATTAGGGTTAGGCTGGAGCCTATCCCAACAAGCACAGGGCACATGGTAAGGGGACGCCTAGCGGAGGACCTCCGGTCATCGTGGAACTTGCACTCACCCAATCTCTGACATTAAGGGCAACTTAGACACACTAATCCCCTGCAAGCCTCCACCAGGAAGCCCAGGCCAGCTGGGAGATCACCTGAAATGATTTTACGCTTAAGCTGGTAAAGGTAAACACTGCTTACCTAATCTCTGTGCAGCTGGTGGCTAGCAATACACGCTTACACAATCCTGCACACGTGTGCTTAATTTACGTTGACGTCAAGCAGAAAAGCATTCTCAGAGCACCAGTTGCTCAGACTCACAAAGACAATCCTCGAACAAACAAAAAATTGTTTTAGGGACATCTGAGGAGCTGGCAATGAAGTTCAACGGCGTTTACATTTTATAAAGCACTGTTTTCCTTTCTATGAGACACGAATCCTTTTGTGGGTTTCTGCAGCTGTCACTATGACGCGGGACGCAAGCCAGCAGCACGAGTTCACCAGGGTGCTGGAGAGACATCATGGTCTAAGCAGGCCCAAAAAGCCTTTTCAGTGTCAGTTCTGCATTAAAACCAAGAACCTGGACCAAGAACGCTTAAAGGTTTGGGTGGTGATAAGATTGAAAAATGAGACCTTGAGGCTAAAAAGTAAAAATGGGATATCAGAGGCACCCCCATACTCTTCAAAATGAAGTCATTCTCGGTGCTGAAGTATTGCTTCAGCGTAACCATGGCTACCAGCTGCTTCATGGTTACGTCAGTCTGTCAGTCAGCCGTCGGTTTCCTTCATGTTATGGGTCAGGGTCACGGCCCATTGATTTTCCTTTTATGCTCATTTTGCACAATATTGCAAAAAATTTTACAGAGCAGTCAGAGAAGATAAATACAATATGTCTCGTAAATATAATATATTTTCTTGGGTAACCCTTAACAGGAAAAAACAACAATGAATTGACTTATTAACCAAACACAGGATAACAAACTAAAATTTCTGTATAATACACCATCCAGCCATTTTCCATGACTCATTATCTAATGCAGGGTGAGCTTGCAGCCAATCACAGGGCGTAAACCACTGGGCACACTGTACCGAATGCTACTTATCATACATAATGTATTACGTAATATGTTTCAGTGTCATTATTATAAACGTTGCACAAGTGATTATCTAATGCATTTCAAGGAATGACAGAAACAATGCAATGTAATATAGCACAAAAGTATCATATATAAATCACAAATCTCAGCACATTAAAACAGCAGCTGTTCCATCATGTATAAACATCAATAAAACACATGTAAATATATATAAATAAATGAAACGTTGTTACTACATTCGACTGTAAAGGAAACCCGGCAGATGTTTACATTGTATCTTGTTGCGTAGCTGACGCTCGTATTCGAAGCAGCCTACACATATCATGTGACTGGGTATTTTTTACCGTAGTCAGTCAGTCCAGCAATGAAGGTCAGGACTCCTCCTGGGATGTAAACTGGCAGCATTATGAGTCGGTGTCCTTCATCGCTCTGCCACCTGCTGTTTGTGAATGGGGCTGCTGGAACGTAAATAATCGCTCAACAGAGCGAAAGCATGCTGACTTTATAATATTTTAAAATATCTAAATATTGAAATATCACTCAAAATATTTTTTTATTCCATTCTTCCATAACTGCTTAGCCAGTGCAGATTTACAGTGAATCTGGAGCACAGAGTCCGAGTGTATATGTACACACAGACACACACGCACGCACACACACACAGACACACACTTTAGAGACACCGACTCATTTGAATGTGCAGGAAGACGCCCATGTGAGCTCACAGAAGTGAGACTCAAACACACAGCCCTGATGGCATGAGGCCACAAGACCACCATGACACCTCAAAAAGAATGTGTGCAGACAAATTTACAAATACAGCTAGAGCCAAAGCTTAGTCTGCATGGTGGTGCTGCTCTGACCCTGCGAGCCGCCATCGAGAGCCTGGCTGACAGCGGCCTCTCCCAGGTTTCGAACTTTAAAAGTTTGCCCTAAAATAATGGGAAAAGTGTAAAAAATAAACCATGGTTTAGACCCATGAGGAAAGGTTCTGTCACTGTATTCCTCATTTACCACCCCCCCACACTCCCACCCCCCACGGTATTCCCATATCCTCTCAGATCCTCATTGCCCCCCGGATCAGTTAAGCTGGTTTCTGCTCAGCAGGGTCCAGCTTGTTGCTGCTGTTGAACATGGGCGAGCCACCAGTCTAAGGTTGTGCAGATGGTGTTGCGAGCATTCTCTGTGTATTTACACTTCCTGGCTATTTTATTTCCCTTTACAATATGGAGCGTTTGCAGCTGGGCTGTCGAAGCATGTATGTGGACGCCAAACATTATGCTAATCCTTATTCACACGGCCCTAAACTTGCCGGTTAATACTGAAAAACAATGTGAATGCAAACTATTCAAATGCTGAGCGGTGAAACTCCCTTTTTTTAAAATTTGATCCTCCTGTTAGTTTTAATTTGGCTGCCTACAGCTGTTTTTATATCTGAGTCCAAGTTTCAAGGAGTTTGAAATGCAAATGACAGCTGAACCATTGGTCTGGTCTTGATTTTAGGTAATGGTAATATTTGGTAATGTTTTATGCGAGATACAGCATTTAATAACTACTGGATTTTTATAGGAGATTGACAGTATTGCTGGACCATCACTGATGAGTAATCGGTGGGTTAACTTATCCTGTTGTCACTGCCAAATGCTGATTTGCTGGTGACACTATTATTGGCCAGATTCTTTGGTGGAAATCGCTGCTGTTTGATGACATCCCGTGTCTGGTTTGATGTCATTGGTGGATAATGTTGCTGTTTAGTCATCACGTGGGAATGGGATCAGTGGAGAGTATCACTGATGGTCAGACCAGTGAGTGAACAATTATTTAACTGCTTCGGCTTGTGCCCTTTGACCTCAGGAAGCTTCTGGTCCCCTCAGTGTTGCACCAGTGTTTGCCAGAGGGCCCAACGCATGTCCGTCAGCTGTAGCCCACATCGAAAATACACCGGGAACGTTTTTCTCTTCGTCACGTTTCCTTTCCTGTGACCCCTGCTGACCAGATATGTGGGGGCCTGGGGAAGGAGAGGACTGACCATCCCCCGACACCCCCCCAAAAAAATATTTACCAGGCTTTGACCTCCAGGGCCAACAGGAAACAGGATTATTTAGTTGGCCGTTTCATGCAAGCGGGAGATCCTGCTGCGAGGCTTTGTAAACTAGAGTGGAACGTAGTAAAAGAAATGCATAGACTAAGTCATCTGGATTCATTTTAAAACCTAAACATAGCTATAGCTATCTTCAGATACGTTCTTCTGTATAGGTGATCATATGAAACTAGAACAAAGAATGTCTGGTGCCTTCAGAAAAACATGACGCACGTCGAGTTGTGTAATTAACTATGGTAATTTAAACAAACGTTAAGTCTCTGCTGTCAAATGTAAGAGAAAGTGATCGGTCATACTCAGGGACACACAACGATACTCCGGGGTTGAGCGATTCTTTGAAGGTGAATCAAAGTAAACAACTTGAGGCATCATAGGAGGTTCACCGACGGCAGCGGCGAGGCACGTTGACCACGTCCTGTCGGAACAAAGCTGGGGCGGGGGGGGGCATTGTGTGCGTACCAGGTGCAGATGTTGCGTACTCAATGTCGCTGTACCTGCTAGACGGAGATGTTCAAGGAGACATAAATGGAGGAAGAAGTTCTGGCATGTGGATGTCACAGGCATCCCAGGGCAGGAGAGTATGTCTCGTGTGTGATTTAACGCGAAGAGGAGATGATCGTGAATAAATCTCACACTGGCGGA
>JAAGVU020000061.1:3386365-3410371 GCA_011763525.2 Mormyrus iriodes
CACACACACACACACACACACACACACACACACACACACACACACACACACACACACACACACACACACAGACAGAGCTTGCGAGTGCCTAGCCTGTTACATAAACAACCCCTGGCCCCCAGTCACGGCACTTACCCCTTTTTTGCACCCAGCCTTCTTTGACGATGGTGACATCGCTCATGGTGGCTCCACGACGAGCTTGCTGGTCCGGTGAACAGCTTCCTGAGGAGTCGGGGGTGAGGAGGGGGCCCGCCGGGGGAGGGGGTCAGCTCTCCCGGCTTCGTGATCTTGCTCCCTCCCTCGCTCACTCGCTCCTGCACTCCCTCTTGCCCGCTCACACTGTCTCCCTCACACGCAGCGAGTCGGTCTCTCTCTCTCTCTCTCTCTCTCGCCCGCTCTCTCTTCTGTCCTTCCCACTCTCCGGTGGTGACTCAGCCTGGAAGGAAGTAACAGGGAAAAAAAAAAAGGAATGCGTGAATATTCCCCCCCTTCTCCCTCACTCTCCTCTTCTCCCCCCTCCCTTCGAGTCATACGCACCCTGACATAACAAACAAGAAAGTCATTGTTAGGACACAAACAACCCCCCCATTCCTGACGAGAACAACCGTTACCCTTCTCCTTAATGCCCCCCTAACTGCCCCATACCACGGCCCAGGCTGGCTCTTATCTGCCTGCTTCTGCACGGTATCTAATACCACGTAAGTGGACCGGACGATGGGCTGCAGCCACCACAAGACTCTGGCTCTGGCGTAAGTGGTTACTCCGGTCACGTGGAAAGGCAGCTCTCCAGCGAACAGCTCTGTTGGACCACGGCAGTGGTACCCAGGAGAGCGCACCCCGTTCTGACTGTGCCTCCGCGCTGCTCCCGGCTACAGTAATGTGGGTCAGAGCGGACCGTCGCACAACCCACTTGCTTTCAGAACGAGAGCCGAGCCTGAACTGCAGCGAGCTGCCGATTCACAGAACGGAGCCGTCATTCATAAAAACAGACCAACACCATGGGCACGTGGCGGGCAGCGGTCGCCATGAAAACACACCCAGTGCCGAGACTCTGACACACTAGGAACAACCACATCGTACACAGAGCATTGCTCTATTCATCCCACTGTAATCCGGTGGGTCAGCTTTTCACCATTAAAGACAAGTTTTTCATTATCTGATGTTATGTCACCGTTTGGTTAAAACTGAACAGATAAAAGTGATGTATTTTTTTCCCCATCATTTTCACCAAATTACACTGTTGCTTATCAGGGAAAGACGGTGCTTTGAATGAATGAATTAAACTATTATTTTATGCAGTGGGACTTACAGGTTTTACAGTTTATCGAGTTACTTTTGCATACTTTCCTTTTTTAAACGGAAGATAATAATGAAGACTCTTGCCACTGAATGGTATAGATGCTTGACCCTATGCATAACTCCAAAATTAGGATCATTAGAATCTACAGACAAAAACTCTATCAGTGTGTGAGAATTTGATGGTGCACTGCCAGCTTCAAAACAGCATTAAGTCTGTCCTAGAAGCACCAGTTACCCATTTGGCTACTATGACAGCTTGTTTACCACATACAAAGACCAGCGGAACGGCACTGTACAGCTCGCGATCCACTTACCCGGGACAGCAGCTATTTTTGGAAGCTACAACGTAGAAAAGGTATGAAACCGTGCAGCTGCACCACGCTATAAATTGTTGATTAATGGCAGTTGCTCATTATTAATGACTACATAATGCATGGCCTTTGCGAAAACGCTGATTATTCAACAATGTTAACAAAACATTCTCAAGGAAACAGACTCAAGCCAGCCAAACACATCACTGCCTTCTTGAAACAGCTGCCTCTATTCGCTTGATCATTTCTGAACATGAAGGCGTTGGGCGGTCGTACTTAACATGCCTTGAACCTCCGCGTAAGATTAAAGAGCAGAGCAGTCTTAAGCTTAGAGGACTCAGGAACAAAGCTGACACCGAATCATACCCAGGTCTCAGGATCACAAACGCTGAAACTACAAAGGCCTTCGGAAGTTTATTCAAAGTCCATATGTTATGGCTTCAGATTTGATTCTGTGTAACTGTTCAGGGAGTCACAGGTCAACTTAGGGCCACTTCTGGGCCCCAAATTTGCTTCTGCAGAGCGATTAAGCCCCATGAGGAAGGGCATGGTCAAAAGCCACTGGCAACTTACGCTATTTTGAGCCCCTGCACATCGCAAACAAAAAAAAAGTCAGAATCGCCCTCAACTGGAGCAGGACAGCTGCAGGATCACACAAGGTGCAGGAGTAGGCAGAACATAGTGGAACAATGCTGGGGGCACTGTGACTGGTCACACCATTATTAGATCCCAAGGCCAACAGCCAGCTTGTACAGCAGAGACTTAATGTCAATACAGAGCAGGGTATCAATGCAAACACAACAAGATATATCAAGTGTACCTCCAAAAGGGGCACAATTTGATCTGATATGATACAGTGTGACCTGACCCAGAAGGAACTGGAAAAAACTGTCCATTAGTATCAATATACAGGTAACTAGCCTTTTTTGCACTGGAACTACGCCACAAAATCTATGTTGTGGGAGCCCCAAAACACGGAAGCATCACATTGAGACCGAGAGTGCATGCCCCAAGCCCTCGACAAGCAGCATTCCCAGGCCTGGCTAAGCGAATGACAGCATGGATACTCGGCCTCATGGGGAAAGGTGGAACTACTGTGAAAGTCCTGCACAGTTCAGAATACATAAATATAATGATTAATACAAGAAATCAGCCAAAGACTTTAATCAGTATTGTCCCGTATCAGACCACATGCCATAGCTCCAGTTTAGTTTCTTCTTTGTGTTGACAACTATTCATTTGACAGCAAACATCCCCCTTTACCTTCGCTACAAAGGGTAAAGTTTGAACTACTTTCCTGGAATTAAGAAACACTGAGTCTAAGAATGCAACACAAATGCACTATAGTTTTCTGATTCATTATTGTGAACTATAGGAAATCAGTCAAGGTATGCAGCAATTTAAAAAAAATATACAATGAATTATTGCGTAGGTAACAATTACAATTTCTTATAAGAGGTGCAGTAATTAGTGTGTGAAATCTGTACGTTAGTCTCAGCAGGAACGATAGATTTGCTACTGAATGTCAGTTTTGCTGTATCAAGCTTTCATTTAGATCCAGGATGTCCCTCATTACAGCAGGTATTTTGGTGCCTCTCAGTCAACCCCAAGGATGGGAGGGGAGACAATACAATACGAGAACTTCTGGGCTAGTCTGGATGCACACCCATTGACAAGCTGGCCCAGCGCTTTCCACAACATTTCTTTGAAACCCAGTCTCACATACACTAAGAACCGTTACATTTCTGCAGGCTCCAGATAACTAAAACCACATATTTCACTGGAAAAATCAAAGTTTTATAAAGTCGCCATTATTTACTGGTAACCTGAGAGCAGCGGTAATACCTTCCAACCCCAGATTCGCCTGATAGGACAAAGAGCTATACTGGGTTTTCACAAAAACAAAAAAAGCTCCTGTTTGTGTCCTTATAAAAAATAGGATATTACAAAAAAAAATTGCAACCCCAATTTAATAGCCGTATAATCCTCAGGTCACGCTAACCACGGGAGACTGCTCGCGACACTAAGCTGCAGGCATATCACCGCTGCTGTCACCGGCCTAACGAGGTTTTAAATTCAATAGGGCCGCTGACCAGATTTGGAAACGTGACCTCACCGTCTCCAAACATCGATGACTACTTCGTAGAAGTGCCATCATCCCATAAAAGTCTGAAGAGAAACGCCGGCTATCGACAGACTGATTTGCATATGGTTGGGAGAGCACGAAAACCCGGAGCCACTGTGCAGGAAAACTTCTTCTTTTAAATCCATTTCAGAACTGCGTTTAATCTATTACAGAAAGTGCCAGAGAGACACACATTTTAAAATAGTATCAATAAAATCTAAAATTCACCCTCTATCAAGACAAAGATTAAAAAAGGATTATTTTTAGACAAACTTTGCTAGCAATACACAGTGACCCGTCAACTCTGAACTATCAAAACAAAGAATTACAGGCACCAGCAATGCAAAAACCAGTTACACTAGTCAAGACTTCTTCAAGTAAAACAAAGAATCGCACATTTCACGTTGCACAGGACCCACATAGGTCAAAACTCTTTTCCCAAGGGGAGCAAAATGAGTCCTTTTAAGATTTAATGACACTGATGAAGTCAGTCAGGCATTGGTGCTGCAATAATGACACACAAAGGAGACGACTGCAAGCCATACATTCAGCCAATCAATGTCCCCATGACACTCATCATTATGACTGCTGAGGACATGCTACTGACACACACACCGTCAGCACACTACTCTACAAAGGCACTAAAGAAACACTATTTACTAGAGATGCTCCAATTGTATCGGCCAACTATCAGTAGAGCAGATATTTACCACCGATAATTCCTTTTAAAATGGTGACCCATATTGCTTTGCATACCCCGGTACTAAACAGCTAGAAAAATGTCTGCTGTGCGGAATTATTTTAACGTTAGCGAAAATGACATTAGAGATGCATTTTGCAAACATTGCTCTGATACAATTTCACAAGGAGGACCTACTAATAAACATTTCAAAACAACAAATTTGATTGCTCACCTTAAGGTGAGACAGTGAAGAGTACGAAGTTTCTGAAAAACAAATCCGATACAATAAAGAAGACTTCAGTGTGGCCGCATAACGCAAGTCCATCAGTGATGCAAGCATTTGATAGCAAAAGAAAATTCAGTGCAGACAGCACAAAATCAAAAGATATCACTTAGAAAATTACAGGGCTTTTCATACTTGATGATCAGCCCTTCTCTGTTATAAATATATAAGACGTATACAGTTACAAAATTTTGTCCTCTGGGGACTGCTGTTGAATGCCAAAGTTGGTGTTTTCTTAAAAAATAATTTCATATTTTTGGGATGTAACTTATACATTTTAAATTTGGGTAGTGTCCTTTAAACAACCGGTATCAGTGTCAGTTTTCGAAATAATCAGCTATCGGTATCGGCCAGAAAATTCCTTATCAGTGCATCACTACTATTGACACACACAAACACCATCTTCGCCGCCCAAAAAACCTCCAGGCAAACCAAGTTTCTGGACCCTGTCCATTCTTTGGCTTTATGTTTCCCATTGCATATTGGAGGCAAACAAGATGATAATGTCATAAATCACCACATGACAGGTAACATAAAAATTACAACCAGATTTTAGCATAAACATCAGGAGCAATATCACTGCCAAAAGACTTAACGCAGTCAGCATAACAGGACACTGAGACGTGGAGCTGGACAGTGCTTATGCTGAAATCCTAACTGACTAACTGAAGCCCCTAGCTCCAGGCAAGCCTAACCACACAAATCCAAAGATAGGCAACTCTGGTGCTAATGGGGAAAAAAGGTCCTGGAGGTTTTGCAAAGTGCATTTTATTCATCAAACCTCAAAACACCAAGGAAGGTGACTCACTATCCAAACGCTATCAATAAAAAAGCATTTAAGAGTAAAATCCCACGGGGCCCAATCCTTCAGGCAGGACTGCCATGATTAGGCAACCTATCTTACAGAGGAAGAGAGGCATTCTGGGATCTTTTCACATTATGTTCCCACCACATTAAGGACACTAAACCCAACAGTTTCTATTATCTTAAACATAGTATTACTAATGAATAAGTTCAACTCCATAGTCTGTGTGGCACACTTACAGCAAAAGCTAATCTAACGAAACTGAGGGGGCAGACTACATGCAGACATTTTGGATTCCGAGGCAAAGCGACTCACCATACAATAAACATGGGCTCCATAATGGGGAGAATAGAGATTCAAGGACAGTACTAGTGCCAAGCTGGAGGACAGAACCAGAAACTTTGTTGAAACATCAGGTACAGCCCTGAAAAACACTCACCTAGATTTCATAAATGGGAGGGACAAAAAAATAATATCTCCTTATCAGCAAAACAGCCACTGGGTGTGTGGGTCGTGTACTAATGTTGGAGTGAACATATAGAGGAACAGCAACTACTGTGTTTATGCAGGTTGGAGTGGATGCAGCGTTCAATGGCAATCACACATGGACACAAGCTCCCAACTCCGCCTCCCAGTACTCCCACCATGACCACCACTGTGCCCCCCCGCCCTTCAGAGTGACACAAAGGCAAATCCCGCCGTGACAAAGCCCCAGCCCTGGCAGTGTAAGCCTGTCGCCACGCAGCCAGCTGCAGCCACGCTGAAGCAGGCGTTCAAAATCCAATTCCTTTATGTAACCAAGGGAAGCACCACTGAGATACTCATTTGATTTCTGACAGGGGTGGGGAGAGCACATCAAAGCAGCGAGGTGGGGGGGGGGGCGACCCAAAGCGCGGGTGGGGGAAGTGGAGGTCCAGACAGGAGCAGCCACACACCATTAATCAGTCTCGCCATGGCACAGGGTGACATCAAGCCCATGCAAACAAAACACAGCGTTGCAATAGGGAAATTCACAATGTTGATTCTCAGATTGTAATTATTTAGACAGGGAATACTGTCACACTCATTTTTTTTTTATTAATGGGATAAATTTCCAGCAAGAGTGGAAAGCTGCTGGGCGCCAGGGCCTGCACACTACAAAACCAGCTGTAAAATCAGCTATAAAAATCTAGGGACAGGCCAGACAGTGTATCAGACTGATCAAGAAATGTGGCATGGGTAGGCGTGGCCAATGGCAGCCAACCGGGCAATGGCAAACCTCAGACACCAAGAGCTGAAGCAGCTCAGTGTGATGTGCTGCAAGGCCCTACACTACACCCATGTCTGGCCAGTATATAAACACACCCCATAAAAGAGGTGAGAGAATTTCATGCAAAAATTCCAATAGGGGTCCAGTTTATACGCCACAGAGAATGAAAATTGGTTTTAATACTCCAATAAACAATACAAGTGCATAAAACATTGCTTAAGCTGCAACCAATGGGAAGCAAAGGAATAATTACATAACGATCACATGGTTAGTGACTGTGCAGGCTGATCCACCTGGAAATCACCACAAATGGGATGCTGGACCGGCCTCATAATAAAGAGACCCCCCTGCACATGCAACAAAACTGCTACCCCAGACAACAAAGCATAGAAACCAGATTTAAGTGCTAAATGCCATATACTTCAGCAAAATCAAAATGTAAGAAGCATAACCTGACCATGGTTTACCTGGCCATCAAGCAGCTTGATCTACTACAAACTAGCCTCAAAGTTTAAATGAAGTTTTAGTCAAATCTGTGGAGTTAACTACTGTTGACAACTTTTATTTTGAGATTTGGCCCACAAATCCTGTAAATAATAAAACAATTTTTTGTTCACCATTTTTTAATGTTAGCCTTGTCAAAACAACCAATTCTTCACTTTACCTTACATATCTGAACATATTTTTAAATAGGGAACCTTGGTTATAGGTGTTTCCCCTTGACAAACTGCAATACAAGCATTCATTCACTTATTTTATCTACTGCCACAACATGTATAGTTACACCCCTCCAGTCTGTCTGGATCTGCAAATAGTTTTTGTTCAGTTATGAAGTGAAACTTAGACTCAAAAACAAAAGGGAAGCAGGTTGTTTTCGACCAGCATCGTCCCCCTGCTTGCAGACGAGGAGCATGTGTCAGCCACTAGTCCCAGATGCTAGCATGTCTGGCAGGCAGGTACACGTGATCAGACTGTGGTTTCCTCTCAACTGCTTGGGTGGGAGACAGCGACTCGTGCGTGGAAGGAAGAAGAGAGGCAAAATCTTATGCGTTCAGGCACTGAACCACTACGAGCCACCGAAATGGCATCTGGAGATGGCACTGCCCTTCCACCCAGTTATCTGAGAAGAACAGGTCACCATCTCCAGTTGCAGACTCTGCTGACTTCCTATCCATTGCCTTTCAACTCGTGCTAATTTGAGGATGTGGTCTGAGGTGACCTTGTCTAACCTAGCGTAGAGCACAAGCATTTCCTTAGCACAGGGCTATCAGGTTACTCTGTGTTACTCCCACTTAAAAAACCAAATAAAAACTGCATCAGTTCTGTAATCGGAGATGGGTTTATGGAAGCACTTAGAACATTATGCTTAGCCACACGCTCACAGTGCCACAGGCCATCATCAAACATCTTCAGACACTAAAAACCTCTCCAAGTTAAAACAATTCCTCTTCAAACTCAGCAAATAAACAGTCCAATCAAGCCTTAGGAGTGTAGACATCGATCCCAGGGCTTTTCGAGATTAAGACATTAAAATGAAATTTAAGAATTACCGCAAATACACCGAGACTTAAAAAAAAAAAGTTGTTTTTGACCAAACTACACAAATAGCAAGGGGCTATGCTTTCATTTATAACCACGCATCCTGACTAGAAATACAGATCAGGTAGTGGGTTAAAAAAACAAAAAAAACAAAAAGACACCTTCAAAAAACACACCTGATGCTTAAACAGAAAGAGTGCAGAAGTTTAATCTGAAACTAAAATGGGGAAAATGAAACTCTGCTGTCAGTGCTAATGACTCGCCATCTTCATTCACATCTCAGGTTATCATTTATTAGCTTGTCATGCTAAGGTACCTCTCGCAGCCAAACCAGCTCAAACTGCTCCACAAGCGTCACAGTAACTGGCATGGAACAAAATTTGGATAACTGAAGTCACTGGTCCGACTGAAGGTGCAACGCGATCGCGCCCCATTCCCGCGACAGCCGCACCGTCTGCCGCTGATAGTTTCACACAGACGTCCTAAATCCCTTAGCAGTTCACTTAAAGCAAATCACTAATATTTATTGGTATTTCCTGCAAGATTACCAAGAAAGATTCTTCATTCGAGAGGTTCCTTCATGGTTGTTTTTGTTTTCATCTGGTTCCATCATCTGTTAATAAACAAGCCATTCTTGAGATTAGAACTCAGTAAGAGAAGTAACTGCTCACATATGGGTTAATGACAAAATTAAAAAACAGCTTCATACGTACAATAATTACCAGGATTTGTTTAAAAATTACTCAATAACTGTTAAGATTAGTAATATTATCTCAGTAAACTGAACTTCCAAAGGAAAGCACAGCTTACAATTCGATGTTGCAAATAAACTGGGCTCAAGAGATCAAACCGCACTGGTCCTGCACTAGACTGTACCATGGCCAGCACTACACAACATCTGAAATCTTCATAAATGAACAGCAGTTAGCATTGGCAGGTGATATAGGCTAATATGAATTACTCCTACTAAATCTAGCAATGACCATCAAGCCTGACGTTATACTATTTTATGGCAGCGATAAGACAAAGCATTTTGCAGTGTTTAATTTTTGTAATGACTTCCTATCTTTCTGTAGTGATTGTTCATAAGCTGAGCACACACAGGCCTCTGATACCACACCATATAAATTCAACAAAGGAAAAAACACAGGGGCCAATTGTTAGGGAGGATTCGTTTCAAACTGGCTCAACACTGATTCATAGGGCCGCAGCCTTTTGAAAAGTAAAGTATATCCATAATTTAGCTGAAATGTAGCGATACCAACTGGTGAGACAATGGGTTGCAAGGCTGAATGCAACTTATTCATCAAGCACCCCCCTACACATAGTGTGACTATCACTGACAATGCTGATTACTGTATCAGTTGTCAGTATTTAAGTTGGAAAAGGCCAGCTGTGATGGCTCTGACCACCCCAAACACCAGTGATCGAGCCACAAAAGTGTCTGTCACCGTCGCCTGACCATGCGGCCATGTGCAAAACAAGGCAGAGTGCTTTTTCACATTCCTTATCTCCATCTGCTAAATTGCACATTATTATTATGCGTGATCAACCTGCAACAGCGACAGAAGTTGTGACACAAAACATGCTTTACTTAGTTCTGCACACGCTGGTATATCTTTACATAGGCACATCCTTATTAACATTCAAATCAAAGTCTGTCAGCTACACAGTTATTTGAGGCTTTGGATGCACACATTCTGACAGACATTTTATGTAACTGGAAGGTTGGACAGGCCTGCACTGACGGCATCAATGGTAGTACCAGTGTCTCCCCCGTCCCCACTACGCAGGTATCCACAGCTGCACCAACGCATTTATTTTGTATCAAAAAGTTAATCGCCGTCAGGTCAATTTGGGAAGGTGGGGTTGTTGTGATGGGTTGGGGGGGGTGGTTGTCACGCTCTGTTCTAGTAATGTCTTATTACAAAAAGGGGCTTTTCTCAGCCCGAAAATGCGGCGGTCAGGATGACGCTAGCTAGTCGGCCGGCTCCAGAGAGTGAAACTGGAATAACAGCAATGGCTGACCCTGACAGGTTTGTTTATCATGCCCGGTCTTATTATCAAGGCGTTAGGAAACAATGGAGGCGGCACCGTTACACCGCCGCGGCCGCCTTTGGCGATAAACAAACAAGGGCTTTTGTTCTACGGGCGGGGTGTCATTTTCTGTCAGATTAAAAATAAAAATATTAATAAGAATAACAGGCGGGATACGCCGTCGTGAGAATAACAGCTCCGTCAGAGACCCATGTAGCCGTGCGGGGGGGGGGGAGGAGGAGGAGAGGGAGGGGGTGACTCTCGCAAGCGGTGGTCCTCTAAATGCTAGCTACTGCATCATCTTCCGACAACATACTTAGCCGTCAGCTAACCTCCCATCTCAGTCCAGAAACGCCGGCAATAATGTCGGCGGCGTAGCGCCGGAGCTGACGCCACCTCCTCGACTCGGACCGCAGGCTGTAAAATAACTGCATTTCGTGCCGTTAATTTTATTATTATAATTACTATTCTTTCCCGGGCGCTTGAAAGTGAAGGGAAGGTAGGCCAGGGCCACACGGCTGCTCCTCCGCCTCCTCCTCGTCTCTCCCGTCTCGCCGCAGCATCTAGCTCCACCAGCCCAGCACCGCCAGCCTCCCGGCCCCGTCGCCCCCCGGCCCGTTAGCCGCTTGTCAGCCCCCAACCGCCCGGCTAATCGCGATTCCGTCGCCAGAAACCAGCCCCGCACCCGATCGGCGGCATCATCGGTTGCATTATTAGTCATTTATTACCTGACGCGGGCAGTGATGGGGAGACCGACGGCTTCCCCCCTCGCCTCGGCAGCCTCCCTGTGCGCCGGCGCCTTCCTCTACGCGAGAATTATGAATAGGAAAAGCCCAGCAAAACGGGGGGAGGAGGGGGGAAATACTAAAGACAAAAAATAAAAAATAACCGCGTCGGCAGCGCTGTTACTTCGGACGGCGGGCGATACTAACGGCCCCGGTGAGTGAGGTGCGCGGGCTCCAGCTGCTCCCGGCCCCTGGCGACGCCGCTGCGCTTCTGCCGCTCCGGCTTGTTGTTGACTTTCAGGAAAGCTCGTGACGTCACGCGCAGCTACTTCTCAGGACGGCTTCCCTCCCTCCCTCTCGTTCTCCCTCCCCTCCCTGCGACTGTCTGTCGCTAACCCAGCCTCTGCAGGTCTCTCCCCCCCCCCCGTCTATCTCTGCCCCTTCCACGACGTCTCCGCTCGCCCTCCTCCCCGTCTCTCCCAGCCGTTATTTTATTTGATTTATTTAATTTTTTTTTTTTTTTTTTGCTTTCTTGAGATAACGCTCGCGAGAGTCGCGAGAAGCGTAGCAGAGAAGTGGGGGGGGGGATGCACTTGGTGCTCCGTCTCCCAGTGTCGTTAAGGGGGATGCTGCAGACGACAGTATAAGGATGCAAAAAATCACAGTTGTGACAATGCCTATGAGCATGCAAATACGACATGTATTATTTACTATCCTCCCCTTTTACTTGATTGCATGACCCAAAACGTTTGCTGAAGTACATAAAACGGTTGCATTCTACCGCTTCTTACATAATATGTGTTACAGAATCCATCTTTGGTTCGTATGTACGCATTTGAAATCAGGGAGGGTTGCAGAGTTACTTATGTACGTGCAGACGGGCGTAACATTATTATGTTTGTTTGTAGTTCTGTGGAGAAGATATTTCCGAAAATATTTTTCACTTGTCGATGTTTTACATTTAAGTAACTATGTTATTTATTCCCCTGGTGTGACATTATTGGAACCATTTCAAAGGCTTCATTTCGCTTTTTGTATCTAAACCACCTCAGTTCATGCATCCATTAATCTGTCTTCCTGCTACATGTCCAGCACAGGGTTGTGGTAAGCCAGGAGCGTGGGGCAAGAGGCAGGGACATGTGCCCCACAGCTTCAGAAGAGGCCAGACCTGCTCCAGCCACTGCACGATTCCTGTCAGACACAACCGACCGACAGCCAGCACTAAGTAAAAAATGTTGCCTTTTCCTCATATATGAGGTTGTTAAGGTCAGAACTTCCATAAAATGGTCAGTTTAGCCTTTCACTAAACCAATTTTTGTGGACCACTTATAATATCCTTAAATAATTTCCATTTTATCCTTCTGGTCTGTAATTCTGTAATTCAGCAACATTGTTGCTTGCTACACATTATAATTGCTACATATTATAATGTCTACTCTACACTGACAAAGACATGCCAGCACTTATTGCTGCTGTCAGTACTACTTTGCCTCAAAACCATCCATGTATTTCAGTGTTTGGTGCCCCAAGCTGTCAAAGAGAACATGTAATGTTAACACTGTGCTGTTTGAACATTTCCAGAGATACTTATACCACTGAAAAGGATGCATGTGAGTTGCTAGAAAGCTAATCTCACTCCATTCTGTATTGCAGTACCTTTGCCATCTTGCAATTTCTCAGTCATTTGTGATACTGGCCAATCTCAGTCAATGGTCTCACATTTTCAGATCTCTATGGAAATGTATTTCCTCAGGAAGAACCATTTAAGTCTCTGCAGTGTTCGGTAGATGGTCAGTATGTTAAGACCCCTTTTTTGATTTTTCTGAAGCCATTGGCTTCTGAGGCTCAGACGTTCAGGTTTTTACAGCCAAGGGGGTTTTTCTGTGAAGTTTTCCGATAGTTTTCCTGCTCGGCTTGGGCACAGTTAATTCACATGGAGACCTGTTGGCATCCGTGATAAATTTCCACGGAATTCCCCCGATCTCAGCTGTCGCACTGTAGACTGGTTTAAACTGCTGCTACCTGGTGTGGGCTGGAGAGATGTAGGGCGAGCAGCTGTGAAAAAGAATGAGTATTAGAAGGCATCGCTATTAGATGCGTGTGAAAATTCTCTCGCAAGGCTTCAGCGTTAAGGTCAATAGAAAGTGTTTGTGTAACTGTGGCAAAACTATTTAAGAAAAAGAAAACGACCAAATCGAGTGAGTTTCATTGTTCTCACTGACTGTGTTTTCCGGTTGCCATTGTCTTTTGCCGTGGGGAAGCAGAATTGGCTGTTTTTGTCACAGAGGATGCATTTCCTGTTTCTGCCGCACTGCATTTGAATGCAGAAGAAAAGAGTGGCACTTAATGGCAGCCAACTGGTCGCACTTTTCTGACCGTTACAAGCCATCTTCTGAAAGCGGAAGGCTGCATCTTTTTCATTCAAAAACCAGGTGCGATGGGGGCGGTAAGAGAGGAAATATGAGTAAGACGAGAGAATCTATCCGTAAATCCAGCTATTACCTGAACCGAAACTTCATTCAGCATATAAATGTACCTCTGAAAATATTACCGCACGTATTGCTGTTCTGTCTTTCTTCAAAATCTAATCACCTGTTATTTAATAGGTTCAGCATATATGTGGCTTAGTGGTAATTCTGTGGCCTCGCACCTCCCGATAAGTAGATTCGTTTCCCACCCATTTGTGCTTTGAATTAGCATTTTTTTGTCCATGATCTCACAGATTTCTTCCCACAGTTTGTGATGCCTTATACCTATGTATTCTAGGAAATGTCCATCCATCTACCAAACACTTATAAGGTAATGATACTCCGGGCATCTTTTCAAGCAATGTTGCTGGGCAACTGTAAACCAGGTGAGACAAAGGGCAACTCATTTGGATCTGGATGATTGCAAAATGTTGCCCTGTGCCGATCAAAATTTTTCCAATTGAAATTTATTGCCAAATATCACTGCGAAAGTGCATGAGCTACACTGGTCAGCAACATTGCCCAAAAAGTTGCCCTGTACATCATCACATTTATCTAGTATAGGGTTACAGAGTCCAAGAAATATGCATAAGTAAAATATATGGATATTATACTACACTAATACATTCATAAGCAGTCATAAACATTTCTGGGTAATTACATCCTAAATACAGTGAACTAAAATGCAGTTGAATGTATACATCAATTTTGTAAATAGGCCATCTTACACAATTTACAAAATGTGCATCGTTACCCAAGTAACAACCGTTCATCCGACAATAATGTGATCTGTTTTGGAACAGCGCTGCAGACTCCCAAGTGGTCATACTGAGAATTACACAAAGACAGCAAACACAATGGGCTTGTGTTAAGGTTCTGGTTTCTAAATATAGCCCAGTGCTGCACCATGATAAGAGCAACATTTCAGCGGAAGAATGGGTGAAAAAAAGGCATCAGGTTGAAATGAGGAGTGATGTAAAATGTGTGTGACGTTGCCTTATTTCTCGAAGTCATCCCACAGCACTCTGATACACAATGCTGGTGGACGTGTGGTGTACTGGTGCCGGGACCTCTGACCCTGTCACTGTCTATTTAACTTGCCTTTGTGACTCACCCTGTGCCTGGGAGATTTTTTTCTTGAAGGTGTCCTCTTTTTATGTTGCCGTCTTCCTCCTGTAGAGTTTAAGTCCTAAAGCATCAATACAATTGACCAGCTAACTGGTCTTAGATTTAACTTAGTTAAATATCCATCCATTTTCTGTAACTGCCTGTCCTATGCAGGGTCACAGGGGTCTGGAACCTATCCAGGAAGCTACAGATGCAAGGCAGGGAACAACCCAGGAGGGGGTACCAACCCATCACAGGGCACTCACATCATTCACAATCTGATAACTCCAATTAACCTCAGCATGTTTTTGGACTGTGGGGGGAAACTGGAGTACTTGGAGGAAGCCCACAATGACACGGGGAGAACATGCAAGCTCCACACAAATTAAGCCAGGGCGACGACTCGAATGCCGATCAGGTTTGAGGCGACACTACTGACCACTGCATCACTGCACCATCAATGCTTGGGTAAGTTATGATGTTGTAATTATAACTGATTATGAATATTCAAATAATATTATATTTGATAATATTATATATTATATATATTATATTATATTCAGTAATATAAAAAATATAGATGAAGCAGTACTGGAAATGCATTTAAGAGCGTACTGTCATGCACAACAATAAGCAAAAATGTTTGTATTTGTAAAAATAGTTTTGCGTGGAATTAGGTCGAAATTTATTTCAGCTTTATTATTTCAGCTTTCTAAAATTTCCAAATATAATACAGCAGCTTCTACGTTTTTGTTCTCACGCGGCTACTTACACTTTTTTTTGTGTAATAGTGAATTTTTAAAATCTACCAGGAGGATGGTGTTGTTGGAGAATGGATCTACATCTCCTCATATTTATATGTATGTTTTACATTTTGCATATTCTGTGTTAAAACACAGTACAATCCCTGCACCAACTCCAACTCCTCCAAAACATAGTTTATTAAATGATAAATCTGATATTTTTTTGCATTGTGTATGATATCCTGAAGATTGCTTTAGGCTGAATGACAGTATGACATCAGCACTGGATCTTCTCAGTTTAATGTTTGCTTGGACCTTGACACTGCAGCTGCAGTGCAGTGCTTCTAGTTTGTGAGCGCACTGATTATCGACCACTGCAGTGATACTGATAATGTGATATGAGCAGTTTGGCTTGACTTTCAGGCAGTGTGCCAGGGGATCTTAATTTGGTCTGGGGGAATGCCCAGCTCCACGGGAGGGTTACAGGGGGTCTCAAACCCCCACCCCTGTGCTTTGGGTCCCACCAGGCTTACTGGCCCAGATGGCAAGGTGGAGGTGCAGGCGGAGTGGAGACACAGGTGGAGAGCAATACTTGGGGGGGTGGGGGCAACCTGTCCCAATGCTTCACAGGTGCACATGGGGATGTGACACTGCACATGCACGGTCACACACACACACACACACACACACACACACACACACACACACACGGTCACAGAAGCACACACAGACCGGTTTGGTGTAATTAATATCCCCTAAACCACACAACAGCTCTGAGACAAATAAACACTGATAATAAAAGATCCTGGAACTTTTTTTAGATTAGGATTTAGGTTTTATTAAAGCAGATCAATTTGTTAAACAGGTATCTTAGGGAATGAGTCAGATACTTTTGCATTTGTTGTCACAGGATAACCACAAAACCAGTCCACACACACAGACACACACACACACACATACTAACAGGCAGATGTATTAATATGTAACTCATAGGTGTGAAATGAAGGTTGTAGTATTGCAATGCGATAAGGACATAAGTGGGGTGGGAGAGTCGGTTTATATAACATGCGGTGTTTTTTTGACATGGGACCCGGGTCCCACCCTGCATCTGCATTTCTCTCTAGTCCTTCGTTACTCTGTGCCATGTTCGGCGCTTGGCTGCAGGGAGCTGAACCAGAACAGAGCCCCCCCCCCAAGTGCACCTTTCACTGTGGCTACAGCTATATTTCTCCTGTGCCATGACCATCCACAGCTGCACTGCACCCCCCCAGACCTCTATCCATGGCCACTGTGACCCCTATTCTGGACACACATTAAAGACCCCCCCCACTCCAAGCTGGAGCCCCATCCCATCCATGCTGCACTCTGAGGTTGCTGTGGGAACCTTGGGGTTTCAGCTGGCGGGGCGCCCATTTGCTTATATATGGTCTGGGGGGGGGTGCAGGATGGGTATCCCTGGGGGGCAGAGACAGTGACCTGGGTACAGATGGTTGGTGCAGAGACCATATTTTCAAATGAAGGCATTATGAGGTCCGGAACAGAAACACATGGGCCTCTGGGCATGCAGGAAGTGGGGGGGGGGGGGGAGATATCCCTATTTTAACAGCCGCACCACATTCCAAATTGATATAATTTCCGTTTAGTGTCTATACTACAGGCGCCACAACCTTAAAAAAGACATAATTTTGTGATTTTGGTGTGTGGCTGATGTAGAGTTGAGGGTGGGGCATTAGTGCGCCCAGTACTGGACAAACTGCCCCCTTGCGTTTTCCAAAACACCCAGACTCAGGGGATCAGCTGGATCAGCCTCCAGCCACGTTTCATGGTTTATCAGGGCACTTATAAGTCTGATTGCTGTTACGCTGGCATTTGGCCATTTTCTGTAATCCTGGAATTGGTTATTATACACAAATAATTAGTTTAAGCTTCCTCAGAATCCAGTGTAAGTACAGAAGAAACTGGTGATATCTCTCCATGCCACCCCTCTCTTGTAACACTGTGTGGATTCCTTGTTAAAAAGAGCTGCTTTTGTCCCAGGTTCCCCCCCCCCCCAGCTCGGCATGTGACTGCCATTGATGCTGGGCATATGCACCCCTGGTACACGGCATACTAAGCTGTAACATAGTGGGCTTAAGGGCCTTGGATTGTAGCCTGGTTGCCGGCTCGAATCCCAAGAGGAGGCTCTCAAGCAAAAGTGCTTACCTGAAATGTTATCCACTACCTGAAGTTGTCCAGCAGAACATTCCGTTATGAAATCGTTGGCTGAGGCAGATGTGCTCCGGGTGTCTTTTCAGGTTCGCAGGCAGGCTGACTCTTACAACGTGAAACTACACAGACACGTCGTCACCTGCTGGAACTTTGGCTCAGACTTGGATATTTTTCCAAAAAAGAAGTGGTTGTTCATTATGTCTACTGCTATAAAAAACGGTTTAATGCACCCTCTGAGTGAGCATGGCTGGAGGCCCAGCAGCTGGTATTTCCTGTGTGCGTCTCATCTCATTCCGCAGGCCGAAGGAACTCAGCTCCTGTGAAGTCAAGTCCGCTTTTATTAGGTAAGCACATGCATCAGAGCTGTCAAATGAAATGAAGTTTTTTTGTCATTTATACAAATATGAGAAGAGGTGCATTGGAATAATTTTATTTACAGGTCCCATTATGTTGTGCTTTTTTTTAAAAAGATATACACATATACATTGAGGTGTGAAGCTTGTGGTCTGAGAACAAGGTCAGCATCCATTAAGTGCCCCTTACATCTTTGCGTGAAAGTCCCAATGGAGATTTGGTTATTCTGCGAAGCACAGGATTAGAACCGGCAATCTTCTGATCACAGGCACAGAGGCGATTTGCTTCTCAGGACAAACTCTGGATCAGCACAGCACTGAGAAGCTAAATACGTATTGAAAATTGACGGTTGGACTTAACTTCCAGACCAGGGACTGTTAGTCACAGCAAGACTTTGCAGAGCCTCTGCAGTGGACTGCCCCAGATTTGAGCTATGCTTTTTTTCCCCCTGCCAGCCACACCCCCCCACGTTCTGCCCCCACGCACCCCATTAATCTCCTTAGACGTGAGGGTCAGTTGTCAGCTGAGGTGAACAAAAGCATGGCCATGTTGGACCTTAAATCCACCTTGAGCTCTTCAGGTCCCCGTAATAAGGACTCGTGGTAGATTACAGTCAGGATTTACCAAGAGTTAAATGCCACGGAAATGGGGGCCCAGTCCTGCTGGGGCGGCTGGGAGGCCTGCCCTCTGCCTGTTTCTGGCTGCAGTGCGTCACTCTGTCCTGTGTTTTTCACTGCAACTAAAATCTTTGGAAAAAAAAATCTGGTATATTCCATTTGAAAAAAATGGGGATTGCAACTCTCAGATAGTAATGCATGTTAAAATAACGTGATGGATGCACAGAAGCAGGTCCATTACAAACAGTTGAACTGATAACTTTTACCAGCAGTAGAAGCGGGCTGGTTGACCACAGGCCTAGAATGGGATTAAAAATCAGCCCTAGACTTAGGGGTCCCCGGTCCCACCGTCAGTTTTGCCAGCCCACTTACGCATATAGTTACTCTGACAGAGCTGTCGACACTCACACTTCCTGACTCTCACGCTTCCTGACTCTCACGCTCACGCAAGAAGTCTTACAGCAAATCTACATTATTCCATTATAAACCTAAAATTAGCTGCATCGAAAGCGTCGGGGCTGTTTGCAAACCTACAGACTATTTACAAGGTAATAAAACGGTTACGTACATGTAAATCTGTGTGCAGATTTGTCCTGAATTGAAAATCTTACTTCAGCCAGTTGACCAAAGTTGCCAACCCTGCCCTAGGCTGTGTCAGCCATGTTGGATGCCCTAGCTAGAGGGGATCTGGGTGAGGTGTGTGTGTGGGGGGTGGGGGGGATGGTCCATAGGGCTACTTCAGGCTGTGTGTGGATGCATGTGTGACAGAGACACTTCTGGCCAGAGAACTGGGCGCAGACGTGCCCAGGTCTGGAGAGCAGTGGCCGTCACAGGCTTCCCAGTGTGGCCCTGCCCAGCCCCCGCGCCTTCCCTGAGGTCCCCCCAAACTGGGTTGCACAGGTTGGGTCTGCAGCTGCAGCCTCTGCCCATGTTTGCCCTCGATTTGGCTCCTGCTTCAGATGCATCGCCTGCATTCCAGTTGGCCGAAGTTCAAATGGTTTTATGTCCATAACACTTTATGTATTTATCAGAACAAAACGGTTCAATTTTCGAAAGTTAGCTTTCCCCCTCTCGAAAATGTTAACTGGCAAAGTGTGTTTGAGAAATCGTGCATTTTAACGGATAAGACTTTTCACAGTAGACCAAGTGAGTGATTTAAATTGATTTTGGAGCTAGACAATAGAATTGAGTCACATCGGTGTAACATGGTATCAATTTGAGGAGAATGCAGCTGGAAGCCAGGCTTTTATTAGCCAAAGATATTTTTGAAACAAACATCGGTCAACATTTCGAGCTCAGGCTGGAAAACTGGAGCGCAGGTAACGCAGAGATCTGGTTCCTGGGACTAAGAGGTTTGGGAAGGACCTTAATCTAGGAACAGAGTACATTACCTGAACTGCTTCTGTAAAAACGTCCACCTGTGTGAAGGGGAAAAATGGGCTTTTCGAGAAAGGTAACCCTGATCAAGTAAACCTGGTTTAAGTTGTTTTGGAAGACTTTTAGCAAATTTTCAAGTATTTTTCCAATGTTTAACATGGGGGGGCTAACACCTCATTGGCACTGGAGGGGTCTCCTCCTGCCTCACTGAAGGTAGCTTTCATGCCTGGGGAGTGCAATTTGCAATTGCTCCCAGGGGATGCAGCTGTTACCTGTGAGGCATCTGGGGGTGGGACCGTCGCCATGGCGCCGGCTATGCCCCGCAGTGACTTTTTATGTAATAAAGCCCCTCCCCTCAGCCCCGAAACCTGGGGTCCCATCTGCAGCTGTATGACAGGGGGGGCCACTGGATGCCTCCAAACAGCAAGGATGGAGTGACCCTTCCAGTAAAGAGAGAGCTGTGCTCCAGCACGCCTTGTCGCCGCTGAGCACCGGACGCAGGCCCTAGCCAGACCTCCACGGGCATTTTAATGACCCCCCTCCCCACGTTTTTACCTGTTTTTCTTGTAGTTCTTTCGCTTCCCCCAAACGAAGCTGCTGCAGTTACAAACGAGCGATGAAAGAAAGCAGAAGAGGCTGGAAGAGCATGCAGCAGGACTGAGGTTCATGATCGGAACGCAGATGGGCATCACACCAAATCAGCCGTCTTAGCCGAACTGTTACAGCCTCGGTGCAGATGGTCGAATTCGTCACCTTACGTCCAGCCTGAGAGTCTTTCTATCAGGAGACTGTGACGCTTTATGAACTCTCTTGAATTTGTAGTGCCCCACCGGTGTATAAACTTAAATCAGGGGAATCGCTAGGGCTGTTTTAGGGAGGGTTGAGCTCCCTTAAAGTGTTCTTTAGCCCACCCCCCAAAATAAATGCATAGTAATTAATTAAATAATGTATTCTTATTCATTTTCATTAAAAACCATCAAAATGTGACATTGTGCCTTGTAAGAGCTTTAGCCAATCTTGGGGTGGGACGCTAGGACCCAGGGGAAATGCAGTGGTCTATATGATCACTATGACTTTGTACATCTCACTAGGGGCCACCTAAGGTTCAAATCCTAGAATTGCCCCTGTTTATGATTTAAACATAATTTTTAGTACTGTAAGCAGTTCTGGTTAACCCATTTGGCTACGTGGCAATATCTTCTGAGGGGGCATCAACTTAGCCAGCCAATTTCATTTTGCCTCAGATGGGGGGTGCCAGCGGTGAGCTTGCCTAGGGTGCCAAATGGACATTGACCGGCAGTGGATATAAGTCACGGCCCCGGGCTGGATCCCACTCATGCCTTGATGAGTGTTTTACCTTTTACACATTTAGCAATGAGGCAAATAGCACATTTCAAACATTCCGTAGCAGGTGGATGGTGACCTGGGCTGGGTCCACTCTTTATGGGAACTTCTCAGCTGAGTTACTGGTTGGCAGCTTCCTCCGTGGTTTTAACCCAAATAAGAGGAAAACTGCTGCCCCCCTCTCCAATCCCTTCCCCACTTGTCTTTAAAATAAGCCCCCATTCACATTTTGAGAGAGTCTTCATGGGAAATATGAAACAGGGCCTAAGTGCACATGAACAGATGTTACTCTGTGTTTTTTTTGGGAGGGGGTGGCATTTTTAGTACTGAAGAGACTCCCCAGGACTCCCAAGAGAACAAAGTGACAACATCAGGAGGCTCCTGTCTGGCTTCCACCGCTGGGGGGCGATTTGCAGGAAAGCCGCGTGAGGTTTGCCCCATAACGAGCTGCACGGCTGCCCTCTTTGCCTTGCTTCTCAGGTCCTGCTGATGTCCCACTGTCTTACTAATATGTTGACTTTAGACTCTTAAGGACTGAAAATCGTGCTCCGCAAGGCAGGGAGGGGTCTCTCTGAGACTGTGGAGAGCACATCTGGGATCCCAGACAGAATGTAGTTCCAAACCATGGACCCCCACCTATGCAGACCCTCTCTCTACTCCATCTCTCTGCGTGGTTTGCTTTGTCCCTTCCAGGACGATCCACAGGGATCCCATGGTAGGGGTGTGCTTCCCCAATATGCCTTAATTTTTACATATAATGTCAGTCTCTTCAGCTGCAGTTGAGAATTTCAAACCTTTACTTGAAAGCCAGACAATTGCTTTTGTCAATGGACACACCGAATGCACCAAATTCGGCGAACTTTCTTGGGTTCATAGCAAGCGGAATAACCACGTGCTGTCAGTCGCCCACAGTTTCATCTCCATCTCAGTGGTAGTTTTTTGGTTCCCATTCAGTTACACCAGTTAGTGATTGGGAAGCCTGGTTTCTCTTATCGCTAGCTTTCAGGACGCTGCCCTTTGCTAGTTGTCACAGTTTCAAATTAGGCTGCTTGCAAAACAAATATATAAATTAAGCGTTGTTTTAAATATGACAGATTTTAAGATGATGCTGTCCATACACCTTAACTCCTGCCCCCCCGTGGCTGAATTTGGACGAGGGATGCGGTCAGATGTGAGATGGAGGACGCTCATCGGGGGTAGGGCAAAGAGGTGATGCCGTCACAAATGTGGCGCCATTGGACATCAGGTGAGGTGCCAACAGCCCCCCCCCCACCGATGCTAGCATATGTCTGGGGCCACCGCCCAGATGAGAGAGGCCCCCCCACCCCCCATGCCACAGGTGTAGCAGTGGAGCAGTGTCCATATGCTTGCTACGTGGCAGCCCCTCCCTGGGAATGCCGCCCTGCTGCCTCTTGACGTCTCGGCGGTGCCTGCAGGAACGGCTGGGGCAAGCCCCCAGCACGACAGGGGTACCTGGGAGGGGGTGGTCATGGGGTCGCTGCGTATGCGTGTGATTGGTCCAGGTATTTACAGGACGTCCAAAGAGAGTCTGAACGAGACACGTGAGCCCCTAGCTGCCCTGAACCTGATGGCAGGGCGTCTAAAATAAACCCAAAATACGTCTCAACAATGCCTGAAAAAAGTGTCAGATCGGTTATTGAGTTGATTTCCCCATGTTACCAGGATAACATTTCCAGAGAACAAAGAGCAGAAGCCAGTAAAAGGGGGCTTGGTGACTGCACACTGCATCTGGCAGTGCTAATTCAACACAAAGAGTGTTTTTATATAATCCTGTAAATGAACGTTTTCTGCGATGCTTTGATAATTCTGCAGTTGTATTTTTTTCGGGGCAGCAGCGTGGTGTCACATTTAACACTGCTGCCACACACCTCTTGGACTGAGGTTCGAGACTCCGCCCTGCCTCCACATCCGCATGGTTTGCATGCTTTCCCCATGCTGTATACCCTGCAGTCAAAAAGCATACTCATTGTTTGTGTGTGTGAATGGTGTGTGTGCCCCACAAAGGGTTTGTGGCCCATCCTGGGTTATTCTCTCCCTTGTACCCATAGCCTCCACACCCCTCTGGATGAACCCGCGTAGGATGAGCTGGCATAGGAGACAGCTGTTTTACAGGCCGATGAGGAAGGTGGGGTGCATGCGCAGAGGCAGACCTCCGGGAACGGGGCTGAGTTTGTACTGCTTTTCAAACAGGTTCCCCAGAGCAGTCCAGCTTATAGCGCAGTCTTTTGTATGTATACATTCTGTATGTGACTGCCTGCTTCTATCCTCCATCTCTGCAGCCTGTGCAGATGGAGCTGACCTTCGGTAAGGTATGCCCTTTTTGCTGGATGATGTTCCAAATGCAAAAGCATAATTATGCAAGTGCTGTTAGTAGCTCTGTGTCCGAGGAAAACATCGCTCTTCTGGCAGATGTAGATTTTTTTTTTCTTTTTCATTTTATTTTTTAAGAACGGGAGGAAGAGGCCATTTCCATAATCACATCCATACTTCAGCTGCCGTGCTTGAGAGTGGTTATATGGTGGCCAGTTGTTATTTACGTCGCACAACAAACCTTAGTTGCCATGTGTGTGGCGGGGTGTGTGTGTGTGTGTGTGTGTGTGGGGGGGGGGGGGGGGGGGGGGGTTACAGCCCTTTTGGTTTTAAACCCACCGGGGGGGACCCCCCCACGCCGTGGGTGCCCCGCCAATGGCTTTTGGTCTGCGCGTGCCCTCC
>JAAGVU020000061.1:3410471-3436932 GCA_011763525.2 Mormyrus iriodes
TCGGTGGAATAACATCTCTTTGGGGTGGTGTGGGGGGGGGGGGGTGTGTGTGGGTTGGTGTGGGGGGGGGGGGGGGGGGGGTGTGAGGAGTACAGACTGTTTGATTTTAACACCATCTGGGTGGATCCCCCCAAGCATGTGGTGCCCAGCACATGGATTCTGTCCTGCAGATGCCCTTCGGGGGGCAGGGGGGGCTGCTTTGACATCTACCCTCCACCAACCTTTGAGCACCATTAAAACCAATCAAGGGCAGTGTTGCTAATATAGCCCCCCCTCCACCTCGAGTGAATTGTCTTGGTGCCATGATATGGACATAGCCCTGTTGACTCATCCCTGAATCCTCCCTGGGAAGCTTTGTCTATGCGCCCCCCCCCCCCCCATTCTACAGCCATGGTCCAAAGACCCCTCTTACCACCCCCAGGTGCTCACCCCTCCCGCACATGCCTAGGTCCCCTCCGAAGCACTGGTGTTTCATACGGCCCCTGCCGTCGGCCAAGACATGTGAAAGAACCATCTGACTTTTCCACACCGCCCCCCCCAGCGTCCCTCCCTCCCACCCGCCCCCCCGCACATCTATCCCGCCCACCCTTCCCAGAAAAGGGCCCAATTCGCTCACGTCCACAGCGCGCGACCTCACGCTGAGCTGTGGTCTGCGGAGGAGGCAGTGCGGAATGCACGACTGCTATTCACCGGCCCCGAATAATGAGCACAGCGCTACATTGATTTAGCTCGGGGCTTACAGAGCGAACATCTGGCACCATTGGCAGCCCCATCACGAGTGGAGCTTCTGGAAGACGTTCTATAGAAGGTGCAGATGTAGGAAGGGGAGAATTAGTACAAATGATGCAGATGGAAGTGCCGGAACAGATGATCCAGCGGGCAGCGCCAGCGTGGCTGGCACAGGTAGCGCGTCGCCAACAGCTGGTGCAGGTTAGCCCGTTCCCGGGGAATTCGCTCCACAAGGCAAATGTTCGATCTGGCGCAGGCCCCCACGGCGCGGCGGAGCACGCGGCACCCGCACGGGCATCATCAATCAGGGCGTGCGAGGCAACGGCACGGACAGCGCCAATGCACCTTCCTCCACAGTCTTCGTGCTTCTTGGAGATTTTTCACCTCCTCCCCCCAACTCCCCAATCATCAACCCCACCCTGCTATCTACCAGGAGGAAAATATGACATGATACCGTCATTCGTTTCTGATCCAAACACGATCCTTGCTCCCAGAGGAAGCAGCCTGCTCAGATCGTTGGGGTTATTAACGCTGTGAAGTTGAGTCTTGGGTAAAGGCATTGAGGAACTCGTAGGGAGAAACCACACTTCTTTGTGTCATTGTTTCATCCCCATGCTTTTCCATTGGTGTGTAACTCCAAAGCTCCCCTGCAGGTTTAGTTGAACTCAGCACATCAAGTAAGATGATCCAGGTGAGCAATTTACATACAGACATGAGCAATTTATTAATATTCCCAGTGACCAGCATCGTCATCACTGTTAATATATATGACAAAGGGTTTATCTACCTTCTCCTTTAGATGAATAAAACAAAGCAAAATATTACTACCTCAAAAATCGACATAATATCAATGGATAATGTATGGATATTGTTGAGTGGGGATCTGTACAGAGGGTCAGCTAAACCTTTAATCAGAAATGGTACAGGGCCTTGCATTACAAATCACGCTGTCATCATCCCACTACTGAAACCTGCTCAATTCTGGGGCCCTCAGGTATTTCTGTGTTGCTTATCAGCATGAGTAGGATGCAAAGGGACCCATAGCGACTTGTACTTTCATCCAAAAATGTTTCATCCAAAAATGTTTCATCCCTAAATGTTAACATCTGATCCAACAGCAGCTCGGGGATCTGAGGCACACCCTGCTGTTCTCTGAGCACCGAGGCCTCTGAAGATCTGTGGTCAGATACATTTTGGGGTACAGACCACGACAGCCTGTGCGAAACTTTCAATCTAGGTGGCCACCTTCACAGTACTACCTGATAATTTTACATTTTTAACCATTTTTCCATCCCATAACTGTGTAACCAGGGCAGCTGCTGTGAGCCTGGAGCTCACGTCAAGATTCCAATCCCTGGATTGTACATCACAAGGCATATAGACGCGTCACACAGTAAGGACAACGAAAGACACTGACTCAGCTAACCTGCATGTCTTTGAAACTGATTGATAATTCACTACAATTCAATGGACACAATCCCAGAACAAAAACACAACAGCAAGAACTGAAGGACAAAACTTTCCTCAGCACCTTGCGACTGTAGCCAACATAGTGGAGTTTTACAAGCAAAACACTTGCAGACCGTGTTGTGAAATGTTTCATATTATCAGAGAAGCTACTAGAGAATATTAATGAAAATAGATAAATGATGCACTGTGTCTATGCTGTGTATTTCCTGTAGCTGTACAGCACACCAGAGTATCTCAACATTATATAATATCTCAGTATGTTCTGCTGAAAGACATGGAAACACATAAATATACAACATGTTCTTATATAAACAGAACAAAAATTTGCTATATTGGGTGACAGCACCTTAATAATGACATTGTAAATTTTGCTAATTTTGTCCAGTTAAAGACCTGAGCTGACACGGAATGCTAAGCTGCGCTAGAGAGCTGTGCTCAAAGTCGAGATTCACGTCTGACGTATGGCAGACAAGGTCCTCGCCTGCGACGATGAGGCAGACGCCTCTCAGCTCAGCAAGCTCGGCGCCGGCGGGTCCAGATGTACGCGGGCTGGGGCTGCGCTCTCGCCTCGAGCCGCGTGTGGCGCTGGCCCTCGCATGCCAATGGACATCTGGAAGGCAAATTGGTTTAATGGGGCCTCCAAGCCAAAAGGTAGTCAGCCATTTCCTCCGGCAGCAGGGTAAAGGCTGCTACCACATCTGCGCTCCACCCACCCCTGGAAAACGTCACCCCCCCGGGGCCAGATAGCGTGTGCTGGGGGAGGGGGGGTTACGCTGGCTGCCGGAAAGCGATGCTTCTACAGAAGGATGTGGGGAACAACATGGCATAAATCAAGCTATTGGTGAACTTCTGATTGTTCAGCCTGAAATCTGACCATTATACAGATGACAATATAACCTTGGAAAGTTGTTGTCCTTCAATGTGGACAGGAAGGCCTTTACAATTTTGCTTAACTGGCCGTAATCTCCACCTTGGAGATCATTAAGACATGTTCTCTGGAGTTTATGCTTGTGATGGAATGTATATTGTATTGGCCAACCACATTTCAGTATTGTGCATCATATTACCCCTTGATGTGAGCAGTAGTGTGGCACGTGGATCAGTCATTGGCTAAGAGTGTTAGCTGAGAGAGATGAAGACAATAAAGTTCAACAAAATAACATTAATGGTCCGGTTCCTGCCTTCTTCATGATGATGCCGCATTGTTGCCAGAGGATCATCACATTCCTGCTCTGCTCTTTCCCCAGCGGACGGCAGATGCGTGATTTTGGGCATCAGAGACGTAGCTGCAGCCCCACCTGATGGAAAGGGCTTTAAGACGTAACTTTTATTGAATTACAGCAAGACGTCGATCTATCTTACAACGGCTTATGTGGTACAATGTCGCCGGAAAGAAAAACACGGAATAATCAAAGTGAAAAAATAATGAAATTTAAAATAAATAAAATAAAATCTCATGGTTAAGTTACAACTGGTAATATAAGCATTTGGGACAGTGGGATATTTTTGTATTTTATTCCTCCTAAACTAAAGCATAATTAGATGAATGCCATGTTTGTATGCACATATATATGTGTGTGTGTGTGTGTGTGTGTGTGTGTGTGTGTGTGTGTACCCCTGCCTTGTGCCCTATGCTGCCCGGGATAGGGTCCAGGCTCCCACGTAATCCTGAGCAGGATAAGCCATTGGAAGATGGGTGGATGGATGGATTTTTTAAATGAAAAAAAAAGCATTTTGTTTCTGATCAGAGGACTGAATGTTCTGTCTGATGTCCATCCACATGTTGGTGTTTCAAAGCGCAGTGATCATCAACAACTGGCCAGGGAGGGGAGGTGAGGGTGGGGGGGGTTGGTGAGGGGGGCGGTGCTGTCTCCTGGTGAAAAACGGCTTGCGTTCTGCGAGCGCTAGTTCAGTCATGACTCCACATCCAGAACAGCTGGAAGCTGTGTATTGTCAGCGCATGTTAAAGGGTATTGATGGCGCCGCTGCGTTTGAAGGGCCCGCGGGGGCCGTGTTTGGCGAGGGTCACTGCATCCCATCCAGATGTCTAAATCAGGCAACAGCTGTGGCAGCAAATTACCGCCGTAACTCAGGGGCTAATATTAGTCATACCTTGCATCTTCGGAGCGGTATGAGGAGACGGTTGGGAAACGATCAGGCGGCTTGTCAAGCAAATTTGCTTTTACATAACCGCACATCTAACAACTTAACTCCTACGCGTTATCGGATTACAAACGGAACCAAAAGAGAAGAAAGGGGTCTCTGCAACACCTCGCGTTAACGAGGAACAAAGGGGAATGACAACCCTGTGAGCGTCGTGTGACAGGCGGCTGTGAGTTTTCGCGGATCTCGGAAAAGCTTCGTGCCGTCGGTCTCCTGCATCTGTAGACGAGCAAGTTAAACACTCAGCAGAGATTCCCTTGATGACTGCGCCTCAGAGAGCCCCCCCCCAACCCCTCCCCACCCGCCACCCAACCTCCCCAAACAGATGCTGCACCTCAAGAGGTTTCCTCAGTGCACGGGGAGGCGGCAGCTGTTCCGTGAGAGATGGCCGCATTCAAAAGGGACCCTCCGTCATGAATTATTTACACACTGGAGGACTGTCTCTTTTTCACGACTGTTAATCAACCCCCCCACTACAGATCCGCTTCCCAGAGGGGGTGCTGGCGGGGCGGGTGGGGAACGACAGGGGGTGCGGTTCGAACTCCCGAGACCAGGAGAGCACCGGGGGGGGCGGGGGGAGCCAGCAGGCCCCCCTCCATGACACAGGAAACCAGGAAGATCACAGGGCTTTTTTCGGTTGCGTTTCCAGCAAAATATTGATCCAAGATTCCTTCGCATGCAGACTCTCAAAGGTGATGAGCAGGGCACGTCTCCCTGAACACTTTGATACACGCTCAGCACTGTACTGTATGCTGTTACCGTGTCAAAAACGAACATTAAAATGCCTTTGTGATCATTTACGGCATCTTACTGCCTACATCACAGCCCCTCATGAAGACACAGAACTCAGTCACTTTCAGTTGTCTGTCTGTATTCACCTATGCTTCCTTCACAAAACCAATAGAGGGAACCATGAGTGTATTATAAAGGCTCCATGTTACTATAAAACACAAAGAAGGAAGTGATGTCGACTGAACAGTACGCTGTCCCTGGAGTACAACATCTACCAAAAGGGGACTGATCCATGCATATTCTCTATGTTCCACCCTTCTGTGTTGATACTGGAAATTGGTTTTGCAGATAGATTGCGCCCTCTGTTTTTGTTTTGTGTCATGGAGTTTGTTTGTGTGATGCTAGAAAGTGTGCATGTTTGAGGTGAGTACGGAAAGGGCAGGCGGGAGAGATTAACAGGATGTACTCAGTGAAAATGAGGCCCCAGGACCATCCAAAACAACCGTACCGCGGCTCTCTGAACGGTTACGGAGGGATTCCCGCGTTTTAAGTGGCGATTCCAGTACAGTGAATTTTCTGCTCCCTCTATCGTGTATTGGGGGCTGAGGCTAAACACGAAGGGGGTGTTTAATCGGCCGTTCAGCGCCTCGCTAATGATAGCTTCCCTCATCTATGGGAATGTGAGGGCAAGAGTCTCCGGGAACGTGAGCTAGGCCCGTGCCGCCCAGGCGGTTCCGCCCGCCGCATCCGCGTTCCCATGACGATGCGCGGAAATCGGCCGCTCGTCACGCCGGTCGCGTCTCCATCGTCGAGCGCCACCCTTAATTTACCAGCGTGTACTCTGCGGGAGGACGCAGATCCTTCCATATGGCTGGGTGCTTAATTAAATGCTAATTGTTATGAGCTATATTAATTGTCTGACTGCCTTGTGCTTCCATTGCACCAGCGCTGCCTGGTCCCCCGAGACAGAGAGGGGTACCTTCAGCCTCATGTCCCAGGAAACAAGCAACAGCTTTCACTGCCTCACTCCTTCTCTCTCTCTCTCTCTCTCTCTCTCGCGCCTGCGAAGTTCTCCTGCTTATCCAGATCCCCCACCTCCGAGCAGTAAAGATGTCACCGTTGAGGGGGTGGCTGTTTGTCTGCTTTTTTTTTGTCCTGATATTTAGTTTGCTTAGAGTTCATTTTCAGCTTCCTCCTACTTTTCATACTCGGGGAAATCAAACAGTGATGGTGCTCAGCATAATGCTTTGGTGTGGATAGGGGGGCGAGGAGCTGCTGCGTGCCCAGCCCCCCCCCCCCCCCCCACCCCACCAGCGCAAGCAGAATTATTTAACATATGCAGAGACCCCCTCTTGCATCTATATCCAAGTGCTGAGACATTGTGCGTTCTAGTTGTCCATCCTGACCTGGGGGCACATCATTGTGTCATGCAGAAATTCTATTCTTACCACAGTAACTTTGGTACAGTCATATTTCAAATCAGCCGGTAGATGCATGTGAAGACTGGCCCGTCACACACTGCAGCTTTAGTGTGCATATACTGTTGAATGTATTTAACAGACTCCATTGAGGGTGACAGATGTTAAATGATGTTATATCTACACCAAGATCGCATGGGGTCTTAATCCTTTATGGTTATTTGATCTTCTTGAAAAGAGCACTTCCCTCTGTCTAGTGAAAAAGAATAGCCCATTTGCACAGACATTATCGGGATCGTGGTGTACAGGAAGAAATTCTGATGTTTAATATTAATAAGACTGTTGTATATACCCTGGAAATGACTGACTTTCACTGGAAGACATCTGAAAATGTTGTAAATGAGGCTTTAATGATTCTCCTCAGCACTGCTATGGTCCTGATCCTGGCCTAATTTGTGAGGCTTCATTAAAGACCAGCTTTAACGGGGGTGAAACAGGATTTACAAGAGGCACAAAACCAGAAGAAATGACAAAAATCATTCATCAGCATGTGACCGGGGCATACACGGCCCCCTTCCTCCACCCTATTGTGAGCAACTCATAATCTTGAAATTTTCATACGATGCACATAGCATGTACTGTGCCGTGCGGCTTCTGAATTTGCAGAATTTTAAAACAAACTGCCAGCAAATAAAGCAACAGAGTCAATATAACACTGAGGCTGTTGAGATCAAAAACATAATTTCAATATACAGACTCTGTGCATTAAAAACACTGGCAATTCGTCTGTGTCGATCTGACTGCCGTTTTTAGGGGATATCGATGCTGAAAAACAATGGACAAAAGAAGGCAATGAATCTTTTCAGAAGTCTGTTTTTTTTTTTAAAGGATATGCTTTTCATCACAGATGTAAACCTAGATATTGATTTTGATGACTGTACCATTACAGATGTACCAACCCTCCAATGAGCATCGAGCCACAGCTTTTCAGTACAAAAACCATTCTGGCTGTCTTGTACCCAGGGTCAGGCCACTCTGAGCCTCACAGACTGTAAGACAGATGGACCAGTGAGATGGCTGTGAGATTCAGGTAATGGTCCAGAATTCCCACATCTATCACTGGTCTATTCCAGCCACTATGGGCCCGAGGACGCTCTCGGGTCAGATCCTGGCTTCCCCCGGATTGACGGGGAGATCGGCAGCAGTGTGAGGGCCAAGCCGACGCGGGATGGCTAGCCGCCAGCGCCGGGCAGCGGTGCCTCTGGCCCTGGCGGTCTCGCCGGCTCTACAGCGCGCCGCTAATCCCTTCGAAGGGGGGCGGTGTAAAAACAGCTGGCTAATCCGCGCTAATGGCACAAGTCGTCGTTGAAAGCCTTACCTCGGGCCACCATTGTTAGCATAATCGCGAGCGCGCGGCCTCCAGAGAAGGGGGATTGGGACTCTGAGCAGGTAGCACTGAGCCGACACCGGATCACCATGGATTCCCTCTTTGCACCCCTGCTGGAGAACTGGTTAGTGCACTGCCCTCCTGACCTGAGGTTTTAAGCTGTAAACGGCACTTGGAAGACTACTGCCATGCCGCTGGTTTCAAGAATGGCGGTGTTGCCTGTTGGATTGTTTGATGGATCCTTTATATTCTACGCTAGTGTTTCCCAAACAGGTCTTTGAGAACCCACAGATAGTCTGTGTTTTTATTCCCTACCATGAGCTCGGAGGGAGCAAAAATGTGGACCGGCTGTGGGTCCCGAGGACCGGATTGGGAAACACTGCTCTACGTTACCTGCTTATGTATGACAAAGTCGCCTGAAAGCACAGTTCAGAGACTCTAACCTGCACCAGGAGCTCTATCTGGTGAAGCACCCCCCCCCTTTTGTTTGACTGATGGCCTTTTATGGGATTTGATGACAATGGCATTTTGCGTGAGGTATGAATGTGTAATTTCTTTTAAGGTGAGTTTCCCCCCGGGGGGGGTCTGGCTCATCTGCGAGTTTAGGGACCGTAAGCGTTAATTGCTCAGTAGATGGGCGACCAGATTTCGCCGCATCTGGCGACTTGCGTGAAAGCGGTGGGGAGACGAGGGGGAATTCCTCTGGGAACTCCCCAAACCCGAAAACCAAACTTTCTAATTTACTTCACATTAACCTCATAAACCCGAATTTTCATTGTCTAGCAATAACAGTTTAACTGCAGTGAACCTGTAGACTAAAGATACCAAGTTCGAGCAGCACGGGGGGGGGGGGGGGTGGAAATTCAGTATGCAGTTTTTGCCCAGATATTCCCATCATGGTCACAACCTGCTTCACGCAAACCGGGCTCTAGTAAAATGTGCTGTTAAAAAATTTACAGACACGAAAGGAATGACCCCCTAGTCTGTAAATGTGCTCGAGGCCTAAAGCAGAAGGGAACCATACAGGTCATCAGATAAGACCACCGTGATCTTGGAAGACGTCATTCTGACTTGTCACCTGCACAGGAAAAAAAGGCCAAAATTACCTGACTGCTCTGTGCTGCGATGACGCTCAAACGGCAGCAGGAGCTCCTCCGCTTGGCGGCGGCGGAGCCACACCGCGAAGGTGCGAAGGCAGACGAAAGGACGAAGGTCACGCAGCGGAAGAGCGACGTCGAGGGATCGTGAGCAGGAGGGACCGCCTGCCTCCTGTCATGTGGCGGGGCTGCGTGCAGTATCAGGCACGTTACGCACGCCGGAAAATAATCTGGCTTGGCTGCGAGCACCCTTGCTGTGTGTGAGCGAGGACACCACCCCCCCCAACCCCACCCTGCCTCTGGCTCCTCCAAGCCACTTCACCGAGCGGGGATTCCACAGTGACCTCAAGAGGAAGGAATGCAAAAGGCGAACTGTGGCAGTAGGGGAGCACAGCTCTGTTGCCGGATGACATGCCCCCTCCTCATTCAACCGCCTCTGAATTCTGTAGGGAGGAAGGGAGGGGGGGGGCATTTCTCCAGTACCTCCTGCTGTTAGGTAGGGAACAGGACAGCTAGGCAGGTTTTGACTGAATTTGACTCACATTGTTTCCCAAAGCATTAGCATAATGCTACAGTTTTTTTTTTTTGCAAACCAACTAACTAACACGGGATGGACCATACCTGCCCTGGGCTGCATCTGACACCTTCAGGTCATCCGCCAGTCCATCCTTCCAGTGTCCCAGCATCAGATCGCCCTTTAGGTGCATAGAATTCTTTTAAATCAGTAGCAGTTACTTATTTTTCCCAGAAACCACTACTGAATCCTTTCATTGTTCCAAAACCAGTACAGCAAACGGCAAGGGGGCAAAAAAATTTAAATTTCATAAAATCACGTCAGTACTATTCAGCCCATCTGCACTGTTTAAAATAAAAATGTATTCTGGTTTTTTCCCGGATTTTTAACAGCTACCGGGAAAGACGGCTTTTAAACAGCACAAGAAGCATCGTCTCTCGTATCTTTGACTCTGGTCCGAACAGATGGAGAGGATTGCGGTAAATATCGTTTCGAACATCAGCCAGGCTTGCCCGTCGCCGCGGCGACCGTACTCAGGCGACTGTCATCTCAACAAACATTTGGAATCGAACCTGCTCTCCAGTCGGTGGAGGGTGGGAAGGGTGGGGGGAGTGAAAGAGGAAAAAGGTTTACACTAATCGTCTGGGATTCACAACTCTGGAGCCACACACATGGCAAGAAGTTTGCACTACAAATAAGAGGTTTCTTGCAGGCCGTCTTGTGTGTGTAAGCGCTTAATGTATGCTGCCAACACCACTGCTGAACAGGGATCTTTTCATTCAGATTTGTTTTGCATCATAAAAATGAATAGATTCAGCTTTGACATTGACACGTGCCATGTGGAGCTCCGTGATGCGATGTCATCCATTAGCCGGAAGCGGGGGGGAATACTATTCAGGACAACACAGTTTCAGAAAACAGCATTTTAATGAACGAGACAGTCGTATGATTCCATCACATGGTGGGGGGGGTGGGGGGGGGTGCTGAAATAGCTGCAGAGCACAGAATTTTTACCAGTACCCCTCAGCACACGGTGTGAATGTGTAAGGTTATTCATTGAAAATGTTAATTATTGAAACTAATTAAGATTCCCCAATTAAGCTTGGTTTGAATTTAGGACAATACATGAATTGTAAAGAGTGACTTGGGAAACAAGGGGGCCACAGACGAGAGCATCTGACGGACAATAAGTGTGCCATGCATGCACTAATTGGTCACCATTATGATAATATGGTGAATATGGTGAAATACAAGTTTAATGGGGTCCTCTGTTTTACACTGAAAGATAACGTGATTAGGCTTTGCTTCCAGACCTTCTAATCTTGAAGTTACGTGAGCAGGCCACAGCCGAAAGTTCTCACATGTCCGTTTTTCAAAGGATTTTTTTTTTAATACATCTGGCGCCCCTGTCCGGAAAAGGATGTTAAGATACCTCCTCTTTTGGCAAAGGTGAACGACACAGAAGCAGAGACTTTAGCACGGCTCCCTAAGCCCACAGAAATACCCCCATGTTTAGAGGAGTGGAACACTGATTGAAAATAGGTGTTAATCTTCAAAGGATGTCATCTGAAACTATGACCTTTAACAAACATTCGAACCACTAAGCAGACCTTTCCCATACGGCTCAGCACATATAGTTTCTGGATTAGGGCCGTTCGTATACAGATGCACGCACGCACCATCCTGACACCACAGGACTGCAGAATGTTTTCCTTTTCAACTCAGTTTTATGAATCCGAAACTGTGTATTTAATGTTGCCATTCAGACACACTGAAGTCCAGTTAGGATGGCACTAGATGGTGTCCTACATCTGAGGTCCTGCTTCACTGATCACCGCTCTCTAATCCACAGCACTTTTTTTTACATTAATTAAGAAGTCTGCAGGATCTCCTCCAAACACTGCCTCTTTGGCTGTTAGGACTTTGCTCCAGTTTTTCTTGCTTTTCATTGAAATCCTGACCCAGATAAATCTGTCACAATTTGTGAAACATTTATTTATATAATAAGAAAAGATATTACACGTATAATAATGTCCATGCCCATTGCATTTCTGTAGAATAAGTGTTTTACAGATATGTTTGAGATGGACAATGACAATATGCAGTGACGGTCATACTTAGTCATATTAGTAATATTATTTTATTTCTGAGAAATACTAGCATGGAATAAATTCTCGTGCATTTCAACAAAGTATGAAACTTGTTTTGGAAAAATAGCCTTGAATCGAGTTTTTTTAATCCATAGTTGAATGTATTGGCATTCAAATAATTTTAAAATCACCCGTCAAAACAAGTGAATAAATGGTTAATCGTTTTATTATCTTAAACTGGTAAACGCATTCCAGATAAAATCAGAAAGAGCCGTGTCTATATCTTCAAAAACAGCCCTTGTGAAATGTAGTCCGTAAGGGATCAGTCTTTACTAACAATTTTAAAGCATTCCCTACTGATATGTTGGTGTATGTGTAATTCGGTGTATTGTAAAGTAGTGTTTAACATAATATAATGAGTTGCTTTTTCAAGAGCTACAGACTACGGGGCCGACCAGAAATTGTCCTTAATTAGATTAAATAAAATTAGACGAATGAAAACCTGTGTCTGTTACCATTTGACGCCAATGTGTTATACCGGCTATTTCCGTGTAAAAAGCGGCACTAAATATCCGTATGATTCATCCCGGTTGCCTACAACTGGTCTGTAGCCGCGGTTAGTTCTTTTTTCGGAAACACTTTCATGCGAACTACAAGAGATGACGCCAAATGTAAGGAAATGCGGAAAAGGTTGCACTGCACATGACATAATTTCACGTCTTTTTCTTTATCCTCATTTTGCATCTGCGACTCGAATCTCGCTTGAAAAAAAAATAGATAACCTAATGCAATTTGTGTCTAAAAATACTGAAACTATATAAAATGCAAATTTATTTTATTTGCCTCTAAGTCAGGTATATTTTCTGACAGTTTCTAGCAGTTTCCTAATGAGCGAACCTACTGAAAAGCAACATATATTCTTTGCATGACCCAACAATTGATTATTCAGTTTATTATGATCGTAATTACTATGTGTTGTGATTACAGCTGAAAGATGATATGGCACAATAGTTTCAGTAATTATTGCATTTTAAAATTTTAACGACTCGAGAATTCACTCGGGCAAACGGTAATTACCGTTAAGTTACAAGATTTCTACATGAAAAGAAATATAGTAGACGGTATAGTAAGTGTAACAATGTGGATATTGTTAGTGGCATTGTATAGATGTATACTACTGACAAAATTTGTTTTACATGGTAACTGCTTTGCCCTTCTTTTTTCATTTTTAGTTATTGTGTGTCAGGAATTTTACATCGAGTCAACTCGCGTCATGCTTTTATAATCATGCCCAAAATCTGCAACGTAAATAATAAGACTCTTTGTACTGATGAAAATATTCCAATTATACACTTGAACTCAAAAAAACACCTATGAGTTTAATGGCACAGATAAATGCTCAAATTACAGTGGAGAACATTAAGCCAGAAGCTGAATCTGCATGAATGAACGCTTACTTAAAGGACGAAAAAAATGCATATATAAAGAATATTACAAAACGTAAAACTTCACCTAATCCGGGTAAAATAAGCATTTGTACTTGTTTAAATAATTATATGTAATTAAACGCATTCTCTCACGCCTCCACTCCCGGCGGCTTCATCGCAGTCACGTCGCACCCCGCGGAGTTTTCTGGAGGACGGTGGAAGCGCGGCTAGGGAGGCAGTGCACCTGTTCTCCTCCGTAGCCTTTCGGCCGAGCCGTGACTACAGTACCCACGTAACATTGCGTTTTCTCGCTCGCTCTCTCGCTCCGTGCCCTGCGCCAGTCTGCTCGAGGAACCAGCTCGCTTGGCCCTTCCTTTTTTTCTGCCTTCTCACTGTTGCCTGGTGTCAACCTACGCCGAGGACAGACGTCCCGCCCCCTTCGCCCCTCGGCGGCCGCTTTCGATTGGCCCTGGCGCTTCCTACCGCCGTCTCCATTGGCTCCTTGCGACGCCAGTCAGCCACCTTCCCCCCTAGCTGGAGAGTTGAGTAGCAACAGCTCGGAAACATCTGGCTGCCGCAGCTCGTCTCTCTCTCTCCTCGCTCGCTGGCTCCGTCTTTCCGCCGCCGCAGGTTGTTATGGAGAGCTGCTGAAAGTCAATCGAGTTGTTTTTTTCAGCCGAGAGTATTTCACGGAGTCGAGAAGCAGGAGCTTGTTGTCTGTAAGTGCCTTTAATACGGGTGTCTTTTTAAAAGGAGATGAAAGGGGAGGGGGGGTAAGGCGAATGGGTGGGCTGAACGGGTAAAAAGTAACGCTGCTTTTTAAACGACAGTTCCCGTCTCCGGTACAAAATAGTTACGATGTTAGATACTCAAAGACCGTCTAATGCGTCCCAGCGAAGCGGCGGGGCCTGTGTGAGAGCCGGCAATACAGCAGGTTGGTCGGTTACTTTTTTCCCTTGGCTGTGACTGTGCTTGGGTCAGTGTGTGTGCGCGCGTGTGTGTGCGCGAGAGAGAGAGAGTGTGTGTGTGTGCGTGCGTGCGCGCGTGTGTGTGAGAGAGAGATTGTATATCATTAGCTCGCCAGTGTTGTGTTTTTTTTGACGACTGGAAAGCGCCACTTTGCTGGACGGCTGGAAAGCGCTTGTGTTTTTCTTGCAAGCCTGGGAGGAGACGGGATTTCATAGCTAGCCTACCTGGTCATTGAGAGAGAGAGAAAAAAAAGATAATAATAAAATAAGGCAGCTATTCCACCATAAGCGTCCGGTGCATTATCAGTAAGAAATTAAATAAAGTTTGGAATGGACGTGAAATATACAATAGCAAATCCTTTTTTTGTGTTTGGTCTGTCTCGGTGTTTTTATAATTGTATTTGAAAACATGACGAAAAAAAAGTTTCTTCCACAGTAGCGACGAATTAAACAGCACGACCGGCTACATAGTAATTTCAGGGAGGAAATAAACACGAGTCCTTGGCTTATAAAAATTACCCATATTCTACTTTTTACATTTAAACACGTTAGCCTATATAGATATATATTGCAAATAATGAGGTCTTTGGTGAAATGAAGTTTAAAAATTTGGGGGTCTTTGCACTAGTGCTGCAAGCAGAAATTCACACGGAGAGCCCGAAAGCGTAGTGCACAGGAATCGGTGCACAGCGCCTAGCATAGACATACGTTTATTCAACATTTCTCTTAATTTATGTATATTTATGCATTTTCTTCCTCCTCGGGCAGATGATTCGGACTTTTTTTTATCTGTTTGTCGGCCGCTCCCACACAGATCAGCACAGACTGTAACCTACCTAAATCTGCCAAATGTTTGAAAGTTGGGTTTTTTATGATCGCCGATATGGGGGTGATGAGAGAACGGAACTCGCCGTAGGTGAAACTGCTGTGATCGCGCTTTGAGGAAGGAGACAGATGTCAGTCTGGAGATGTCGTTTCTCGCACCGATTTCAGTAACAGGACCGCGCCGCGTCCGGCTTCGCTCCGGTGGATTTCCTCGCTGAAACGGAGCGAAGCGGAAACTTAATTTGTCCGATTTAGGCTTTCTAATTCGGTCTGAGATATCGGCTGTTTTTTATCGGCTCTTCGTTTTAATTTGGCTGATGGTGCTAAAGGGGAACCGTAGTACATATGTTCTCACAGTTAAAAAAAAAAGGGGAGGGAGAAGTATCACGCAAAAACCGAGTACTTTCATATTTAAATCGGAAGATTGTCGCAAAGTTTTACTCTTCCTATTATGCATTCTTTGTCTTCTTTTAAATGTATAGTCATGGGCTGTATATCGTTGTAGCCATTGTTCTTTATTAAATTTTTTTCTATCAGTTGTCCAGAGGGTCTGTGAAATGAATGACGGTTCTGGCGAGCCAGTGAACCGTAAAAAAGTCGAAAACAATATCATCTGCGTGGATCTGTCAGTTGCAAATGTGCTCTGCTGGCCTTTGTTTATGGTTACTGGAAGGAGAGTAGTTGGGGGGGGGTGACTTGAGGGTATTTAAATTCTCTGCGCAGGAAAGTAGGTTAGGAAAAAGTGTCGGTTTTCACACAGACCTATTTTGTAAAACTTGGAGATTAGAAGTTGAAGAGGCTGGCCGGTGTTCAGCAGGAACACCTCACTACACTGACACCCCCCCCTTTTTTATGAAGGAGGGAAAGAGAAACAAAGTTGTGTTAAGGAGAAGCTGGTGGCAGGAGTGTAGAGGAGCAGCATATGGCAGTAAAAGGAGCACAGCTGGAGGTAGCATTTCCATCTGAACGTGATGTCAGACCAGCTGACAAGCTGCCATCCATCCCCCCCCACCCCCCTGTCTTTTATTGTAGTGCAGGCTGGGAGTTAGCGTGTACTCAGATTCGTGTGCGGGAGTAGGTATCTCATTCCCCTCCAACATCTTCTCCACTTTGCATCTGTCTCTCGCAGCTTGATTGTGTGTGTTACCCCCCCACCCTTTTTTTTGTGGCGGTACCCCCCCACCCTCCAACCAGCTCAGCCCCCCCCCCCTCCCCGCAACCTCCTCTACGAATCGGCAAAAGGAGCAGCCACCGTTCCCGATCTGCTAGAACAGAGGACTTAATCGAGTTGATGTATGCTGCAGGTACTACAAGAGGGGACATCTGAACACAGGGCTGTTTGTGTCTGGGGAAGGGGGGGGGGCTCCGGCTCCCATCCGCACTGCCTCACTCCGAAGGTCAGGGGCTCCCGGCATGGGAAGTGAAGGATTTTGTGTTCCCGGACTGGAGAGAGGACCGGCGGCGGCTGGAAACAGGATGAGAGGTTGTTTGTTTCATCCCATCGCATGTCTGTGACGATGTGAACTGTGGCTGACTTTGCGCTTTAGGGAGCTGCGCTTTTTGTTATTTTAATAATAACGGCAATAGGGATTTTATTGTTATTATTATTGTCATTTTCGTGGTAGGTTTTTTAGTGAAGTTTGTGCTCAGAAAGCTGTTTAGATTTGAGAGGATTCGCGCTAACCTTCACGGTACTTTCACAAAGTGTGTCCACCGTTTCACGAGCTTGTCTATTCTCATGTATAACACTATCGGCTGTAATCTAGGCTAAATATATGGTTGACAAATGTGTCTAAGTGTGAAGAAGACAACTGAAAACTGTGCTTTTCGGCTCTCGGAAATAGCAGTACAGACGGAGTGCTTAACGCATCCAGTAGCCAAGGTGCCCTGTTTTGTAATGACCGGAGTACGGAGACTGTATGGATGTTTTGTAAAATGGACTGTGACTTCACTTGAAAGTCCTGTTTCCCTTTTTCCCTTTATTTGTTGTTGGTGACTAATTTAGAACTTGCAGATTTGAGCTGCCTGAATTGGCCAGACAGCTGTAAGCGCACTTTGCCTTGTCTTAATCTCTTTATCTGGGCAGCAGCTGCCATATGGCCCCAGTCAGCTGGATCAGATGTTTATAAGCTTACTCCTTCGTTCCTCCCTGTCCTCGCACCCTCCTAATTTGATCGCCGCTACCTTGTGAGCTGTCCTGTAGCCTTTATTTATAGCCATCTTAGGGATTAGGGATTGATGTAGACTACAGGGCACTTAAAGTGATTGTATTGTAAATCTTCTGGCTTTTTTTTTTCTTCTTTGGTTTAAGATGTGCAATTTCTCGAAGGATGGGGGTAGGGGTGGCTGGCTGGGGGGATGGCTGGGCAGGGGTAGGGGGGTGTGCGTGTGGGGGGTGTAAACAGCATTGTCCCTCTAAGCTTGTCTCATTAAGAAAATCTGGAGTCTGATGTGGGAGCTGCACAATAAATTGACCAGATTCAAGTGAAGAATTAGCATTTTCTAATTGCTCTTGCACGTAATTCTGTGACCGGTTCTCAGTGTTTATGGGTAACAGGTGTGATTTGTTTTCACTTTTTGGATTCTAAATAATTTAGTTTTTTTTTTTTTGATCTTACACTTTTAAGAATTTATGATTCGGTTTTTAATTTTCGCTGATATGGGTTACAATTTTAAAATCGAAGATTTTTACACTTAACCGCTTGCTGTGTTTTGAATGATTAGAATATAGTCATTTAATTTGCCCTTAGACATAATCTAAAGTGTACAAAAAGACCTCTCATGTGTGCTGTTTGTGTACCTGAAAGCCTGTTACTTAAAACCAGTGCCTGATCCAGGACGGGCTATATTAAGCATAAACCCGGTCTGAGCGCCGACTGTTTGTGAGCCGGAGCTGCGGCCGCAACGGGCATTTGTGTGAGAAAAAGCACAGCAGTCGTGCCTCGCCTAGTGTGAGCCCGGGCGGCCACAGATTGCCAGCGGCGCCTATCACCAGTTGCTCTGTGAATAAGCCGGACGTAACGCGTGTTGTCCTGGTGCGAGTATCGCTTGGGCGTCCAAACGGTGGCCGACGAGAGATGGCTCAGGCAAATAGACCTTTTACGGTTTAAAGGGGGTCATTGAGTCGGGCTGCAGGTTTTTTTTTTTTTTTTTTTTTCTTACTATTGCGGCAAAAAATGCTTTTTGTTCTCTGAGGCATTTTCAGTATTTTATGAGTTTTTTCATTGTTTTTCTTTCCTAGTGTGTTTCTGTGTGTATGTGAGAGAGAGAAAGAAGGAGAGAGAACTTGAGAGCTTTAGACGAAAAGAGGAAAAAGTAAAATTTACAAAAACAATAGTTGTCCTGGAGGGACTCTCACATCTGCCGTCTGTTTCAGGTTATGAAGACAGCATGGAGTTTCCAGACCACAGCAGACATTTGCTACAGTGTCTGAGCGAGCAGAGGCACCAAGGCTTCCTGTGCGACTCCACCGTGCTGGTCGGTGATGCCCAGTTCCGGGCCCACCGTGCCGTGCTGGCGTCCTGCAGCATGTACTTCCACCTCTTTTACAAGGACCAGCTGGACAAAAGAGACATTGTTCATCTGAACAGCGACATCGTCACGGCGCCGGCCTTTGCACTCCTGCTCGAATTCATGTATGAGGGGAAGCTCCAGTTCAAAGCGCTGCCCGTAGAGGACGTGCTGGCCGCCGCCAGCTACCTCCACATGTATGACATCGTCAAGGTCTGCAAGAAGAAGCTGAAGCAGAAGGCCACGGCTGAGGCAGACAGCACACGGCGCGAGGAGGACGCCTCCAGCTGCTCCGATAAGGTGGAGAGCTTCTCGGAGGGCAGCACAGGCCACCCGGCCGCCGGAGACCTACTGCCCAGCGACGACGAGGACCTGGACGCCAAGAGGGACCCGCTGCATGAGCCAGGCAGCATGTGGATGCGGCTGCCTTCTGACCCCGGCGGGACTCCCGGGGGTGCCCGCAGCGGGGAGCCGGAGACACACGCAGCGGACGGGGGGAAGCCGTCGCCCGCCGGAAGCCCGTGCAGCTCCGCCGGCTCCCTGTCCCGCCGCTCGGCCTCTTCCCACGGGGCTTCTGCGGACGCAGACTGCGCGTTGGACCTCTCGGTGAAGTCCAGCCTGGCGGGGACTCCCGGAGATGGGGTGGCCGCCGGTGCCGGCACCCCTAGTAACCCCTACTTCTGCGGCGCGCCGGCCTCCGACGGCCTTCCAGGCGGCCTGGTGCAGGTGAAGGTTGAGAAGGACACCGGCTCCGACGACGAGGAGTTGGCTAGCGGAGACTACGAGATGGACCACAGTGGCGTTAAGGAGCCGCCGCCCAGCACCAATGGCGCCACCGGCACCCACCGCCGGCTGGGCTACGAGGCGCACCTTTCGGCGTTGCGCGACTCCTCGCTGGCTGGTGAGCTGGAGCGGGAGGACAAGGCCAGCGAGGACGATGAGATGCTGAGCCCTGAGAGCGAGCGGGCGCAGGCCGAGGCCGCCGCCATCGACGGCTCCCTGCTGCCCTACGTCTCCAACATGTTGGGCGCCCCCCATGGTCAGATCTTCATGTGTCCCCTGTGCAGTAAGGTCTTCCCCAGCCCCCACATCCTCCAGATCCACCTCAGCACGCACTTCCGCGAGCAGGAGGGCGTGCGTTCCAAGCCGGCCGGCGACGTCAACGTGCCCACCTGCTCCATCTGCGGCAAGACTTTCTCCTGCATGTACACACTGAAGCGGCACGAGCGGACTCACTCCGGTGAGAAGCCCTACACCTGTGCCACGTGCGGCAAGAGCTTCCAGTACTCACACAACCTGAGCCGGCACGCCGTGGTGCACACGCGCGAGAAGCCGCACGCCTGCAAGTGGTGTGAGCGCCGCTTCACGCAGTCCGGGGACCTCTACCGCCACATCCGCAAGTTCCACTGCGAACTGGTCAACTCGCTCTCTGTCAAGAGCGAGGCCCTCAACCTACCCAACGTGCGGGACTGGGCTCTCGAAGACAGCTCTCAGGAACTGTGGAAATGAACGGCAGAAGACAAGCAACAGGAAAAAAAAGCAACAAAAAAAAGACTCCTTTATGAGTTCTAGAGAAATCCGAATTACGTTATCTGGCAGAGAGGTAAGGGAATGGGGCTCGGGACTGTGGGACGGCCAGAGGTCAGCGGTAGAGTCTAAATCAGTCATGTTTCATGTCCTTTTCGGCGCAACCTTGCTAAACTGCACTTTAGTAGCACATCAAAAATGTTACTGCTGATGTTAATTTCCTGTTATTTAATTCTATAATTGTATATTGTTCCCTTAAAGTGACTGGAAATTTTTTTCAGGTTTTGTACAGAAACTGAGACTCAAGAGGCTGGTGTCAATAATTATTTTTTTTCTGTTAAACACTTATATTTAGTTTCCTTTTTCCTTTGAGACCAGAGTATAATGCATCCAAGACTTTACGTGCTCTTGAGCTCTCTGTTGGCAAATTTATTTGTAAAACTGCAAATGCTTCACACCATTTTGAAGATCGCGAATAACACACTGGAGAGAGGAAAAAAAAAAGATTTAAATACACTAAACGGGTACTGTGAACGTAAATACACAGCAGAGCACATATCCAGCGTATGTGTACATATCTGTGTGTGTACTGTGCACTACTGTACTTTCCTTGGCATATCTCATACCTGGTGATCTTCACTTATATTTTGGAAAGAAGCCTGGTTGATAACAGATACAACACTTCCATTACTGAACGTAAGGCTTTTATTTTTTTTTTTACATGTAAAGTAGGAAACTTGACTGATGAAAGACAAAATGGCACTCATGCAATGTACAGTATCCTTTTTTGACAATTTAAAATCTTTTTTTTATTCTTTATAATTATGATAACTCGACCTTGCTTTTACTTGCATAGTTACTGTCGTTAGACATATCCCTTGTAAAACGAAAAAATCCTATGTTGACTGTATAGATTTCTATAGTGATTAATGAGATATTTTTCTGTCTCGAAAATGGGATCTGTTGTTGCATGAAGTCCAAGCTGTATAATAAAACATGTGAATTGCTGTATTACTGTAAACTGTAATTGATCAGATACCAGACAGGCTGTGCCAATATTCCCAGGTTCAGTCTGTTAAAATCGTAAATGTAACAGCTATGGAAAAATGCATGAATTTGATTTATTTTGAGATTTTTTTGTTGTTGTTTTGCATCTGGAGAGTGTGTTTTAAATTAATTGATTGTTTTCATTTCTGGGTAAAATAGAATTTTTTCCCCTTTACTTTATTAGGTCGTTTTGAGCTCCCGTGGATTGAACTGTGGGACAGAAGAATTTGTACAAATGCACTGTTAAGTTTTAAGTATGCGTAGAATTGTACCAGTTTGCGACCTCTCATTGACAGATCCTAAATGTAGGGAACATTCTAGCACTGGCTTATCCTTTCGAAGACTTATCAGTCTGTCACGCTCTGCATTGCTAGACTGTCAGGAGTTCAGGTCCGCATCTGCTGTCTATATCAAAACAAGGATTGACCTTTTCCTTTTTTTGTTTAAATCTCATATTTAAAAAGTAAGCTGTCTGCTTTATCAGTAATTTATTTATTTATGTTTTGATATGGCACTTGCTGCGAACTTGAAAAGCTGGGATCTTTTTGCTTTTTAGAAAAACTCACCTGCACGAGCCTGAATACACCTGAAGTTATTTCATGCAAACAGCAGAAAAAAAGGTCTGTGAAATCTAATTTTGTCACACTCCCATGCATCTGTATGTGTCTGTGAACACGAGTGTTCCCACACAAGCATTGCAGACTTCTCCCTCACAGATATTTTCAGGCATGCACCTGGCATTCGAGAGACCACACTCGACCAGAACACACTTGGAATAATTAATTTTTTTCCTCTCATATAAAATTCAGCCTCATTTAGATGTCTCTCTAGGTATGGAAGTCCTTTATGGAAACAAACATGTCTTGCAGCAAAGCCCTTGGGGTTGTTAATACATCAGAGAAAATCTTTACAATAACAGAAGGCAGAATTATCTTTAGTGATTTTGTGTTTCAATTGGACAGAAATGTTTTGTAAAGGATTATTTTCAAAGAACTGCTTCCTGTCGGGCAGGGGGGGGGGGAGAAATGGTGCTAACAAAACTGTATGAAATGGCTCGACATGTGGCTTTTGCATTTTTGTGCTTTCGTGAACGTTCACAGTCGATATTCCCTTCAGCGAAACTGTCTGCAATTTTCCTGAGAAATTCCAAGATGCATTAAGGCCGCACAGCTTGGATTATACTTGCCCTCACTTACTCTGTCTCCCTCCCTCTCTCTCTCTCTCTCTCTCTCTCTCTTTCTCTGGGAGAAAAGGGATAAAAAGTAAATATTTAAAAACAAATAAGTAGAAATACATGAAAATACCCTGCCCTAGGTGCAGAGGTGAAAGACGAAATGCTAAGGCTTTGGCTAGCAGGAGGTCCTGTGTACGCGTGAGAGGTGCAGGGCTCTGTACTTCTGCTGGGGTGACTGGCAAGCCCGTCCGAGCTCAGGGGGTTGGTTCACTCTGCAGAGCATCTGAGCGCTACATCAGCTGGTGAAGGCCGCACTCCGTACACGCCACACATGGCAATTAGCATTTTGCACAGTGGTAATTCTCCCCTATTTGCACTCACCAGTAATTTGTATGGAATATCATGGAAAAAACATCATCTGTGGTTTCGTTCTTGTTTTTTTTTCTTATATGCTTACTTTTTCTTAATCGTACTTGACCGCCTTAAACTACTGTAAACAGCGCATTTTTGTTCTGAAGGTTATTACTGGCATACAAATTGTGTATTACTGGACTGTTTTATTTGATATTTTCCTTAACAGAAGAAAGCTGTGAAAAAATAACCTGTTAAGCATCTCCATTTATCTTTGGTGACTTGAAAACAGGAAAGGTCTGGTGTAAAAAAAAAAAAAATAATAAAAAATAATTAAAAAAAGAAAAAAGGTTGAAATGTAGGGGACACTGTAAAGAGGACAGGGAGAATAAAATTAATTGTCAGAAAAAGACAATCACTGTCTGGAAAAGAAGCTGATTTAATTCAGAATACTTACTTTTATTGGCCATCCCTCTGAAGTGTTGTTCCATTGACATTGTTCATTGTTTATTTTTTGGATGTAGACATTTAGCTTTGACAATCATAGTATGTTTTATTTTCTCAAGGGGAGTAATTTATGAGCCTGTTTAGTTTTGTACTTTTTGGTGTGCTGTTGGTGAAATTTTTAAATTGTGTGATAACTGCAATAAATTATAAGAACCTGAAAACTCATTTGCATATTGCATTACTTTTTTCCAGCGGATGTGTGATCAGTGATGTATGGGTCCAAGCGTGATTTTTCGTTTTTGCTGCTGGAACTTTCATTAATCCATTAAACACAAAATCATGTTATTTTTTTTCTCTGTGCTATAAGAGGGTACATTTTACCGGGACTAGACCTAAAGATTTTGGGTAGTTCCGTACAAATCTGTTTTTTTCATGCATTAAAATGAAAAAAGGAAGAGAATTTTGAATAGAAATGCGAGACTACGTGTCAAAATCAAAGCCGAGTTTTAATCATTCTACCTGGTTTGTCTTTTGAACATTTAAAATAACTTAGTAAATAACAGAAAATGTGTAGCATGTTTGAATTAGCTTCTAGTTTTGCTTTCTTCATGAAGACAAATGTTGTGCGTAAGGGGAATCGCTGTAGGTTTGTGGTGGCGGTGGGGGCATGCCCCTCTCCGTTGTTTACTGAGCACTGAATTGCATAATTACATGCATATGGGGGGACAGAGTTAAACAGCAATATAGACATGAAATGTGCATGCGTGGTACGGATATTGGGGCACGACTAACCATCTGGATTTCAAAACCCAGCAAAATTACTCAGTGCCTTCCCACGGTATTACTTTTTACTCACCCAAATGTCATCAGTGATGCGTGCAAACTGGAATGTTTACCTTGTTACGTCATTTATCAGAGCAGTTCTAGTTTTTCAGAATGACCAACGATGTCTAGATATATGTATATTTCTACGATACCTAGAGGTGAACCTGTTAAGCGCGTCACAGCGAAATGCCTCGCGTAGCTGCATGAACGTGTCCTGCAGCCTTTGCGCCTCATCATCGCAGAGCGTCTCTAGAAGCGCTGAAGACCAGCCTTCATCTCCAGTTAACTCTACCGATAAATAACATTCAGTGCATGAAATCAGTTCTCAACATTTCCACCTTGACAGGTTAGCGCCTCACTGGCTCTTGTTGAAACCTTGAATGCAACAACACAGTAGGCGTCAGCTAGGCATAAAACGGATTTGATTACGGTTTCTAGGTACATCAGAACGGACAGCTTGCCAGACTAAACCTAAGTGACAGAAAATTGAATTAGGACGAACCTAGATATAATTTCCTTATTTGTTTATTAAACCTTTATTGCATTTAATGCCGAGAGAGACCTGTTTATCAGTAGGTTACTGATATGAGCTGGATCTCTCTATTTGGCGTGGGCAGCACCTAAGAAATGTGCACCAGCTTGGATGAGCACCCGCCCCCTTCGTGCAAATACACACTCACACACACACCCGCACATACGCGCACTCCTGCCAAAACACTTCTTAATGTACGGTTTCCCAGAGAAGAAAAAAAAAGATCAGCGTTGTCCAATGTCTCGCTGCTCGCAAACCTGGCCTTACAGATGCATCGAGGGCTGACCACTTTGATGTCGGTACGTGTTATTCAGCGGGGGCATCGCTGCAGATGGCGTAGTGTGCGCCGCTCACCTCCGCCAGTCTATCCAGCACATCCTTAAAACATTTAAAAAATAAATAGATAAAGATAAATAGCCACAAGCGCCGGCGTGGTACTGAAAGACGACGTTTTTTTGGTGTTTCATGGAAAAGTATGCATTGCCAATATCATACACAGTTTCATTCACTATAAAGAGATTCGAGAACATGTATTACTGAAGCATTTTTATTGTTGATTTCAAAAGGTTGCCGAAAAAGCAATACGATCTACCGTTTCATAAAGAAGCGTCATTAGCCAACTTGTTGGCTCCCTGTTTAACGACAGCCCGACGCCCGTCAGTTATAGCAGTGGTAGCAATTATGGTGTATAAAATTTCATTCGAATCGATTATTTAACATCTTTCCATCATAAGGCAAACATATAAACCCATATTCACTCTCAAAATTTTACAGCCCCACGTCAAATCGGTAACGCTTTTCCCCCCGCCTTTGTATGAAAACCCTTTTCATAGGACAGAATTTACTTTTTTCGTTTATGCATTAATTTGTGCGAAGTGCAGCATTTGGCTCTAGAGTTCTTTTTTCCCTTCCAGGGTAATGTTAAGTAGTCGGATTTTGATTCTCCTAGAATAAAGCTAGTCTAGGGAACCAGCGACTCCGTGTCGCGTAAGGGTATGCGTTTTGATATTACGCTGTTAAATAATGATCTTGTAATATACCCATTTATTGTTTGCAAAGCTATACCGTTTTGCATCTGTTGATAGAAAACAGTTTGCCCTCGGACGGGGCTGTATATTTTGCCTGTAAATTTAGGTCATTAATTTGTATCTGTCCTTTGTTTACTTAAGGAACGGGGACAAAAGGGCAGCTGCAGAAACATTTGGCTGTGCCGAAGGGCAGCGGGCTCAACATGTTAGAGCCCCCGCGACCAGCCTGGGCTCCCGGCCGCCGCCACTAGCGCGCAAGTTTGCGCGAAACGCCACGCCAGCAGCCTGCGAGCTCCGCGGTCCGGGCGGGGGGAGGGAGGCACGCAGCATCCGCGACGAGAGATGGCCGCGGAGCGCGATGCTGAAGTTAATAACCCACATGCCACTGTGGGCTGCTTAATGAGGGGGGGGTTCGCTAAAGGCTCTGAGTGGGGTGAAGAGAAAGGCGACGGCGAGAGTTTGCCAGACGGACCGGAGATCCCAGCCATTTCGCGTGGTCCGTTCGAACCCGCCTACAGATGTAGGCGAATGCGACTTTAATAATTAGAGTGTATTTTCGGCTCCTCGTCGCTTTGAAACGATTTTCTGCGCAGCATAGTTTTAAAAAACCGGACAACTGGTGCTGGTCGTAAATTCGAGGTTGCTGGTCAGATTGAAATACATGTTTCGGTTATTAGACAGAGAGAGAGAGAAAAAAAACTTGACTGCTTTAAGTAAGATTAAATAAACGTTAGAGGAAGGGGATCTGGAAACACTGTGGAATTTAGCTGGATTAGAAACGTGTGTGGCAGGAAAAGTATCCAGAGCAAATGGAATAAAAGGAAAGGTGACACAGACAGGCGGGGGATGATTTCTTTCTTGTTCGGATCGTCTATGTATTAATAAGAGCCGCACTGTCAGGCGTCCAACTCCCATAGACAGCAGGCAGGCAGCGAGCGCTGTCTCGGCCCGGACAATGCAGGGTGCTGCCAGCCGTCGGGTGAGCAGCGAGAGGCGCGATGGGAGCTGATGGGGGGGGGCAGCTTGTCCCACAAGAGCCGGTCTACTCAGCATCCCTGAACAAAAGACGGGGGACGCAACCCGAACTTCAATGTCTTCGTCTCTGTGGGAGGGGTCTACAACGCCCCCCCCCCCCCCCCCCCCCCCCCCCACCCCCCCCCCCCCCCCCCCCCCCCCCCCCCCCCCCCACCCCCCCCCCCC
>JAAGVU020000061.1:3443167-3469158 GCA_011763525.2 Mormyrus iriodes
CTTCCCGGCTCTTTGCCTCCTTCTATAATAATTAACGCGGAAACGACGCGGCGGCCAGATAGTGTTCATGGGGGGGGGGGGGGGGGGGGGGGGGGGGGGGGGGGGGGGGGCACGGCTGGTGTGCTACAGCAACTGTGCTGGGGCCTGGACGGTGCTGCTGGCGGCACCTGTCCAACTCGGGGGTGGGGGGTATGACAGAGGAAGCAACTGTCCAGCTCTGACACGGCCCATAAGGAGCCCCAGCAGGACTGTGGTTCGCGGGGTGACCGGTGACCCCACTCTGTGGGTGTGGCTACTTCGCACTGTCACGGGTATAGGGGGCAACTTGTGAAATAATACTCAGTTTATCACCATGGCTTTTGGGCGTCTTGTGCGGCGTTGATTCACCAACAAGTATACAAATGGCCAAATCCTTAAAAATAAAAACAAATTCTTATATTCAACAGCCTTAAAGTACATATATAGATCCACATCCCAAACAGCCCCCATCCCAAACCTATCCTCCCCTTCTGTTTACCCCACAGCTGCTTCTTCCCCACCCCCTCAGTGAGTAGGGTCAGAGGTCACACAGGCCAGGGTGGAGGCCTGCCCCCACATGGAGCAGCTGCTGTGCTTCTCAGGACAGGGACCAGACAGTGGCCGTGGGCACATCTGCTGTGGCGAGGTCACTCTGGCTGGGCCTGACGCGGCCCATGACCAAATTACCGGGCCTTAAAAGGAGCCTGTCTGCACCTGGACCTGGATATCAAAACCGGCACTCATTAACCGGCACCTCTTTTTAGGACATGCTGGAAGGATCCGCGTTTCATTGCTGGGACATTTGAATATTTCATATGTGATGCACGGTAAATTTTTATTGCAACATAGACGTCAAACAGATCCAAGGTCTACCTACGCATTAGCTACTCTATTAGCAAGCCGGTACCAAAGGTCTGTGCACAAAGAAAAAAAATAAAGTTTTTCTTTGTGCTGATCTAAACTGACAACGGGCTTCTGTTTTTTCAGTTGTCGTTTAATTTCGTGTGACAGTGTAGAAATCCTCAGCCACTGACCTTGTAAAACCTCCGGAAGATTCTGGGGGGAAAAAAAACCCTTGCTTGCAAGAATAAAAAAAAAAGAGATGTAATCGGAAGGACTTAATGAGCGTGTGAATGTGGCCTTGCTGCGAGACAGTCGAATGGGGAACTTCAGCTAGTGTCGTTAATTTCTGCATGCTCGGTCCGATTAAAGGAACGGCTCCCAACTGGATAACGGATCTGACAAAACATGGCCGCATTTCTCGTGCGCTCCCAGAATATCGGTGCCGCTTGTGTAATGGGTCACATGTTTCACAGGCCGCCCAATTGGGCCGTGCCGTCCGCCATGAGCGTGGAGTGGACGTTGGGGAGTTTCTTAGATGGCGGCTTTGTGGTTCAGTGCCTGAGGTGAGCAGCGTCCTCCATGGCACGGACGCGGACTGGGCTCGCTCGGCCGCACCAGCCTGCTTCACACCACGGGACCGGCAGGATTCAAACGCGGCGGCCCGTGGCCCGGACCGCGGCAGGGGGGTCCCGCTGGCGCCGGCAGAAGGCGTGACCCCACCCCTCTGCTGGAAGCTGAGCGACCATTCACCCGCAGGCCCCGCTGACGTCAGGAGGGCACCTGCGGTGCCAACGGCAACACGGAGCCTGTGACGCCGCACCTGGAGCTCTCTGCTTGAGCATCTGCAACGGGCGCGTGACAGCTTCTGCTCTGAAAATTCTGGCAGTCATCACTGCCCCCCCTGGCCGCCCCCCTCTCCTTCCCCATACACTCACGTGTGCCCGGATTGGCCCCAAAGTACCACGTGACGGCCATCGGCCAATTAAAAATAGCACTCATGGTACACTATGCGTGGGGAAGATGATCTCAATTCCCCTTTGGTTTTTTCGTCTTGCTTACATTGCGGCTTTCACTGTAACTGCGTTCTCATGAAGGACCGCTGTGGTTTCGATGCTGCCTTCCAGTCTCATGGTAACTGGTACCTCAACTCTGACGAGCGTGGTGCATGCAGGTCAGTCCTCCCTGACCTCAGGCGTTATCTGTCACGGTCTGTGTTTGAGGAAGGGAGAGGAGTTTCACTTCAGTCTAGGGCACTTGCCAAGGATGTGAGACGAGCCGTCGTTTCGTGACCTTTGGAAACGCGCTTGTGTGACCCTACGGATACTTTTAACTGCTGCGTCTGATTCTCTCTTGCACTAACACTCCTCTCTAAAAACCTGAAGCCAGCAACTCGAAATTTCTCTCTCATATCGCTCCCCCCCCCATTCTCAAATATGCGAGTAACGTTAAATAAATGTTCACCTCGAGATCCTTGTTCAGAAGGTGTTTTACCGGCCAACACGTTACATGACGCCCACATAGCAGCAAAGTCACAAGATTCTCAGAATCTGCCATCGAGTACCTGAGACATAAAGACATAAACACATAAAGCCATCAGTAAGCTTGGCAACCACTAACGGAGATATTTGATACACAGAAAACATATTGTGTTTATGGCACGAAACATCAAACTATGGGGTGTCGTTAGAAATAGTTCATTAAGAAGCTATCTGTATTTCAAAGGAAAGAGCGCCCTCTTGTGTCCATTGAAAGACAAGCATTGTTACCGACAAGAAAGCTTGCAAATTACACTTTGTTCTTAGTGTTGTCAGTGATATATGCATACTGCATTGCTCAGGTAATTTTCTTGATTAATAAACATCGTTATTTTGACAAAAATACTTCACTGAAAACTTTTACTCTCTTGCCAAGGCATTTAGACTAATGAAGCTGTCATGTCTTAAAACACTCCTCGCTGTGACGTATCCCAGCAGAGACAGGAGAGCACGCTGGGGTTGCCAGGCAACCGTGTTGTGCCATCAGCTGACCAACCCCCGGAGCCTGTACATGGTGAGTCCTCCTGTGATGTCCTGTTGTGGGTGGGCTGGATCTGGCCCAATCATATCAAGTTTCCCAGAGTAAAGCAGCTGCCCCCCCCCGCCACCCCACTGGGGGCCAGATAAGGTAACATATCCAGAAGCCAGTCTGCAGAATGCACATTTACTCAAACTCAAATTCATTTGGGATGCCTCCTTCAGCAGCACTTAATTTAGCCAGAACACATGCTGGAGTGTGACGTAGTGTATGCACCGGGGTTTTAAACAGACGCCCGCCTGCTCGGTCACACTGCTGAAACGTCTCCGTAGCAGTGACCCGATGTCTGTTACTGACCAAACCGCACAGCTGCATCTACAAGCAGCTAACTGTTAGTAACTGTTGTCATCTGTGTGGTCCAGGTAGGTCCAGGTGTTTGTGGTGTGAAATTCCACACAGGAACAACCACTCATCATTGGCCAGTGCAGCTAGAAGATGGGCATTTAATACTCCGTTTCCTGTTGGGGTGGAAGGTGTTTGCTTACCTTACCTTGCTATTTTGTGACACCCTAAAATCCTGTCCAATCTCAATCTCTAGGTTCCCCACCAACTACTTTTTACATTAAATATACATCTGTACCAAAGCAGTCTGTGAACCCAGACAGAAGCCTGACAGAAAAACTAGCCAGTGCCCTATTACTGATATCCAGTTATTCAATGCATCAGAATACAGTATATAATCCACTCAGTCCTTTAAGTGCTAATTCCTCTACATTCCTCTGCCTCACTCATCTCGATAGCAACTTCTTTCCATTTCTTGCCCCTTTTCAGATGAATCAGCAGTCTTCAGCAGTGCTGAAGGACGTTGTCAACCTTTTTGATTGGCCATTGGCCAGTGCATTCAGCCAATCAGTGAGCACACCACTCTGGCCCACTAAAGCAACAGAGGCCAAGATTAAGAGAAAGGTGATATAATAAGGACAATGACATACAAGTGGCCATCTTGGGAATGAACATATTGACCCTTTACAATACAACGTAGATCTCATTATGCTTCTAAAACTTTTATCTCCATGCAGATCTCACTTTGAACTCTTTCCGGTCACATCACGACTGTCATTTTTGATCAGCACAAAAGAATAGAAAAACATTTATTCTTAGCAATTCTGAGAAAAAAGAAAGTGGTGGATTAATTTATTCAAACTGTCAAGAGATGAGGTTGGACGACTCAAGTGGATCAGAACATTCTGGAAGCATCTGCAGCACACATTTGACACAGTTACAGAACGGTACAGCTGGTGCAGTCATGTGTTGCTTGGAAGAAGAAAGACCCTTCAGGTGACTATAAAACATTTAAAAAAGAAACATGGCAAAGAAAAACCAGGACTAACCACAACAAGCCAGACGCTGGCTGTGTATTAAAACACATTCCCACTGACTGTTTTGAGTTTTACACGGTAGAACATGATGTTCATCGGCCATTCCGACCTCGTTAAATAGTGTCATCCTCCCTTTTCCCTAAAGAATATAAACAGAGCCATTGAAAGGGCATTCTTTGGGCCGATGCATTGGAAATGACTGTCACGGATGCCGGGCCACACTCGCTACAACAGTGTGATTCCAGCTCAAGAACGTGAGGGGCCTCCAAGCACAGCAGCCGGGTAACTGAGCCAATCAAGATGCCAATCTGTGTTCAAGTCACGATTACAGAGGTTGGGATATCCTTTATGAGAAGCATTGAACCCAATTTGACCCCCTTATGGTACATTCAGGAATAAAGCCAGATCTAAAACCTTCTACACCAATAAAAATACATTTAAAAAAATAAATCTCGGCCACTTTACAGCAATGACCTTAGCATCGCGATGGCTGGTTTGGGGACAGATGAATGTGCATTGTGGGGACGAGATATCAAGCAAAAGGCTGCTAGAAACTTTTTAGATCAGAAAGGTCTCCTTACACGCATGCACACACGCACACAGACACACGCGTACCTGTATGTTCCCAAAGGACTGACGGTGGAGAACACGGAATGGAAACTGAACATTTCCCAAGCTGAGGTGCAATGATACAGCTACATGACACACGGCATGCGGACGTGGTTCCATTTTTAGATTCCGAGGTTCCAGAGCCTCCCAGGCCGGGAGGGAAGAATGGGAGTGAGTAGGGCAGGGAAAGGGAGGAGCCATCCATGTTTTAAGAGTATAATCATTTCTGTTATTACTATTGTTACTGTTTATGTTACTGTCGGTCGGAGCCAGCGGTCCTGGGACAGTGAGGAAGAGACCTGCATGTATACAGCAGGTGAGCTCGTCTGCTCAAAAAAGGCCCCCCCCGACCCCCGATTGGCTCAATGTCCCTCTGGTATCGCACAGAAGACACAGAGGTCCCCACACAGAGAAGTGTCCATATGTAGCTGGGTACCTCTGTGCCCACCCCCCCCAAACCTTATAAACCCTAGGGTCTCGACTGGGGGTTGGGGGGTTGGGTGGGACATCCAGATGGGCCGGTGGCAGCCCTCTTTCGGGAGCAGGTAGGCCCCTTAGAAGACTTGGATCATGGACTCCCGGGACTTGCCCACGCCGATCCACTTGACTGTGGAAGAGAGAGATGGAGACACCTCACTGCATGCCAAGCCCTCCCATTCATGACCTCACAATGATGTCACAATGATGTCGACAGTAACCATGGAAACTGATTCTCTGAGGTCATTTATCTCCACCAGGGTATGCTAAGCATTGCAGAAGGGATGGGGGGTGATCATGTTCAAGGAACTCAGACAGGCTTAAGTCTGACCGACTACATAAGGCCATACCATGGTCACATGGGAAGAAAGTTTTAGACTATAGAGGTTGCTGTATTGGGGAGTATTCAGTGTGGGATGTCAGTCAGGGCACAAATAGACAAGATGGATGGTCAAGTGATCGTTTTCTCGTTAATTTCGGAGCCAGACAAAATGTACACATACAGGGCAATCCTCCATAATGTGTATGAGATACTGAAGATAGGTAGATGGTTCTGAAATAATAATACAAGGAACTGCCATTCATACATACAGGTCCAAATGCATATTCAAATCCCAGTAAAACGAATAAGCGCCAATAGTCCTCACCAGGCACTTCCAAGTACGACTCGATGTAGGAGACGTATTTCTGAGCGTTCTCGGGCAACTCTTCAAATGTCCTACCGCCAGAGGTGTCACTATTCCAGCCGGGCAGAGTTTCGTACTGCACCTCTACTTTCTGTAAGACTTCCTGGTTAGCTGGAAAACAGAAGGTAGTGGTGGAACGTGATTGGAATGGTGACGAGGTCTCCATGTGTCCTCGCAAGCTAAAAGACTAAGAAGCCAAACCCTGTATTAAAAGATGAAAGGAACTCTTCCCTCAGGCACATGGGGAGTTGCACTGATTCCGTTCTTTTTTTAACAAGTCCAATAAAGTTAATAATTAACCGCCAATAAATCCACAAAAGAATACCTAGAAAGAGACTGGGTGGGTTCGATCACGCAAAGCACATTGAACAGTCACCTGGGAAGTGAGGTATTAATTCACCGTCCACCTTGTAAGCCACGCCGACTTTAATTTCAGAAAACACGTCCAAAATGTCCAGTTTGGTTAGAGCTAGCCTGCAGGATGACAATGAGGAAGAAACAGTAGCCAAATTAAAGCGATTTGCTGAACTGATACCCAAACACTGACACAGGCCACAGTGAAATATTCCCCTACACCAATGGCAATGTGAAAAAATGTAGGTCATCATCTGTATTAATAACAAGATGGTCAAGATCTACAGAACAGGAGTTAAACAGGAGTAAATGCGGGCAGTGAGAATACTCAGTGACCTACAAGCATGATAATTCTGTTTGTTTACTGCAAAGCAAAAAACTTGCAGATACCGTGTGATAAGACAAAAAGTAGCTATCGGTCTGAATGTGTGAGGCCTTCGACTCGGTGTCACACGGCAAGCGTGCCCAACGCTGGCGCCACGGAATAAGTGCGAACCGGACAGTGTTGCTGAGGCGATGGAGGCGGCGGCCGAGTGCCACTTACGCAGTGAAACCGTTAATCATGTGGGCGTATTTAATTAGCACCAAGTCCAGCCAACCGCACCTCCTCTTGCGACCCGTGGTCACGCCCACCTCCTTCCCGCGGGTCTGCAGGAGCTCACCGACGTCCTTCAAAGGAGGCAAAGCGGAACGTTGAGCCAGACCTCAAAAACCAGTCTGTGCAGTTTCAGAGAGCCACTGGGTACGCTGGCCTCCCCGTGACAGGTCCCCCCGGCTTCATTTAAGTCAGCATTTAAGGTGCCTCGTCTTACATATCAGGTGGAAACTATGCACAATGTTCTATTTAAAAAGAACACTTTAAAAATGGGTTACTGGGAACAGCTGGATTCTGTATTATTACATAAGTGGGTACCATAAGTCAGCGAATTAGGGTAGTCAGAAATAGGAAAAAGTCATACATTCCTGGAACATGCATGTGGAAAGTCAATTACATGCTGATCAAAATGAAATATTACATTCAGCCAATAGATGGTGCCGTTTAACAATAAACTGACAGTGGCTTCAAAAAGACAGGTGACGACCTGGAAACACATGGCAGACCTGCCACACGCCTGACAGAAATGGAACGCTGCTTCCTCGGTGACAGCGGCGGACAGGCAGCAGTTACAAAGAGACGGGATGCCCTTACGTTGTTCTGCTCGGAGGGGAAGGCGCCGATCCCCACACGTGTAGTGTAAGCCTTGACCACGCCGTACACCTCGCCCACATTCTGTGGGGGCATGCCCAGGCCCGTGCACACACCACCCACGGTGCAGTTGGAGGAAGTCACGAAGGGATACGTCCCTGAAAGAAGGAGAAAAGTCAGTGTCTTGAGGGAGGGCGAGGGAGACAGCATCACATGCAGAGATGTTATTTCAAACTCAGCCGTAAAAGTCATTTATGAAACCGCAGGTCGTGCTGGACGGACTTTCCAGGCAGCCAATTGGAAGTCGGTCATATGAAGGTCAGCCACACGGCTTGTGTGGGTGGGGTGTGGAGTGAGGTGTGCTGTGGTGGGGGGGTGGGGATGGTGTTTTGTAACTCTAACCTGGAGGCAGGCACATGCCAGCACAACTCCAGTCACAAGGTGTCCAGCTTTGTTTCTATACGACCCGTGTGGCATCTGACTGTCTTGTACTTCACACACCACCCCCCCCAGCCCCCAGCCCCGCCCTAAGGGTACGTCTCATACCATCTGGTGAGTGAGAGTGTGGAGTACACTTAGCATAGCAGCCGGTGTAGATTGGCTATTTTTTTAAGAGCCAATCAAATTCCATTTTGCTCATTGGGAGCCCATATTAGATTAGCCAATGGACATGGGTGGTTTTGTTCAGTGCCTGATTTCATCGCAGATCTGAACAGAACTGAATATCAGTACGAGGTGTGACAGAAGGCCAGGGGGTGCTCACCAAAGTCAATATCCAGTAGGGCTGCATTGGCCCCCTCCACCAGGATCCTCTTCGGAGGCCCGTGAAGTGCTTGGTACATGAAGTAGACTCCATCACGTACCATCGGCTTGATCCTCTCCACATACGCCTGCACACGGGATTGTCACTTCAAAGGCGCCCCTCCTCTCACACACGAGGCTCTGAGGTTGCCGGCTGACAACTCACCTTCAGTTTTTCAAGCTCGCCATCGATGTCAACCTCCAGGGTCGGATACATGGCCTTGTACTGCATCGCTAGCACCTTAAACCTGCAAGGAGGGGGATGAGTCCTTGAAAGAGTATCCAGCATGTGTGAGCGTTGGTGTGTTTGATAATTATATGCCTGCTGAAAGCCCTCAAAATTCATCTCAACATTATTCTAGGCAAAAATGCACCCGAATTAATAAATTGACTACCAAAGAAGCAAATAAGATTTTGTATATTATTTGAACTTCTGAAGATTCTAGATTCTAGACACGCCACACAAAACCAAGGAGCTACCTCTCAGAGAAGTCATGAAAGTCAGAAAGGAGGTCGCATATCCGGAGGCCACTGCGGGCCGCTTTGGCGGAATAGACCGGCCCGATGCCCTTTTTCGTCGTTCCTAAGCTGGAGAGATACAATAAATAAACTTTAAAACATCAAACAACCCGGGTGTGTCATTTGCTGTGAAGGTGGTGCGGTTTGGGATGGGTTCCTGCATGGGACCTCGGAATGAGATCAGGCCCAATCCCTCCAGGGCCCAAACTGTCCAACAGGCATGGCAGCCATCTTGCCAGAGGGGCTGGTGACTCATCGGGTGGCTCCTCAAGCCAAGACTCCAGCATTCCGGCCTCAGCATCGCTGAAAAGCTCTGACCAGGTCTGGGGTCCCGCAATCCACTTAATGACAGTGTAAGACCGCATAGACATGGGTGATACTGTGATTGGCTGATGGCTGTCATTGACTGACGAGGTAAGCAGACGTGAACATTTAAGCACAGGGCACAGTGTTCTGTGCACGAAACGTGTGCTGGCAGATCTGCATGTTCCCCCGTCTGAGTTCTGTGCCAAGCCACGTTCCCCAACCATCCATGCCCTTGGGGAAGACGCTTATCCATAATCACAGCAAAACCTGTGAAAGTCCTAAGCAGCTCATGGGGGTTTCTCAATACCAAGAATGCAAAGATCATACTTGTAATCCTGGCAAGACTCGTCTTGCTAACTCGTCATCCAAGAACGAACTTGGTGCACAATGAATCATGGGATTGGTCTTATTTGGCGTGGATGCGACCAAAGTATCCTTGATATTTGGGGCGGGGCAAGAGCAACATCCGGGGATTTTTGCCGTTCTCCGTGTTTCGGTTGTTGAGTATTGGAACTGGTCTTTGGCAATGGAAGATGACGTCAAACAGGTACAGGAGAACACAAGTATGGTCAAGTATGCGTATTGAGAAACACTCCATGTAATTAAAGGCTTGATGAACAGAGTGTGTAATACGGGGCCTGTATTATGTGGAGCTCGAGTTTCCTCCCATGGAAAAACTTCAGTCAGTAAGAAACTTATTATTGTGACAGAAGAGAGACAAACACCCCCCCTTCTCATGGGAATAGTCTCTTCCTGAAGTTTTCCAACAGCCCATTTGCCACCAGGACCCTGATAGGCTCTCGATTCCTGACTGCGGCACCTCAAAAGGTGTCTGCTAACGTGCGAGTGTCCTGCAGCGTTTCGCTCCGAATGTGCAGACGGTCATGCGATACTCGGTAAGCGATACCACGGGCGGCTTTCCCGGCAACTCCAGCTGCCCGAACCTCCTTTTTTTAAGCTCTGCCCATGAACTTGACCTGCAGCAAAGAGCGCAGAGGCTGAAGTAATTCAGCCGCCTTCAGCCATCAGCTATCACCATATGAAGTCAGCGTCTTACTTCATATGGTGTCCAAAGGAGCCCTTCAGACAGGGCTTTTGGGGTTTCAGGGTTTTCCCCGGGGTGGGGTACTATTGTTGCCCCGGATGCACCTTCTGGGCCTGGAGGAGGCAACGGAGAAGTGGAGAACTTACTTCTTTCCTGCCTGCTGCTGTCGTTGCTGCTCCTGGACTCCGTCGACTGCCTGATGGAAATCGAAAACTGTTGGAAGAGGGAGATGAGAGATCTGTCACACCCGCGGCCCCATTAACCAGATATCTATGGCTAAGAACAAAAAAAAACACCTCCCCTTCAATCCCTGACATCAAGTGTCCACAAAAACTAGTTTCTAGGTCACTCCCATACAAACGACTGAAGGAGAAGCTCAATGCCAACAGGGAGCCCAAGAGAAGGACAGTGAGACAGCCCTGTGGGGCTTTTCTGGGTTTTCCGGGAAAATCACATCACGTCACTGTACCCCGAGGTCACTTCCCTGCTGGCACAGCTGAAGACGGGCTCTTGGTGACGGCATAGGACCGCCACCAACTGCACGCTGCAGCTTTAACGCCGCTCATGTTCTTGGGTGGGAGGAGGAATGGGGAACAGTTTGCTGGGGGTCCCCACCGATGTGCGCCCTGTCCGAAATGATCAGTCGCTTCTCCCATCCCTCCAGACCTGGGAATCGATGGCAGATGGGGGAAAAAAAAACAAGACAGTAGGTAAACAAACTTGCATTACCCCACTCTGATGAAACGGCAGATACCACACTCGTCTCCATGAGAGGGGACCCACCTTTCCCCTTTCGCTCGTTTTTCTCGGCCTCTTCGAAGAGGCCTGGCAGGTGGATCACCACTCCATTGCCTGTGAAAAATGCCCTTTTTAACTGAAGAACAAGACCAGGAGGTAATCAGGAAGCTGGACAGACACTACGATTATCCTGCAAGGACTTGCTGGACTCCGAAGCCTCCTAGAACATTAGAGGATGGAACAACCACAGTACCATCTGTCATGAAAACAGTACTTATCTCCAGCACAAACATCCTCGCTCGTTCCTAAAAGGCTCGAATCCTGTCTTACGGTAATATATTAATTATCAGGATGTGGGAATCCACAACAGTGCAGCGGTTCTGTCTCACTACACAGCCCAGAGTTTCTTATGATCATAAAGACTCATAATAGAGATAACACACATATTAGATGGAGAAAGTCTGTGTGAATAATTTACAAACACACCTTTAAGGTGCAAGGCAGAAAAAGTTGTCAAAAAACGTGCAACATACATAGAGGAAAAGAAGATGTCTTAATGGATCTCTGTCATTCCAATTAAGGCTGGTTTCCTGTCGCCATGAATGATAAACACAGAAGACCATTAGCGAAATGAGATTGCTATGGACGAACCCTGTGTGCGGCTCCCTGGTCCGCAGCCCTGGCAGCCGACCAGTGCCATTGGCACAGCCTCGTGAAAAACCGCCTGACATCTCACTAATGAGGACAACACCAGCTAAAAGCAGGTTTCACTCACATCCTCTTGAGATAGCTAATGTTCAGTTTTATCTGGGAGTGCGGTTAGGAGTCATAGGAATAATGCTTTGACATTTAAGGTGGGTGGAGCTAATGCCAGCAGCCAATCACCAACAGCTTAAACCCAAGGGCAACCAATCAGAAACGATCAATTATGATGTACAATCTTCTGTTCATAGTCTAACCCAGTCTAAGTTTGATCCATTACTGCTTGTCTTTTTATTTTATAAAAGCAGACAAAACGTGTAGGCTGTGGTTTTATTACATTTTGCGGCAGCAGAGCAGGTCTTGCCACCTTCATGAGGGGGATCATGACCTTTGGCACTCACCTATGAACGCGGTAACGTTGGGGTTGATGATGCCACTTGGAAGGAGGTGGAAGTCATACTCCACGGAGTCCACGACCACAGTATGTCCGGCATTGTTCCCGCCCTTTGGAGACACCGAGAAAAAGCGTTTTTCTAACCAGAGATGCTTATTAAGCAGGAAAAAAAGCTTCCTCAGTGAGTTACGGATTCCCAGATGCAACCCAGACACAGGTCGCTGGCTGGAAAACAACGTTTGGCACATAGAGATGAGGGCTCCCCTCGGCGGTCACTAAAGCTACCAACACCAATGCAGGTCCTGCATGGAAACCAGTTTCCCGGACATAATAATGCCCCTGCTTTATGTTATTTTTCTTATTTTGCTCTTGCAGTGAGATATGCAAAAGATCCATACAGCCTAAAACAATTGGGAAACAATTTCTGGTTACTAAGAGACTACGGGTCATGTTGGCACATATTTATGTCTTCCACTCCGCAGGCAGTGTTGCCCTGGTAACCGTCTACACTATACTTTGTGTGTGGAGCCCTCTATATTATACCTGAAGTAGTCTGGAAGTCATCCCGCAGATCGCACATAAAGCTCCTCAAGTTTCAGGAGGTCAGCTCCAATGTCTTCCAGTCATCCACCACCATAGCACGTTTATCTAGTTTGTATGGAAACATCTTCCACTCTTGCACACCTTAACTTCCAATGAAATCGCCCATTGTTCGTTTCATTCTGGCACAATGGTGGCTGGGCTCATCACAGCTCACAAACTATAGTCTAGGTTTTGAATTATCATTACCAGCAATGCCCCTCACAGGTGGCTTTGCGTTGAACAAATGAGAGGTTCAGCAGTCCCAGCCAAAAGTGTCCAGAACGACACACCATTTTGAGGGCGTTAAAAAGATCGAAATGTATTCTCTGGTCAGAGCAAATTCAAAAAAGCCTGTGAATAACTGACATACAAAACATTAAATAAAGTTCAATATATGAATCTATATGATAAAAAAAGGCACACAATTTGTTTCTCCTCATAGGACTTCCTTTTGGTAAGATTCAATAAATTTTCCATTTTAAATGGTATGTTTTGATAATTTTCTGCATACTGGGTGCTCCCGTATATTTGACACTTATTTTGATAAGTTGCTTCCATACGTGACACCTACATACCTATAGGCCATGGAGGTACTTGATGAGCTACAGACTTTGCCCTATTTGATGTTCTTTTCTGATGACCTGCCTACCGTAAGAAGCTGGAAAAGAGCTTTTGATTCAGTCAGGCGGCTCTAATGAGGATTCCCGCTGCCCACTTGATGGAGGAGCTTTGACAGCAAGAGGACCCTGGCTGTAAGGCCGCCATGCTGCACTGCGACTCCCTCCTCACACCCCCCTCCAGTTGGCGTGTTGGATCATGCTGTCAGGAGCTCCCATGACTGGCCGTGCCGTCACCTGGGGAACAACCGCCCACCCCGGACACCAAAGCCTCGCTACACCTAGTCCGGCACCTTCTATTTCCAGACTGCTGGAGGAATATGTGGCCATCCTAAACCGGGCACACAGGACACAGATTTTTCCATTGGTTTGTCATCCACTTTTCCATGAGGGACTTGAACCTACAAACACTGACACTGAGGGCCAGAATATTTCAAATTATATAATATATAAATAAATACCCAGCAGGGCCAAATCACCCATGACTGTCCTGAAGGTTTTAGAAGGACATCGCTCACATAACAGATGAGATTGGCGACGTCCGTATAGGGTCACTTACGTCATAAATCAGTCAGAGATATCGCAAGTCCCCACATGTGCCCAGGCATGGCTGGGGGGGACTATTTTTTGACTAGCTCCGTCCAAGATGAGCGCAGCAGCGTGCGTGTGCGAATGCCACTCCTTTCCCGTGGCATTTTACGATGCCGATACAGGACGTCCGCAGCCCGCGAGGTCACATCACGTGGGGAGCTCAAAAATATCGCCGTGCCCCATGTAGTCCTGCGTTGCCATTCTGGGAATCCATCAGGGTGCGAGTCGCAAATTAGACAAGCTCTCTCGTACGAACCAGGCTCCTCTACATTTCCTATGGCTTGCAGTTGACTGTTGGCCGATTAGCCGAATGCTCATCCTGCTCCTGTCTACGTATATCCCACAGCTCGTCGTATCAGGTTATGAACTGGCTGTGAAACCAGTTGTACAACACAAGATGAAACTTCTTCAGTCAGCGGAAAGGCCTTAAGAAGTTACTGGTACTGGAACAAAAATACATGTACACTATTTCTGCATATTCAATATCAGACGCATTAAAGCAACAGACTGCAATAGAGATGGGCTGCCTTTGTATTATCATCTGAAACCTTAAACTGTATAAGAAGAGATGTTGAACAGTCAGTGAAACGCACAAAGGCTCACAAAAGGAAAAACAGGGTGCAACAGATACAAGTGTTGGAATTTAAACCATGCTGGTGTTGAAATTCAAAACGGCTCAAAAACAAATGCTTTCAATGCTGGGCAAGAATGCTGCAGCCTGAGTCAGAGTACGAAGCCAGCGGAAACTCTGAATGTCCCCCGAGTGTCTGAATCCTATCCAACAGCGACTCAAGGGACCAGGTGTCCGTTCTGGAGAACACGCAGCCAAATTGCCCCTGAATCCCCTACTAAGTCCCTCCAGGAAGCAATAAGCTCGGTTGGGCCAACAAACTCTGACAAGTGGGGCTTTGAACCCAAAGAACGAAGGACCCTCAGAACAGCAGGATTAGTTCCTGGCCCAACACCTTAACACCAAAGAACTTCAACCAAGCAAGTTCCAAGCAGTCTTCATTAAACTACCAAGCAAAGGGGTCTTTACTGCGTTCTGCCTTTGGTACAGAACCGAGAATCACTCTGGGTCATGAAGAACTATTTCTACTCCATCGGTCCCGAAATCCAGGTCCTGTCATATTAGGGTACATGCAGGATCCAGAGCTTTAAGGACGGAAGCTATTTTCAGGTCCAGTATGGATACTCTTAACAGTTCAAGGAGGGAAAAAAACCTGCATATAGATTGACCGACTATAAATCACTATCAAAAAAAAAAAAAAATTTCTCACGTAGCAAACATAGCAAGGTTTCTTTAGATACGCATTTGGCTAAGAATGACACACAGGGTAATACTGGGAATTACAAACTAGCTTCTCCAAGCTCTCCTCATCGTCACAATGTCATTTTTGCTGTTGTTAATGCCGGCTTTGGCATTTTCCCTGTCGACTGTGAACAATCAAAGTCATAATCTTGATCTTAAAAAGAAGACAGCAACGTGATACTGTTTTGCTAAGGCAAGTTTTGGCATGTTTTCTTCTATAAAAGAACAGTAGGGCATTTCTGCAGATAATCCTCCACGATCCGTCGGTGTACCGGAGTCTGGAGGCCTATGCACACAGACGGACTCAGGCTACCACCAAAGGACAGCCAGTCACGCTCTACCACAGCCCACTTGACAAAAAAATCAGCAAAGGCCGGAGGGAGCAGCTTGACAGGAACGCCGTTCATCAACAGTACCTGCCAGCTCGGTGTTAATGTCCCTTCTTGAAGCTCCTATGCCCGACATCACCTAAAGAGAACCAGATAAGACAGGGCCATGTCCCTCGTCAAGGGTGACTAAGCAATCATCATGGACATGGTTCCAGTATGGCACAGATACGACGCATTTAAAAACGGAGACTACAATGTCTTTCTATGGGAATGTGGAAGCTCCAGAGTGTCTGTACAGCCGTTTCTGCATTTTTAATTCCTTCACTTATAAAATCCACAGAAAAAAACATTTACAGGTATCCTACAACCAGCTTATGAATAAACTGCATACTTTCATTCAGACAACAACAGATAACCACCTGAAATGGCTCTACTGTCAACGGTGAGATGTGAATTTGCATGTTATGTTTGATACACTCAACATGGCCTTAACGCATCAAAAAGTGTTTATATACTAATGAGTCACATTACCAGGAAGAACTCTGAACAGTCTCCAAACTGTGGGGGGTGTGATTTTCTCATCTTTAGCTAGGTCTACTGAAGGTGCCAGCTGGATGGGCAGGAAATTATCAGCGACCGACCTGAGCGGCGCGTGAGATGTATGTAACACGGTGACCGTCATTCACACATGTATGACCATCAGGACGAGGAAGACCAGAGCAATGAGGTGCCATCCCTCAGCTGAATGAAAACGTGGAGATGAACTTGCATGGGCATGTGGACACACCACCCCTGGAGCTCGCTTTGACACGGCAACACATGCAGTTTTGTGGGTTATTTTTAAATGCCGCATAGGCTTGGCAGCCCGCCTGCTATGGGGAGGAAGAATCCTCGCCACTGTGATCTGCGAGGGGTAGCGTGCACCACGTTGGGGGCCTTACTCCTGGCAGACTCCTGCCCGATGCCTAAAGCCAGCTGTGTTTATCTGAGCTGACGGCTGATGTGGAGCTTGCTGCACTGGGAACCAGGCCGTTAGCACACAGGGTACAAATTCTCATTTATATACCAGAGTGCGGTAAACACAGGCAAGAAAAAGAACCTTCCAGAACACCCTTCGACCGCTGCATGGAAAATCAGAGTCCTCCCCAAATGGCAAAAGACCAATTAAAAAAAATAATTTTAACACCTGCTTTTGCGTGTGAAGCCAAGCTCTCACCATTTACACTTGAACAGTCGAAGCTGATCTACCCTTCCATGTCCTCAGGATGACACTGAAATGACCCAAATTTCCCAGCCTAGAACAGCCCTTCTCTTAGATGCTTACTCATCTCGCTTGAAGTCTTATCGAAGTGCGGTTCCAGCCCAAAACCTCGTTGCGCATGTTGAGTTTGGTGTTCTGCTCTCTGCCTTAAGTCACCATTCATAACACTCCCACTGGAAGTGTGCCACCTACCTCCCTGATTATAATTTCGCAAAGTCATTGTGCTGGGGGGGGCTCTGAGGTCCCCGGGGAGGTGGGTGTGACAGGACTGGGAAGACTAAGAGAGCCCAGAAACACAGCACAGTGAGTCATCCTCGGGAGAGGTCCAACGTGCTGTCAGGCATGCTGTGGAGAGACGCACTACAGGTGTAACTAGCAGGGTTTACTGTAAAAGGGCTCCTCAATATGACAGCCCAATCAAATGAAGTGTACCGAGCCTCTTCACACATTTTAACAGGTGACTGGTGAGACTCACAGCTTTTGACTAAACCAAGTCTAGTGATGGTTGAAACATCTACTGCTTTAGCAGTGATCGCATCCATTTAAATGCAGCTTAAAACTGCCCACTGTCTTATCACCTTAGAACCTGAAGATGAGGCTGGAGTCTCTGGTTCCCATAACTGATGAGGTGCTCTCCAAAAAATCCATGTGACGTGTGGAAGAACACATCACTGACACAATATTTGTTTCTGCGCCTGGATCCTGAAGTGGCATGCAAATAATCCTCCACCAAATCCCCCCCCCCACTTCTCCTGCGAAAGCCAGCTTATGGGGTGAGGCTACAGTTTCACTTTGGCAAGGCCAAAAGTTAACAGAGGGACATTAACCAAAGAGTTCTTTATGTGGAGATCCTTTATATATGCAAAAGCATAGTTGTTCCACTAGAGTAGCAGCCTTCCCTCACTCACCCATTGGATTCAAGTTCCAAACTTCATTGGAACAGGAGCCAATGTTCCCCACGGGATCAGAGAACTCTCAATTAAACTTGGACAAATCAGGTGCAAACAGGAAACATGAACTCAACATTACTCGTGGAGGCTGACATCAAAGCCGTTGCTGAAAACTCAACTTGGCAAAGGGACAGGTGGAGGATTAGGGAATGGTCTCATGAACAACAGACTAACTGGCACCATGAGGAGAATCTCGTCTCATCGGATCATATTTAACCCTACTACTCTACCCAAAATATGCAAATATGACTACAATGCCAGACAGCCTGGGACTCACTAAGGGCCACTCGGTAAGTTACCCCTTTCTGCACCACTTGAGTAAATGTACACACAATAATCATAGTTATAAATGTACACCAATCCACACACGGCCATTATCCAAATTCACGTGCAAAGCCTGACATGCGTGTGCGTCTATAGGCAGAAGGGAAATGGCGTTAATATGATGCTGCTGATCGACACCCTGTCCTGCCTCCTCCCCTGATTTTCTCCCACAGATTACAAAAACTGGAAAAAACATAATTTGCAGTTAGTTTTAATTTTGTAACATCCATCCAACTTCAAACCACTCATCCAGGCCAGGGCTGCAAGAGCCCACCCCAGGAAGCACAGCATACAAGGCTGGGGGGCACCCGGGACGGTCCATCACAGAACTTAGGCATACATGGGGGAGGAAGGAAACTCACACAACACCAGGACAACAAAGCCCACACTCACAGACGTAAGGTGGGATTCAAACCCACAACACAAGGGGGTGTAAGGCAACAGCGCTACCTGCAGAGCCACTGACCCACCTCGCTACTGGAACAAATATACAATAATAAAGAGAATATATCTGTATTATCTAGAAAATATCGGTGCTCTAAAATAATAGGCATGTTTGGTCACATGAAGCAGTTATTGGTTAATGGACAAATGATATCACTTGAAAGGGTAAAACACTTCATGAAAGAGGCTGGTAATAATTTGTTATAATGTTCTTTATTTAGGGCACTGGTCTGTCAATAGTAAGGATGCACCAATCGATCGACTAGTGACCGGAAATGGACGATTTTTACCCCAATCGATGGTGGCTGGTAATCGGCCAATCAGTCTAAATATGGCCAATTTTATGAGCCGATCAAGTAGTTTAGCAGTTAATGTTACTTTTTGTGCTAACTAGCGGTGGGTGATATTTTATCATATATGGTTGCAATCGTATCCACAATGCATATTTCAGAAGTCCTTCAAGAATCATGATACAGCAATGCATTTACATTCACTTTTATTTTTTAGACACTTCTGTCCAAAGCGACGTACAAGTGAGGCGAATAGCACATTGCAGACAAACATGCTGACAAGGACTCAGCCAGACATAAGAGCAGCCAGGCTGAGCTTCCAATGATTGCCCGGTTACAAGTGCCCTACTTAACACTATTATTAATGACAGAATACACCAGCAAGCGCCTGTCACGCGATGCCTACGTGTTCGGAGGCTGCAACAGTACAACAAAAAAATGTGAAACAAAGCAATTTCAACCCGTGTAACATCTCAGCGCCGCACTGCTGGTGTTAGGTTCAGGTGTTTATCCTGTTAACTGGTGACAAGTGCAGTCATGCGGCATGCACTCAGTTTTGCAGAAGACAGAAGCACATTCATCAAGTTTGGAGAGCCATTTAAAATTATAAGACACCGTATTCTAATCAAGAAAAGACCTGTCCAACTTAACCGGTGACACAGCAGCCGATGAATATAAAACTGAATACCTTATGAAAAAAGATCTTTAGGTATGTATTTAAGTAACCTAAGTATGTGCATGGACAATTCCAAATGTCCACAATCTTATTTCACTTTTCCAAAATTGAGGAATCTGCTGTCACCACACTATCCGTAAACACTTTTGGGGGGGGGGGGTGCAAAAATAAATTATGCCTACATCTGTGTTGCATGGGTCCAATAAAAGAGCCTCGACATAAAACCCTTTCACTCCGCTGTCTACCAACTGCACTTTGGTATGTCTATGACATTGCTCTTCAAGCAGAAGGTGAATGTTTACGAACAAAAAAAAAAACTAAAATTTTAATCTAAAACCTATTTGGCAAATGACTCTAAAAACTGAAGCCTGACAGCCATTGAAAGTGCACTTAATAACTGGAAAGACCCTCATTTAAGTTCCCCACTTCAACAAAATAAATCAAATATTAAAAATTGTGATATTTTTAATCTGTGAGCCGTTGGACAATGTTTTATAATGAAATTTAAGAAGTAACGATGATTCTTTGCTTTTCCCCTCCATCAGGTTCCCCATGAGATGTCGCTAACTGAAGTCTGTGCAATGTCACGACCAAATGCTTATACTGTTTACAACTAGGAAGGAATACTATTGGATTCTATTAAAAACCTTTAAGAGCCCTAATTTTAGCACACAATAAAAGGATGTCAATATAAAGGGTTTTGTGTCATCCTACATCTCATTTTAAAAATATATCTATGCACCGTAAAAATTCTATATACCGCCCAGCCCTAGTCAAAGGTAAACATAATTGTTGGGGGTGGGAAGCACTTCACAAGCAGGTGAACTGTAGCCCCCACCCTGGGAGAGATTGCCTTGTTTGTTTTATTTGTTGTTATTTGTTAAAAAACAAATTAAATGAGACGGTGTCCTGAGTGTGTGATGCTGGAGGGGCAAAATGGCTCATTTGGGGAGGGGGGGGCATGGTCCACAAACCCGCCCGCCACAATGCCGTAGTGCTGTATGTACAGATCACTTCTTTGTCAATTAACTGTTTCAGCCAATTGCAATTTAGTGGCTAGATCTTAAACTAAAAACTGATCTTTTTTTAATCGGTTAGCTAACTTGGTGAAAAAAAATTTAGATGCTTTCAGAATGCAAAAAATAAACTTATGTCACACAGTACACAACACACAGACAGGTCGGCTACACTGTCAAATATATAGAGGGCGGCATGGATGATGACCTGGTTCTGAAAAAGGTTCCATTTCTATTCGGTGGAAATCGTCTATATTTGATGATTTCATGAGATCTGATGAGGGTCAATCTAGTGTAATTTGCAAACTTTGCAAAGGTACTGTTTGAGGAGGCAACATAACCAGCTGAAACAGCAGCGGTGAGCAAACACGGTGGAAGCCTGGCTACGAGCGTACGCGGCAGCACGGCACCCTCAGCCGCAGCGACTTCCACATGCCTTGCGGTAACCAAACAGAAGCAAACACTTCTTACTGACGCAAAATTTTACATTACTTCTTTAATGCAGTTTGTAATCGTTGCAAACTGAGTTCAGAAGTGAGCAGTTTCGAATCTGAAACATAAATGTTCATTTGTACACAATTTTTGAAACGAATCAAAAAGCACTTTTGCTATAATGAGTCAGTTTCTTTTAAATGTACAGAATTTTACATACATTAATTACGTTTATTATTCTAATGTTACAAGTAGTGTTTCTTGTAAGGATTGACTTGCTGGGTAAGGGGTTGATTAACATTACTATATATACTGCAAAAAAGAAAAACACCATCTATACTGCAGATCATGATTATAACCAAAATTATTTTGACATATTGTCTATATCGTTCATTCTGAGTCATGCCCCACCCCTCACCTTTCCTCCCCCCACTAATGCTGCAGGATAAGCCAGATAAAACACTTAAGAGGAACATAACTGTGGTTTTGAGAGTCTTTACAGTGTAGGGCAAAGACATTAAACTTGCAGAGTGTAAGACCTGTGACCAAAAAGATGTCTGTGGAGGAAGTTCCCCAAAAACATTTAGGACAACATTTAATTTGACATTTGGACCACCATTTTTATTTGAAAAGGTTATTTAAAATATTCTGCTCGCAAAAAGCTAAGTTCATTAAAGAAGTGGTTAAAAAATGTTTAGTCTGCTATCTAATATTAAATGAAGAAAATCAGAATTGGCCAGGATCGGTATGGGCAGGTCTGGCTCAAGACAGAAATTTAAAAAACCTGCCACTGGGATGGGCCAAGGAAAACAGTCAGTGCATCCCTAGGAAACAGTAATCCGGCCCTTTGTAAGACACACTGAACTGAGATGTACCATCTTCAATCTTCTGCTGCCCTTAAACCTGTGATGAAATGGAGAGGATCAGTGCCAAAAGACAACCACATTGTTGGCCCAGTGCCAGGGGATGGAGGCCAGGGTCACTGCCATTCTGGGCAGTCTAGGGAATACCACACTTAAGTTTCGATTCCATGAAATTGGAAATAGTGTCTAAGTAGTTAGAAGAAAAGAAAACCTGACATACATCTTACCAGTATCTGACACGACACCATTCAGCAGTTAGCTGTAGGGCCTGGAGGCGCTATGTATACAAGCTGTCATTGCAATAATCACAATCACATGTTCTACAGGGAAGAACAAAATTAAAAAAAAATAATAATAAATAATAAAAAAAAAAAACATTCTTAACAAAAGATCCTGCTAAACTTGTCTAATTCTTTGTGTACTTTTGGCTCAAGAAGTCAGTCTTAGTGTGACACCACGCCTGTGTGATGCTGGCATTTCCCTAAAACAAGACAACATCCATGATGTCTTCACTAGGCAGGAGCAAAGGTTCAAAGTTCAGTGGTAGTTAGTTTGCTAGGTGGGTGGGTACGCTTTACCAGTTCCGAGAGGGTGGGGATTACTTCAATCAGAGCTGGTTGTGTGGAAACAGAAAAGTTGTAAAGTCCCCATACAAGGTCACCAACAACAGGACAAATGGGACTAAAACTGGACAATATAGTAACCAAGAGCTCCAAGCAGAAGAAATCTACATTCTTTTATGTGATTTAAGAACGTGTTTTTTTGTTACAAGATGCATTATCAATGGAAGTGTCATGAAAACTTCCAGACTCCTTATTACAGAAAATGCCTGGCTTTACATCGTATATTGTTCAGAAAGGAGTCTTATTTATAAACACTAAGCTAAATGCATAGCTATTCTAATATCAGTAATAAGATTAGAATTATCAGTATACATAAACGCGGCTTTGCACAGCTATCCTGCCCGGAGAGCATCCTTGGTGTAACAAATTTCTAAATTTTGTCGTGGGAATTGCAACTGGCCGTGTCATTCACGGCTTAAACAGCGCGAAGAGCCCCTGGTTTAGGGCATCCAGCTATGATACATGACCAAAGAGACTTCCACAAAATGATGAGTTATGGGTGTGACTTAAATAAAAAGAAGCACCCATTCTCCAATGGCAGGGTCACCACGCCGCAGCATTAAATAAGAAGCTCACGATCACGCGGCGCAGCTCAAGGTGACATTAACAATTTTCCGCCGGCTCTCCCTGCATTTCGCTGCTCCAAAGTGACATCTTGGATTTTACCCAGCTAGCTAAACTGTTAGCTAGCCGCCTAGCGGGACGCGGGGCAGGCTAGCTCCCCGGTGAAACACCTCCAGCACCCCGCCCTGCCGCTCTCCGGCCGCGCGATTCTCCCGATCCATCGGACCTGCCTACCGCACGTCATGTCACCGGGTCCAGGTCAGACCCGCTGACTGCCCCGGCCGGCTAGCCGGACACTTGTTTCGGACTCTGTCCGCCAGCCCAAGCACCGCTTTAACACCTTGCGCGGCGTCACGCATCGCCGCGGCACGTCGCTAGCTTACGCCGGGCCAACCGACGAGCAAGGTGCCGGCGTGCTGCCACCTTTCGCTTACCTGACATCGGCAAACGATATCGGCGTCCTGGGCCAGCAGGTCCACGACTTTACCCTTGCCCTCGTCGCCCCACTGAGCCCCGAGCACCACAGTGACTCGGTTACCGACGGCCCGGCCGGTAACACGTGGATCCCTGCCGGCGCCACCGGACCCCCCGTTCTGCGCCTCCGACGGGCACATACTCCCGCTCCCCGACATGACTACCTCTGCCTCTTCCCCCCCAAGAGTCCCTTTCCGCTGCGGCTCCGTGCGTAGCTGGCCGGCGATTCCAATCGGACACGCCCCTAAAGCGCAGGGCCGGGGAGAGATGTGGTCCTTTCCTCTGACGCCCCCCAGCGCGGAGACTCCAGCCGGGACTCGGCGTGCATACCCGCCTTGCCGGCCCCTGCGCGTGCACACGAAATAGGTCAAAATTAGTCACTAAGCGTAGTTGTGCAAGCACTTTTTTTTTTTAATTAACACGTTAACACAGTTCAAGAACAGTTGGCCAATGGTAATATCGTCCATATTTATATATATATATAACTGCAACGCTCTGCTGCATAAGCTTATAAGAAAACGGATAGATAGATAAAAATAGTTGTTGCACACTCCGTATTTTGCGGCTACGGAGAAGTAAGAGAGCATTTTGTACCGTCATTTCAGGTACAATAAAATCTTGATGAATATGTAAAGACTGGTATTTCACGAAACTGCTTAAAATACCAAAGCACGGCTCTTCAAACTTCGGCTTGAAATTCGGTGGCATGTAAGAGTCTCTTTAAACTGCGTCGCGCGGCGCACGTTGAGTCTCGCGAAGCTGGGCGAAATCTGATTGGATAATTGATTAACAGTCAATTAATATTAATCATCTGAGGGTTCAGAAAAGGCGGGAAGCGTTACCATCGGTGCTGTACGCGGAGGATCTTGAGGTCGGCTAGTTACCTTAAAAATGGGTAATGAAACCTAATGTTTTGTTTTTAAGCACTGAAGCCCCATGTTAACTTCACAAAACTTCAACTTTGAGATTTGGAAGTGGTTTTCTTTTGTGAGGATTGTGGAATAATGTTTTTCAATTCGCTAGCTGTTTGCTAAATGTAGCTATATTATCATGTAGCCCACTACTAATACAACGTATTGGCTAATTTCCCATTTAGATATAAAAATATTGTGGAGGATGAGGAACTTTTTACCGTATAAAAATTGGGGAGTAGTGTTATTTAGTTCAGCCGTGTCGAAGTGTTGGCCAAATCAGCAATAGCCAAATGTAGTTCCAGTCTAGTGTTAGTTATATAATTTTACTCCCTATGTGTAATTAAACATTAACACATATGAAACAAAAACTGCCTGAGCGAAAAAGCAGTTAGTTATTGCTAGCGACGTTTCTCCGTCAGTGGGAGCAATGACAATAATTTGACTAGCTAAACTGACCGCTAAAACTGAGCTACCGCTACTCAAGACCTATTTATAGCGCCATAAAATAATTGATCGTCTTCGATATTTAATATGAACCTAGACACGTTGTAGATGGCAATATCTGTCTACAAGAAATAAATCGGAGACGTTTTCACACAACTTATGCTTATTAGACTAATTCTCATAATGTGAATAATTCTTGGCAGTCCTATTGTTTTTGATGTGTTAACTTTGAAGAGTACGGCGTGATAATAATAAACTTGCTATATAAGAAACAATCTTCGCTAGTATTTCTAAAGAGATCTAAAGTGGAAATCGTTTAAATATGTTTCTGAAGTAAGAGGGACCAGACTTCGATAGGTGGGTAATATCCTGAGGAGTGTCTTGTAAACAATGAGGTTTTTAAAGCATTTTTTCAACCATACTTTATTGTAAAGTGTAACTACAAGCAGTGAAATGCATAGTTTTGACCGTTCTCAGACCATTTTACAGTGCATATAGTCGCATGTTGTACAGGGCAAGCTTAATTTGTCTTTGCATCTTAAGTTTATGCTCGTTCATTTTTTTAATTATACGTGGATTTTGATACCTTGGAGTTTTGCGCAACGAAGCAAATTCTCCTTTCCTGCCACTTGGTGGCAGCAAACGCCAATTTTAAATGGTGAGGACTGACAGCGCAACGTCGCCATAGAGCTCTCCTCTTTGTTAACCTAAAGCTCTTCTGAAATGCCACTCGCCTGGTTTTTACAGAATTGAACCCTTGGTTTAGGTGAGTACTTACAAAAACAAGATGAAGCTGTAAAAATTTTAGAATGTGGAGCAGTGTTATGAAGTTATTCAGAAAAAGTATTTTCTAATGTGTATCATGGTAGCTTAAAGTATTATTTCTTTTTATAATGATGCTTATTATTGCCGCACACAGTTTGCCAGTAGTAATGTCATATTGTGGAGCAAGAGCTTGTGTAAATGTGTATGAATACACATACACTATATGGACAAATGTATTGGGACACATGGCCATTACACCCACTGGCACTTTTATGACATCCATTCAAAATCTATAGGTATCAATATGGTTTTGGTACCCCCTTTTCAGCTATAATAGCTGCCACTCTCTTGAGAAGGCTTTCCACAAGACTTTGGAGTGTGTCTGTGGGAATTCTTGCCCATTTATCCACAAGAGCGTTTGTGAGGTCAGGCACTGATGTTGGACGTGAA
>JAAGVU020000061.1:3469537-3490046 GCA_011763525.2 Mormyrus iriodes
TCAGGGCTCTGTGTGGGCCAATCAAGTGCTTCCACACCTAAGTCACTCAACCATGTCTTTATTGACCTTGCTTTGTGTGCTGGGGCCCAGTCATGCTGGAACAGAAAATGGGTCATCCCCAAACTGTTCCCACAAAGTTGGAAGCATAGAATTGTGCAAAATGTCTTTGTATGCATACCATTGTGATGCCCTCTTTCCTGGCCAGGAAAGACACTTGCACATCAGCAGGGAGTCGATTGCCTTTGACAGCCAGTTCTTTCTGGTTGGCATAAGTTCTTCATCCCCTTGTTTTTCTAAAATCCCCGGTACAGCAGAGTTGCCCCTCTGGCTGGTGACTGGCAGCCCCTGTCCCTGCTGTGCTGTGTTCCTCACTGGTTTTGGTGTATTCTGCACTGATGATGCTTTCCATCCCCACACTGATGTGCAGATTGACCTTAGTGCCCTGCCACCCCCCAAAAGAGCGCTTCCTCCCATTGGCTGGAGTGGCAGTCCGAGGGAATGGCCTCATCTTTCTTGTCCACGATGCCTTCTGCTGGTTACTTGAAGAAGAACATGGCCTGCTGGCGAGCAGGGTGTGGAGTCCAGGAAGTGCTGAGCCACCCACTGCCCACACTGGGAGAGCACCTGCCAGCGTCTCCTAATACTTCTAGGTTTGACTGGATTTCTCTGGATTGTGTTACTAAGCAACTCATTGTGTGATAGATTTATAGATTGTCTTGGAGCCTAGAGGCAATTTTGTAGTGCTATTTGTAGACCGGAACTGCAATAATTGAATTGAGGATTAATGCAAATTTGGGAATATTGCTATGATTTCTGTTGTTAAGGGTATTGAGCACAGACTTTGATTTATATTTAATACCTTCTTCGTAAATTAATCATCTTGTCTATTGAGGGTATTGACTACAATGCCCACCCCCCCGGCATTGATGTTTCAGATTTGAAACCATTTATACCTCAGCGGTTCCTTCTTCCTGCCAGGCTCAGCTCACCGATTCTTTGGACATACAGTGAGTTGTTCTTGGGGTCCTGGTGGTTCACTGGCATGGGTGGGGCTTGTCACCTGCAGCCAGTCACACCCTCGTCTCCTGGCTTGACCATTGTTGCGGCAGTGTACAGCTTGCAGCTGTCTTTAGTGGTGGTGCTGGTGGAGAATGGCCTTGGGAGGGCCTTCCCTGTCACCTACAACGAGGTGCACAGAACCTGGGATACCAGACTTGTGACCACTTGTAGGCGATGGGGAGCCCCAGTGCTCCCCTTCCACTTGCTCCGTGTGGAGTCTGCCACACAGGCCCCCTGCTGCTCTGGAACTAGGAAACCATGTTTTACAGCTCCCACAATGGTCCAGCCCTTTGGACAGGGTGACCTCAGCCAGGTATCCAATGACAGCAAGACCCACCAAGTAATCACAGGTAATGTACCCCTTATCTTTGTATAACTTTTAACATGAACCTTTAAAGCGCTATATTAACCGTATTTTTAATGCTTTAGGTATTGAAAGCACAGAGGTGGATCCTTTACCTTTTTCCGGAAGGTTTGGTTCAGCCTGGACGGCTTGGCCCTGTCCACCGAGTGCTTTGAAGCCTCATCTCCCCGAGGTCTTTTCCCTTTGTAACCGCTTAGCTCTCGATCACTTAACTCCCAAAGCAGTACTGCTGGTGCCCAGCCAGACTGGCAGTGCATGCCAGCTGCCGTCTCATCGGGTGAGAATGTGTTTCGAAAATGAGGGCCTGCCTTTTGCTTAACTGCCACCGTACTTGGAAATGTGCCGATCGGTCTCTGAACAAGATGACTGTGTACGGTGAGACTGAGCCCTACCGCTCTCGACTCAAACACTTGTATTCTGTTTATGCATAAAATTACCTGAGTTGTGCTTTGATACACACTGCATGAATCTGACCTGAAGAAATGCTAACTGCATACTGTCCTTCTATGAACAGATTCTGCTTTCACATCGGCTGCCCCTGGAGAGATGTGTCCGTCTTGCCTGACAAGTGGGCATTTTTTGTCCCAAGCTCATTGCAGCAAAATTTTTTTTTTTTTAAATATAAATTGTTTTGTCAGCTGTTCTTTTGATGCATGTCAAGCTGTAGGGGATGTATTGCAGCAAACCCAACTTCACAGAGTACTCCTTTCCAAGGTCAGTGGCATGGTGATGTCACGCATGTGAATGTGCTGCAGAATTGTCATGGTCTTCCCATTCTTGCCTCCTTTCACGACATTTCCTTCCCCAAAATTCTGTAGCCTCAAGGTTTGCATTTAGTAAGGCAGGCTTACTGGTGCTCATTGGGAGTTGTCAGGGTCCCTCAGCAATATTCTCTCCCCCGAACTATGTAACCCGTTTTGAGGTCTTCTCCAGGAGAGCAGGGAACCTCGATCAGTTGTATGAGGAGATAAACGGTAAGTTCAGCAACCACGTGTCCTTATACCTAGACAGCGCCATCTACATATTCCAAGCCAAGATGCAAACTGCAGGTAAATCACTACTTCGTTTGTTTCTGTGTGCCACTGATGTATGGGATTGTGACAGAGAGGAAGTGGTAAATGTAAGTGCTTTTATATGGTGCTATGGGCAACGGCCATTTTTAATGAAGACGTCAGTGGGGAGTCAAGTGTCTGCATGCCTCTGATTCCTTACATGGCTGATGGCTTCATCACCAAAAAAAGTCTGCATAATCGTGGACAATGTCTATTTTGTATTACACATAGCTTATACGTAAGTGGAGGTTGAAAACGTATCTTAGTTTTGTTGTGGTTCCCTCGTCATTATCTTGTCTTTGGTAAACTATTTCCTCTTAATTATAGTTACTCAAGATGACCACAGGGTGGCGGCAAAGCCTTCCTTACATACATAGCATTTTGACGTAGTGGTTAATGAATCCTTCAACTGGTTAAAATCTATCTAGTATGCATCGCACTTATTTTTTTTATGCGAAACTTGCTTGGTTGCAACCAATATTTCCAAGTTAAATATTCTACTTTATGAAAATCAACTGAGGCCTTTTACGGTATACTGTGATCATCATTGTGGTCAGGTGGTTGAGACAACCTTTAATAAAATATTTGTGAGTCAATGTACTCGCACAATTACTAAGCATTAGACATACAGATGCTTCAATTTCCTGATGGATCAGATGTTATATCTAGTGGGTTGAATGTCTTGAAACAATTTGAAGTTGTAAATATTAAAAAGTAGACCATGATGTGGTTTTTGAACTGTAGAAGCAGTATAATGTGTGACCGACTGACTGGTTTTTAGCATAAGGCAAAGTATGGGTTTTCCCTGCTAGTGGTAAACAAAGCCCCACAGTAAATACTACATGGTTGCTGTATTATCCTTCAGCTTTTGTGACCTGCACATTGTCTTTGCCATCAAGGCCTTAGAGATTAAAAGACCATAAGAAATGAGACGAATGTGCTGCATGTTGTAGAATCCTGACACAGCAATGCGTGTTTCTGCCCCACTCGCACGCGCAGGCAGTTTCCCTGTATGAATGCTTTCCTGCCATGTGACATGCAGCCTTATCTTCACCGTGTTACAGCGAAGAACATTCTCACACACTGGTGCGAGGGGGAAGCAATTCATGGAGGACTTTTTAAAATGCAACATGCACGTACTCTCAGTGGAGAGCATTTCCTTTTTAATTATGGAACTGTCCTTTTCGCTTTTTTTTTTCTTTTGCCTTTTTTCTGTTGCCAAGAGCAGCAGTTTGCCCAGCAATCTAGGCTCAGCAGGCCCCCCCACGTCCCGCACATTCAGCTCTGATTCTCCAGCACACCTGAGCTTCATGCTGGTATCCTGTCAGCAGGACCAGTTACATCATTTCTGGTCTGCGTTCCTGTATACTAAAACAAATGCAGCACAGGGGTGGCACTCAGCACCCTGAGACCATTGCCTGTGTTCTAGGTTTGGCTCCCTTTGGATACAGCAGGCATGTTTATAGCGTGTAATATGACCTGTTGGGCCTCATGCTTAACTGGACTGGGTACTACATAGGGTTAAATAGAAGTTCTTCTAGTTAAACAGCACTGGGAATCTGTTTCAGTTAAATTTCATTGGGCTGAATACGCGTTTACAAATTGCGGTACTCCCCAAAATTTACATAATTTCTTTATGAAAGACATCACATTTTGCACTAGATTATGAAACGATTTTGGCATCTATTCTGTGTACTTGTTTGCTCTTGTGTAAATTGAATGATATAGGGTTTGTATCCAGTTAATATAACAATTCTAGTTTGTGTGTGTGTGTGTGTGTGTGTGTGTGTGGTTTTTTTTTTTCTTCATTCTTTAATAAATATGATTTTATGTTTTAATGCTGTAGAGCGATTTTTGAGAACTAATTTCAGAAAATTCTGTAGAATATGCTAAGTGACACAAGTACAATTGACTGTGGTAAATGCAGTGAATACCGCAAACTTTCCACCCAATTAATGGACTTTGTTGTGGAGTATAGGGCCATGCCACTTATAACATCGTTAATGAATGTCTAAAAAGTAGATCTTATTACAAAACCTATGACCAAGTGAAGATGGAGTCTGAGCCCTACTATGGTAATTGATACTTTATTGATCCCTGAGGGGAAATTCTCTTTACGTCTCCCCCAACTTGCTCTGTAGGTGAGAGCAAGCTGGCCGTGAAGGGCAGCCACCCATAGCAGCAACCAGGGAGCTGGGGGATAAGGGCCTTGTTCAAGGACCCGCAGACATGCCAAGGCCAGGCTTGAACCAGCGACCTGATCACAGGCACAAGGGCTTAGCCCACTGAGCCACATACTGCCCCCCAAGTCGATGCGTTGTTGGGTTTTAATGCAGGACAGAGGTTAGAATTTCCTGATTTAATTTCATAGTACAGGTTAGATTTAACAAGCAGTGAGAAGTCTGTATGTCTAAGGATTTATCTCGAGATAAAACACAATGAAATCCATATCCATTATTATAAGCGGAGTGGCCATGTTTAACATTTTAATTTACTAGTTTTGATTTTCAGTTTAAAATATTTTTTCAGTCACACAAGTAGGATGGCTCAATTGGCTTGGACGTCTGTAACACGATCTCCCAAAGCTTTACTGTATCTGATTTCAGGGGTAGCTATTGTAAAATATGCATTATTTATTGGCCCCCAAGCAACCTAAGCTATTCTCTGATTTCAATACAAACGCAAAACTAAAGGTGTGTGTGTGTGTGTGGATAAATGAATTTAACAAGCTTTGGGTTTGGGAACCCCAGGCACTTTGCATTATACCTCATATTTATATTATACCACAGCTGAAGAGAATGTAATGATGTCTAAGTATTTGGTATTATTTTGGGAAGAACCTTCCCAGATGATGATAATGATGTCATGTTACTACTGTCATACTGACTGCCTAAGCCCAGTCATAGGAAACCGTTGTTGCATTCTTACTGTTCTATATATTCGTTTATTTAAATGTTATTGGTGCTGTTTTTTCTGCCTGCAAGATAAGCAGAGTTTTATAAGTCGCGTATCAGTTGTCTGATAAAAGGGTGTGCAGTACGTGCTGCATTTGGTATAAGAGATGGCTATTTATATGACTGCAGTTTATGTTAGATAACGACGATGCCGAACATGTTCCCATGCCCAGTATTACATGAACGTATTACATGCATGTTGATCTTAATTTTCAAGATTTAGAAAACGATGCTTTTAAATCAGAAGGTTATATGTTAATACAATTCCCGATCAAAACAGGCCTACCTTTGCCAACTTTAATGTAAAACACGACGATTTCTACCGTAAGGGTCGTTATTTTATGGAGTATTCTAGTTACCATTAAATGAATGATTTATGTATTCAGTAGCCCCACAAGTTAATTTTCTTTATGCTCCGCCAATGGCGCATTCTTTTTAATGTGGTATTCTTGAAAAATCTAAAATATTTTTACTAGTAAGACTGATAATAACATATTAGGGAATGCTGTGTACGGTGGGTGTACAGAATATCAACGGGGCGTCATTTTTCCATTTCCGATTTTTCCAAACGAAATACGAGCGGAACCGGAAACGCCGCGTCCGAGTTAAAACAACTGGGCTGCACTGTACCGCCAGGCGGGCTACGAGGCAGCCGGGCAGGCAGCCGCGCTGAGGGGGACTGGACGGCGCTGAGCCGTTACTCAGAAGGGCTGAATGTGACGCTCTCCCACCTTATCGAGAAGCCGGCTACATCGCCGTCATTTTTAATTTACATTTTTGTTCATTGAAGTTGTGTCGGTGAAGTTTTGATGTACTGGGAGAGGCTGAGTCGCCTGTCGATCGCCGCCGTGCCTGGAACGCCGTCCTCGCGGGCACGTTAGCCGCGAGGCTAGCTAGTCAGCTGGCTAATCCATGCCTCTGCGGGCTAACGCTAGCGAGCTGCTCCGCGAAACGCCGACCGCGCTCCGGGTGCCTTCTCCTGCTTTGTGGCTGTTTTTGTTTTTTTAGAATTAAGAAGGAAAAAGTGGACGACTGTTTTGCTTAATAGGAGTCGGATGAAATGTGAATTTCGAGGAGGGTCTGTTTGGGTTTAGATGAAGGACGGAGGGACTAGAAGCTGAAGCCGACTCAAGTGCTGAGACTGAGAAAGGGGGGGGACTGGGCGTTTTTCCCTTTTGGGTTTTTTTTTTCCCTCCCCTGAAGACATCATCTGGAGACGGACAAATTCCCGATGGCAAACGAGCCGATCATACTGAACGTTTATGACATGGTAAGTGGTGAGGGGGTTGGCGACAATTGGTATGTGAAGACCACGGTAGGAAAGTTACCTGTGTTAGTGGGGATGCACGGCCAAGGGTCGGCAGGTTACATGGTGATCTCACCAGATCGCTCGGGTATAAATAGCGACACATCTCCAGGTAATAAATACAAGTGACGCCAGGTTTTGGAGTAACCACTACATTTGTGCATCTGTATTCCTGATTTACTGGTTTGCTACATTTCGATAGTAACTCATTTTTTAAGCTTTCCCTTTCTAACGCAGCACTTGTAACAGATTGACACTGTTTGCCCTCTTGAGAGATCAATGGAGTTCGACTGTGATGAACATTCATCATTGGACCATAGCCCTCTGCTGCTGAGGTTTGTAGACAAGGGGGAAAGTCAAAAGTACGAAAATTTATTAGAATATAAAGGCAGAGGTGCGCTTCCGTGCGAAAATGTCCGAAGTGTCATTCGCAGCAACAGAGTGACGTGTGAGACTGTACAAATGTGCTGAATCTCACTTCGTAATGAAGTTGGGAAAACCATGTCGCTGTTACCAATATTGTGGTTGTAACTGCTACTAAAAATATCAGTACTCAGTAGTGATAGTAAATTTTTAAGATAAATGTGATCCTTGGTAAGAGCTGAAATGTACAGCTTATCTTTGTTGCTGAAGTGGGTCAGCCTTGGAGAATATGGTGAAAGACGTGTGTGAAAAGTGCCCTTTCAATCGTCGCTTGCAAATCCATTTTCTCCAGAAAAACCATTGTCTTAACAATAATTATGGTCCTTGAAATTCTTACATTTTACCGTCCTCTCGTATGGTTCCAATTATACTGTGTTCCTTCATATTTCTTCCCAGTTCGTTTACATAAATTGGTAAATTTCTTGATCATTTTTTTTTTTTTTTTTGTGGCAATTCCATTATTCTGACACATTGATTCTTAATTTTACTTTCAGTACCAGTGCGGAGTAGATGCAAAAGTTATTCCTGTAATTTTTTGGGGGCCTTTATAGCTTTATAACATTTTGGGGGCACTATAGGCTTTTTTTTTTTTCTTTCATAAAACCCATCTTTGTTTTCCTTAGATTGTATAGTCTTTGGAAGGTGAAACGCAAGACTAATCGAGCCTCCAAGGAACATAGAAACCACTGCTAATATTTTCCTATTTCTTTTTCATCTCCATTCTACACTTTTGTGTTGTGCTGGAAAGGATAGATTTAAGATTAATTTCTTTGTTGGCTGTAAAGGCGCTTTCTTGTGGGTCTAGAGAATCCAAATGCCGTGTATTAATCCTCATTGACAAAATGCTTCCTTGAAGTCTTTGAAGAATAATTGCTTTTTTAAAAAGGTTGTATTATAATGTTCCCTGCCTTTTTATACAGCTCTTCCAGACCAAAAGAGAATGTTGCACCATGTGTGACGCAAATATCTAATGTCATACTACATATGCTGTCATGATCTGCCATTCATAATGCAATACATGAGAGATGAGTGGCTGACCAAAGAATTCTCTGCCATGGTTACGTGGCATGTCTGAGAGAGCATGTCTTCAGAGGATTTGCGTTGCTCTTCCTGTTTAACTTGATTCTGGGCAGTTACCCCTTTGCTTTCACAGGAAGTCCCATTTTGTGCAAAGCGAACTGTGACGGGAGTTATGAGTGATAAGAGAGCCCCAGATGGTGGGGTTTTGAGATGTTGATTATTGATCATTAGCACTGTCATAAGAAGCTTCTGCTTAACAATCTGAGGTTATGAGTATTAGGATTAGCTTATTCAGAAGACCAGTCTAAATAGTGCACATAATTTGTCCTGGCCAGATCTTTTGTTTTATAATACTGAATTACCTTCACTATTTTGGTTTATTGCTCTTTCTCCAGCTCATGGCAGTTACTCAAACAGAAGGAAGTTCCAAAGAAGTCTAGGTTAAGTGGGAATGATTATGGCTAACAAAATTAAACATTTTTCTTTCCTGATAAGACTGATTCCAAGTCAAACTGGCATTCCATTTTTCCTGATGTTACTTGGATGCATGAATATAGCGGTGGAAGGTGTGAAGCAGGAGCTGTGCTAGTTTCTCCGGGTCTCCCACCCAAAGCTTTGATTTTCAGTCTTGTCCAGCACTTGTCGGTGCCGTCATTCAGAGCTGGAGTATTCTCAGCCTGTGACGTCATTTTCGCGTGCTTGCTGTTGCCGGGGCTGGGAACGGGGGGCCCGGCTGCTACTGGCGCTGTGCCCGGGGCATCCATCTGCGCAGGAGATTCTGCTGCTTTGCAATGGCATGACCAAAAACCAACTTTTGGGTGCTTTTGGTTTCGTATTGCAAAGTGTTCATGACACACTTCGCTTGTGTCCGATCCTTTGAACCGGCTTTGGTCGGTGGTGTTATAATTTATTAATCCTTTATACTGTGGCTCATTTACAGGGCATGCTGGTACTGCTAAGCCATGAGTATGCTCTTTGTGGATATTCTGTTCTGGGGAGGCTGTAGAACATGTGGTACTACATTTTTCTGATAAACCAGCGGGGCCTACTGACTTGAACCTGACAGCGAAGCGGCTCGATCAGTGAGCCCCCCCACACCCACTTAGGATGGCCGACAGGTCATCTTGTCCCAGGGAGCGACTGCATTCTGGTGTCTAGATGTGCTGTGTTTTTCAGACTGGAAGAGTCATTGGCATATTAATGAATTTTATAGGAATTTCTGAAGATCTGTGTGTGTGTGTGTGTGTGGAGGGCTTCCTGTGGTACAGTTTTTAAGGTTTTAAAGCGGAGTCCTGTCTGGGTTTTTATTTTTTATTTTTTTTTATTTTAAAGTCTTGCTTTCCACAATCTGCCTGTGTGCCAGCAACCTTGGAGCCCTGCCTGTATTTCCACAGTTGATACCTCCCTGAGAGGCAGCAGTTTTTGCTGTGCTGTGTACACTGCGTCCCAAACACTCGGGGCTGCATTCTGACCCAGTTGTCCCAGGTGGTGGCTTGTGTCCGGCCGTGTTTTATCTCAGCCCTCATCACCAGAGCCGGACTCTGTCAGCTCACTTGCTCGTCATACAGAGCCTCTTGAGAAGAGGCAGTGCAATCAATAAGCCATTTCACCGTGCTTTGAGGAGGCATAGTCTCTTCTGGCTTCCATAATGCCTGTCCCTCCTCCTGTCTCTCCCCGCCATTGTGTGATCATCATACACAACTTATTTAGCTGGGGAAAATCTGCCTGGCTTCTCATACCGGATTGGGGTTTTGTGGACCTACACGATGTGGATGTTTTGCTGACATTTAAAAAAATTTACATTTTTTAAAATTAGAACTCTGTTCTGTACTGGTTGTATACCTGCATGGATGCAGGGGTTGACACATCTGGTATGCAAGTACATATTCGCCATATAAAGCACTTTGCCCTGTTCTAACAGTTACTGTGGATTTTAGCCTCTATCTTACTTTTTGTGATATAAAGTTATGGAAGTTTCTTGTCATAACAGCAGCAATGCCCATAAGATAATGGCATTTGTGCTGTTACAACAAATTGCTGCGCATATTGCTTTATATGGCGAATGCAAACCAGTAATGTCAATCCATTTGTATGTATGGGAAACCCAGCCTCCACTGTTACTGTGAAAGCATCTCGCCTCTTCTGTTACATACTGAAATGCCCCTGTAGAATGTCCCTAATTCAGCCATAAGCCCTGTTGCCCTGCTTAACCTCTTGGATTGACCCCCGGGAAGCGCCTTAGCATCTTATCGCCTGTTTATTGCATGCAGGCAGCATCTTTGTGGGTGGTGTAGTTATGACTATTCCCATAGCTTCACATTTTGCTGTTGGCTGCTCTCACCCTGCCCACCCTGGGCTACTTTTTTTTTTTTTTTTTTGCAAACCTTGAAAGCCAATCGAAGGTAGGCTTAATGCATTATGAGAGAGCCTGTGCTTTGAGAGCCACAGTGGGGGGGGGGATTAATCTGCAGTCATCCCCTGCCTGATGTAAACTACTAGCAACCAATGAGAAATGGGTTAAACAAATCTGAAGCTACTGGCAAATGAGAGTTCGCCCCTAGTATTGATCTCGATGGGTCTTTGATCTGTTTTTGTATGAAAGCAGAGTGTCGATTCCAGCTTTTGGTGCTTGCCAGTGTCTTCATAAATAAAAACCTCAATACTCTTCACTGGGGAGGAATGTAACCCCTCTCTTGTAATAAATTGTCTGTAGCCTTGTCCAGCACTCGTACGGTCCCGTTTATGTTTACATGGTAGGGGCTGCAGGATGCTCCACACTACCCAGGACCAGGTACTGTAGGCTGGTATCCTGCACAGTCAATTTACTTATGGATCTACTTTTCAGCTTTGATTACAGCTGACTTTAACAATGAGGTCAATTTTGTACAAGGTGACTCAAGCTTCCAGAGCTTTGTGTAAAAGGAGTGTTATTTATAATTACCCCCTCCCCAATCAGGATTTGCATGGCACGTTATGTGCTAATTTTAACATTTCAGAACAACACGTTACTCAGTGCTGTGCCCAGTCTCTCTCATTCTGTGCTTTCAGTGGCGAAGGCTGAATGCATCATGATTTCTCTGTTCCAGTTGGCTGGTGCAGATTTCATCACGCATCCATGCCTGTAGCCAGAAGCTGAGGTGTGTGTGTGTGTGTGTGTGTGTGTGTGTGTGTGTGTGTGGCGCTAAGCAATTAGTATTTTCACATTAGTTTGGGAAAGAACAATAACCTTTAAATGACCTAATGTTAAAAATTAAGCTGAAATTAAAGTATCCTAAGTACTATTAAGTTTTCATACAGTAATCTTACATTTACTCTGTGACTTAACACTGATCACGCTCTGCTGTGTTAAGCTTAGGGATGTATGAATAAAATCTAAATGATACCAAAATTCATTGCTTTCATCATTGCATGGCTGTTTGGGGCTTTTACGGGCTTCCGTAAATGGCGTCAATTTCTCAAAGCCTCATTCACGCTATATGTAACAGTCACGCGACTAATCAGCACGCTGGTGCCTTGTGTAGTGCCTCTGTCTTCCGGTTAATAGTGTGATGGGGGAGGGTAGGGTGGGTTTTAATCAGGTGAAGCATGTTTTGCTTCTGTTACAGACATTGTCCCCCTTTCTTTGTAGAGCTTGTTGAACATTTGAATGTTATTTTGTGCTGTGCTTCATGAATCCATGCTCTTTCGGATAGCCGCTAGCTGACCTCAAAGCTGTAAATCCTTCTGGAAACACTGTTGATCTGATGAAACGCAGAGCGTGTGGCTCGGACTCATGCTCACAGTGAGGAAGTAGTACGCTGACTTTCACATGAGGGTCCAAAACCTCACCCGAGGGTGTTTAGTGAATGGAAACAGATGCTGAAATGAATGCGGTGTACAGTTTCACAGTATTGAAACGTAAAGTCCAGGCTGAAGTAAGATTTCAGAAGATTGAAAAGGCTGAATTATTTATACATCAGCTTGTGGGGCTGCTTCACACTTAAGGGTCAGCTTAGTTACCAAACACTTAGTTACCAAATACAGCTCTTTCTTGTACGTTTTGCTTAGTGTTTTTTTCTGAGTAATCAAATATATAAAATTACACACATTGTTTAGATGTGGCTTTTATTAGGTCTTTTATAACTGTTTATTCTGGTCATGGTTGTGGTTGTCAAATGTAGACATTTTCTTTTAAAAACATTATACCAATCTTTCAGTGTGAGCCCAGCATGCCTTAGGAGGTGAGCTTACTTTACTGGGTGCTGAAGACGAAATTCCGTCCAGCCAGGTTCTACACAGAATCAAGTATGGCTGCCCCCTTGACAGCTCCCGCTGATTAAAACGGCCCAGATGAGCTCACAATCAAATTATAGCCAGCAAAGGGTCTGGTAAAGGCAGTGGTGGACTGTCAGTCTCACTGGCAGTTTCCAGAGCTTTCACTCCTTAGGAGCTAGATCAGACCAGAGGGGCTCTTGGATCAATGTGCTGATAAGATATAAATGAGAGGCTCCCCCCCCCCCCCCCCCCCCCTTTTCTTGGCCCCCTGCAATAAGACTGGAAGACGAGGTGGTTTCTTAATCTGTTCCATACCCCCCACCTTCCTGATGGCAGCCATTTGTGAAGGGGGGGGCCTGCCTTTGAACACCATTCTTGGGTGTCTCCCTTCTCCTGTGGGGGGGCGGGGCTAATTTTGCACAAGAGGCTGATACCCACAGTGGTCTCAGGATGTGGGACGAGTCAAAATTCCTGCAGCTTATTGAAATGCAGAATTCTTTTTGTGGGTTTCAAAACAAACTAGTCATAATAATCATATTGTGTTGTCATGTGAACTGTTTCTATAGTTATCTGTGCAGTGGCTGGTTTCTGAAGCCTCCCCCTGAGAAAGTAGAGAAGTGAGCCAGGTTGTTGGTAATTCCTCCCTCTAGTCTCTCTTCTTCCTCATGGACTAGTGCATGTTATTTTTCAGTTAATGATGATGGCCTTGTTAGTCTAGCTTTTATTGGCCAGCTTTGCTGTTTTAAGTTCTCTTGTTGTGGTGTTTTTCAGCTTAGAGCAAACATCCAGTGCATCGCAGCTTTGTCTCCTGTCCAGTCTAAATAAGCCATAAACGGGCTGCTAATGCTGTAATGAAATAAACGGCTCAAACTCATTTGCTCTTTGGGTTTTGGTTTCTGTTCCGTTCCCATTGGAGGCTCGCTAAGAGTATTGGACTGCTTTATTTCCGTACCATTGGCGGGCGCACGGTCACTAATGCACAGCCACTGTTCTGGTTCTATAAGCAGCAAAGTGTGCCGTTGAAAGGAAAGCTGACCTGGCCTGGGGGGTTAAGGTCCAGGAAACGCCCAGATCTCCTGCCTTTTGGGGGATAAAGAGGGCTTTGGGGCTTTCAAAGCAACCTGGAATCTTGTCGGGTTTTTGGCAAGGCGTTGTTCTTCAGTCTCTGTGAAGCCGGGCTCGTGTCCAAGGGCTTGGAATCATTTTCCTAATGATGGACATGCACTTCTGTCCTGGAGCGGTAATGGGTCCTGCCTTTGTGATAAATAAAAAGGAACATGTGAGCCAAAGTGTCCACGTCACTGACTGTGTGGACCGAGGCCACTCGCTGTCCTGGAGCAGTTTCAGATGTGACTCATCTTACTGTCATCATGTTTAAATGAAGAATATAAAGGGGTTAGGGTTAGAGGCACCTCAGCTAATTCTGCTCTATAGCAGGTCTGCTTTGGGAAAATAGCCTTTAATGTGTGAAGAGAAGCTGGGTTTTGACTCTCAGTTAAATTGTGATTTGTCAGTTTTTGGCTTTGAAGAATACACATTTCCTTAATGTATGGTAGGTCCCCTAACCCCCTGTCAAAGGAAGGGACTTTTATTCCTGATATGACTTGGTGTCACTTCTGTGTGGCCAGCATAGTCAATCCAGGGTCTCGCACACAGCACCGCCTATCACAACGCACACATCAAGCCAACTTAAGACACTAGTTCACCCAACCATCAGCAGGACTCGAACTGACAACCATGAAAGTCCGACCCTGCAGCGCTAAATACTCAGCCGCCTGGTGTCCTGCCCGGTGGGAGGAACATGCCCCATTACATTTCTGATTACCATGATGAGGTTGAGTAGGTCTAGATTATGGGCAGTGCTGACAATTAAGTGTGGTTATAGTCATTGTGCTGGGTGTGAAATAGAGCTGAACACTTGGAGAAGGTGGTGAGGCTGTGTGGTATAATGGTGAAAGGTCTTGTTGAGGGAATGAGATCAAATGCATTCCTTAGCAAATGATCTTTGCTAAGGAATGTATTTGTAGTGTGCTTAGGTTTTGAAGAGTGTAAGTGACTAACAATGCAGGAAGGCCGTGTGAATCAGCTGTGTGAGTGAGTGGTTAGAGAGCTGACTGTGTGGTGACGGGTATGGTTCAAATCCCAGGAAGAGTATATTGGGGGTACAACTGGTGCCAAAACTCACGGTTCGGAGCTTGATTTGGTTTTTGAGTCATGAACTGGATCATTTTGCTGATCAGATCAGCAAAAACTGGGGTCAAATATAACTGCCATTTTATTACTTAAAGAACTCTTAAAGCATGCCCTGTTCACATGAACACACAACTGCTTTGTCTGTATCTTTTCACGGCTACTCTGTATCTTATGTAAGTCCACAGAGAATGTTCACTTCTTATTCTGTCATAAGATTGACATCACAACCATTTTTCTTGTGATGTCGCCAAAGCTGTTTTCTCTGACAAGTTATTCTATTGATCACAAAATAAGTAATCTCAGGGAACTCAAAGGTTATAATTGGGCTACGTCCACACTAATACGTTAAAAAAAAAAAAATTAATGGCGGTTTCTGAAAGAGATCTGCATCCGCACTTCCTTTATCACTAGTGCGGCGGGGGACTTCTGCGTTTACATTGCTCTGCATAAAAGGCAAATGACATAACTATAAGAGTAGTTGTGGATATATTTCTGACACTTTTCATTTGCACATTTTAACCAAAGCTTTTTAATATATTTTTAGAAGTGGCGCACTTCTTATAATTTTACTTTTTGTTGTAGTAACTTGAGCACAGCGTGTCACTTTGCACGTTTTTGGTCCAACCAAAAAAATTTTTTAGAATTCTACAAGTGGCGAAGTATATATTTTGAATCATTTTATTTTGACTTTGATTTAATAATAAAGTTTTTATAAGCACTTGACTGTTGATCTCACACACAACCATGTGTTTAAAGTAAATGCACGTATTTTATTTAGCAAAAGCGAAATATCATAAAACTGTAGCGTCGCAAACGCAAAGCTGTACACAAACACAACCATCACAGCAACAACACATGCACCCAGAAATTTGTCTCCACACGTCTCACTTTCGTCCCCTCAGTTTTAGTGCACTGTAATGTTCTGTGGCTGGATGCCTTTATCGTAAGCCAGAGCCTCACTTAAACCTGGCTCAGCTACAGTCTCTTTTTGAGCTCCACAATAGTTGTGAACAGCATACGACGTACACAAAACATGATTTAGCTGCATACAAGTCAGTAAAACGATATATGCCAGGTAGCAAACATCCTGTATACCCTCCATGCTCACAGGTGGCTAATGCTTGTGAAAACTAAGGAAAAGCAGTCTTCATTCCTGTGAAGAATAACCAGTGGTGAAATTTTTCTCTCTTTCTGGGGGGGGATTAGTGGTAGTATGGTCTGGAGGCTAAATCAAAAATTTTTGCGTTACAAAACGAAAATGTATTGTTGCAGATGGGCCCTTAGACACAAACGGCATTTGTCAAGAGAAAGGAGTGGTGTCTACTAAAAATGACATGGCTAATACGATTAAATCTGTAGTATTTTATTGCAATTCCACCGAAAAGGTGGGAAATTTCAAGCTCTGAATGTATCTCCTCTATGGATTTTGTGGCATTGAGATTTAGGGAATTTTTAAAAGTAATGGCGATTTTTGGTAAAACTGAATTTCACACGATCATGATTAAACTTTGCGATTTACGCTGCGGTTCACGTGCTGAACCATTGGGAGGATTCATGCGTATCACAGATCAGTTATGGTCCGTTGCGCCACTAGAGTGTTTTTAAGGTTAGTGCCCTCAGGGTGTAGCTCTAAGTAATGATGTAAAAGAAGTTGGGTTGCCAGGTAGGTGAATATGTAGTGTAAGAAGGACCATTTAAATAAATAGATGCAGGAACTTTTAGTAACTTGAATATAAAGGGGTCCCATGTTTGGGGCACTTTTTTTTTTCTACGTTTGACATTCTCTCCTAAAAGCCTTTTATCCTCATCTCTCACAACTCAGGATCCTCTGCAGGCATCAGGAACCTTCAGCCTTAATGTTAGAATCCATCTGTCTTCCCCACATCCACACCTCAGTCCAAGGTGCAAACTCTGTCATTCTACACTACAGTACACAGCCAATAAAAATTGAGTTAAGGAACAAAACCAGATAGGTTGACGTGGGATGCAGGTTCAAGCTTCACAACACGCTCGCCCCTCATTGGCAGAGAACCACAGCATCTAATGGCATCTGCTAATTTCAGATATAATTTGGGAGTTGTATTATTCCAGAAAAAAAACACTGATTTGAACCAGCAAACCTATGGATAAGCAAAAACCTTATCCACTTTGCCACAGGCCAGGCAAGATAGTGGATCACGTGCTTATTACGCTCATGGAATGAAATTCTTTTAAAGAAAGTTAAAATGATTTAAACCTCATAAACACTGATTAGTAGCATGCCACTACCAGTTGGCAATGCAACACAGCCCCATCTCCAGTTGAAGGGGTTTCCTCAGGTGATGTTCTCTCAATCGTAGTTACTCAGTTTCTTCCCTATGGTGCCATACCTGAAGCCATGAAATGTCTTTGTTCTTCTGGTATAAAGTAATGATTTACAATGTTAAACCAAAAAGGTGTTCAGTAGGTGCTGATGATCATTGGTGCTTGAAGCAGTAGTACTAAGCTAAACGCTGAATAGCTGGAGCACTTTTAGATAATTGCATGTTACTGAATTTTCCCCCCAGGATCAATAGTCTGTGTACCTTTTACCTGGTTAGCTTTTTTCCTAAAGTAGTTTAGTTGCTCTCTTGGCAAACAAGCTCTGTATGGAGGAAAAAGCGAAATAAGTTCTTTGAGATGTTAATGGATTTAGAGGCCTGGATATACTTCGTACTGCCAGCAGACTGTATTGGAAAGGTCTACACTGAATCAGCATGTCTTAGGTGCATAGGGCATTGGCTTTGTACTGCTGGCATTGCAGGCTTGATGCTGGTCCAAGGTACCTGTAGATTCTTCCTACATGCACCTTGAGAATAAGAGTGGCGTTCCAAAAAAACGTAAGCCTTTTAATGAAAGGTTCATCACCTTCCATGACTTCACGGTGAGCCTGTCTCAGGAAGTCCCGGGTGAGCATGCAGCCGCCACCTCAGTATGTCAGTCCGCTTCTCATGAAACCCTCTGTGATAAGCTGAGCATTCAGAGATATTAGAATGTAATGATATTAAAAATAATGAGGATGGTGTAGCAATGGAAGGTTTATGGGTTAGAATTGGGAGGATTCCCTAGGCTTCCTCTTAAGCCCCATTACTGCAACACCAGGTCTTCTCATAATCGCTGAGTTGGGTGCCAGACCCACCAGAGTCATTACAGTGACCTTAATCCGATTTGGAAGTAATTGAGGCCAACGATAAGAACCTTATCACACTATTGACTAGGAGACAAAGGGGCTGTGCCTTCAAATTTCTGTCCAATGAGCATGGCCCTCTGCTTGTGCCTGTCATGTACCCCAGCCATAATATAGGACCGTGTTTGTGAATTCAGTCACCTTTTTCTGGTTCATACATCTTGTTTAAAGCTTTGAGATTTGTTTGCATAGTGGCGATTTAAAAAAAAAAAAAAAAAAAGCAATACTGAACGCTAATCCCTGAGGGCAAATACATGTTAATGACCAGCATGTGTGTAAGTAGGATTTCCCCTGAGACTGGGGGGCTTAAAATCTCCACTCTGCCAAGTTTTTTGGCTAATGAGCACCATGGAGCCATTACCATTGCTGAAACGGGGGTCTGACGCCCAGACAGAGGGGCCTTCTAGGGCCGGTACATACTTCAGCTTTAAATTAGCTTCAGTGCCATTTTGTTAGGATTAGGACTTGGGATAAGAGTATTAATTAATATATTAACATATTAATATGCTATGCTAACCATTCTGTGGTTCTTTTGGCTGGGGAGGGTGGGTATACAGGCCTTGGAAAGGCACTATGTACTATTTTGAGGAAGGGGAACTGGTCAGTAGCGTGGGGGTCTTTCATGAGAAGTGAGAAGAGCAGCTTCACTTATTTGGTGGCAGGGTGGGCTGACTAGGTCCATGACAGCTCCCAAACCAGGACCAGTGAATTCTGCTCTCATCTATGTCGTCTTTGGACATCTGCAGCCCTTGCTAGACTTGGGCATTCCATCAGCTAATTATAAAGGCGCTTTGCCTAAATGTGTATAGCCTTGTGCTGTATACTCTATTCCCTGGATAAAGACATCTTTTAATCAAGAACACGTTGTCCATGGTGACGATGATACCGCTGAAAGCTCACTATTGTGCTGATTCCCGAGTCGCTGTAGATGCTCAAGACACCTGATGAAAGACACCACGATTACCATCGTCGCTCTGGGGTGGTTGTCGCCGTCCACATCCATATGACCCAGCTGCATTTCCATGAGAAAAGTGAGATCTGTGAGCTTTGCCACGATTTGTTGTCCTCCTGCCCACTTCTTCAGTGCTGATGGCTACCGTGATGCAAATATGTTCTCTCTGCAAATCGGTGTCCTGCACAACATCCATGTGTTGGCATGAGAGAGGTTGGTGTGTTCTATAAGGGCTCGTACTTGCATCTCTGTGACGTGCAAGAACTGTCTGCATTGGAACGACCCAATAGAAATGGCTGTTTTTCACCTTTCCCATGTTTGATTCTCTTGCTAAAAGCCAGTCAGTCAAGCTCTAAGCTCTGGTTTGCCGACATTGTGGATCAGAGGATGCGGGGATCCCATGAACTCACTGTTGAGGTCTTCAGCTACAGATGTGCATTGGCTGACCTGCCTCTAGATCCTGCTTCTCTAGGAATCCCAGGTCCTCTCGAGGTTCCTGGGGCAGCCCTTGGAAGGTGCTGCAGTGTAGGGTTAACGTGACAGCCAGGCGATGGCTGTTTTTCCATTCCGCCTTGTGAATATGGGTGTTTTGGAACCAAGAACCTAATAAATCCCATTCCCTCAGCAGGCTCAATGGTACTGCATTAGTGGGGGGAGGGTGTTCAGCTGTATAAGCTGACATTTCACATTTAGGTTGCAGAAATGTAGTGGCCTGATCGACCCTAGCAGTAGCTGTGTGCCGCTGTGGGGGAATGGAGGCGCAGACCCACCTGCTGCCTGTGCTGTGCTCCCAGGTAAGCCAGGGTGCCTAAAACACGCAGCAACTGACTCATCCAGCCAGCCCGGGAACACCGCGTTCACCAGACCGCTCACTCAAACCGCCTCCCCCATTTTTACAGCCTGGGCAAGGAAGCAGCAGATTGTCGGGCATTTCCGGAGAGGAGACTCTGAATCCTCTGAGACGAGAGGGAAGGTTCCCTCGTGCCAGTAGAGAGTGATGGCTCCACTCCCAGACAGCTGCATATTTGCCTTGAGCAAGAAAATAACCATTAATGGCATGACGCTGCAGCAGCTTTTGAGGCTCACCAGGGGGTTCTGGGAGGCCCTCTCCGTCCAGGCGAGTGACGGCTAGGCTCTCCCAGCGATGATATGTCCCTTTGATCCCGATGTCCCCCCCCCCCCGATTGGGCGGGGTGCCAATTGCACTGTCACAATCACTGCTCCGCTCACAGCGGTCCCCGGATGGCTTTTATGTGGCTGGTGATGGCACCTTGCTACATAGCTTATGGATTACATGGGATTGGAGTGTGTGGTATTTCCGCTCAATGTTGCCAGTCCAGGGCGTGAACGTGGATCTGATGTGAAGGTTCGTCATTCTGGAAGCTAGATGAGCTGCCCTGTTTTTTTCAGAGGCTTTCCCGGCTGACGATGGATGATGATGACACGCACACGGTGTCCCTAATCGCTCAGCCACCGTACGAGCCCCAGGCAGCCTCACGTTACGTACTGACATGCCATACGCTCCACAGGATCTGGGAAAGGTGCCTGCTGACACCAGCACACTTCATTTATCACATGCACATTAGTAATGCTTCTGATGGACATCGCAAATGCCTTATCTGTGGTAACAGCGTAGTCAGTGACCCACCATTCACCACCTAAAGGGACACTGATGAGTGGGTGGGACAAGGCTGAACGTGAACAACATTTTTTTTTTTTATTAAGAA
>JAAGVU020000061.1:3490083-3521706 GCA_011763525.2 Mormyrus iriodes
GCATGCAAGGACCATCTTCACTGTCTTGGATTATTACCTACCTGACTGAGGCTTCCCCCACCTGATGATGGAGAAGGCTCCCCCTGCTGGTGTCAGTCTACCTGAGAGAGCTGCCAGCACCAGAGCGACAGTCATTTGTCAGGACCGTGACTGGAAGCAGCTGCCGATCGCGGCTCACGAGCAGGTGGCTTCTCTTTGTCCGCTGGTTACATGATGTTGGGGTCGGCTCCCGTTTACTCGTTTCACTGGTGGCGCTCATCCCATTCTGCGGGGGAATCCTTCAGTTTCCATGGCTACCAGTAGGTACAAGGCTGCTGCCACATTCCCCCACCTCCACTGGCTGGGAGGCAGCTGTCTGTGAAGTACTTCTCTTAGTTCCACCCCCCACCCACAGAAATCACATCACCATTTGGCTAAGTTCCAGGGACACACTGGTCTCACAGCCCACCTAGTGTTCTAGGGACTCTCCATTTCCAAGGAAAGGGGGTCGATTTTATTGTTATATTCCTAGTTAATTTAAGTTCCATTTCTCTGGGCCCCTGAGAAGGTGACGCAGGACGGTACTATTGAGCAGTTGTGCCAGAAAGGACCCATGGTTAAAAAAAAAAAAAAAGCCTAGTCTGAATGAAACGAGCCGGGTGCACTCCCGTGTGGTTCCCCAGAATTTACGACACTCCACTGGCATGCAGAACGCTTTTGTGACAGCTGTTTGCATTTCCGAGCAGACCCGCATCTTTCATCTTGATGGGCTGTGGCGTCACGCCGGCAGTCACGTGACCCCATCATCTGCCCACTCCGAACGGCTGCGCTTTGATCGTCGAGAGGCTCACTTGCCCAGCTGCATGCCGTCAGCACCTGGGGCCGTGTTTTCGGCTGCTGATTGAAACATACGGCCTGGGCCCTAATCTGCAGGTGTGGATAACGAGCGGAGAGAGGCGCCGTTTTACGGCCTTGACAAATCTCTCTGTCCCCTAAGGCCCATAGCTTGAGCGGCTCACATAATGTTAAGTCCTGTATTGCTAACGACCTAGTGCGCCGTTAGATTAGATTTAGCTCCCGCAGGGACTAATAGAGCAGCCTTCTCTGCCTCAGATGCTCATCCGTTTAAAACGAGCCGCGTTGTGCCAGGCCCCCCCCCCCCCGCCTGTTTCTCTGGCACACTCGAACCAGGCGGGGTCCCGTGCTGAATGCGAGCCGCTTCTGAGCAGGCAGGTGTGGTTTAGGGCCATTCTCTTACAGCGTCTCGGGGCAGTAAAGCCGGCATCACTTGGGGAGCTACGGAAGTGACCCGGCGGTCCTGAAGCTGAGAGGAGACCATAAATCGGGATGCTGCTTGGGTGTGAGACTCCTGAAAAGGGGCCAAGGGATAAAACAGAAGGAGATCCTGTTGATTTGAATTCCCTTTCCTTGGAGGCCGCTTAACGTGTTCTTGCTGGGTCTTTGTTACTGACTTCCATGGACGGTGGGCGGGCAGCCTGTAGGCTACTTTCCATCTCTGGTCGGAATGACAGGTGGGTGTGGGCAAAGCCATCCCAGGCTCCCATTGGAGAACTGTGATTTATGGTCTGTTCTCTTACATGCTGTCACATCTCTCTGCCATTTGACAGGGTGATGTTCAGTTGATGGGGGCGAACACATCTCGAGCCATCCCTACACATGTTTTTTGTATGATTTTAATCGTAAGATTTGGTCTAGGGCGTGAAACCCTCAGTACCTCCATGGTGAATATAAATCCAAAGGCTTAACTTTTTTTTTTTTTCTCCTTCTTTCAGTACTGGATCAACGAGTTCACCTCCTCTTTGGGAATTGGGGTCTTTCACTCAGGGATAGAGATCTACGGCAGAGGTAAGAGAACCCCCACCACCACTGCCTTTCCCAGCAGCTCCATTACATGGCCATTACTCTGCATCAGCGGGGCTGGAGGCCTGCTATCCACCGCCAGAGCAAGCTGGGAATGTGGGGAGGGCTTTAGCCCAGATGAACCTCCACCCAGGCAAATGCTTAATGGTCAGCCACTGAGGCACAGCGTCCGTACACCTCCTCTGGATTGCACGTTCTAGGAGACTTGGGGAGCTGCGTGTCAACGGCACATTATCCTGCATGTTACACCCTCTGTTACAGTCCTTCAGGCCAGGTCAAGCTGACATCCTCAGGTCCTGGCTCTCCAAGTTCTGCTCCGGGTTTGAGGGGACCTTCATGCATCTCTCGTCCCTCAGCCAGGAATGGAGTTTAGTACCTTCTCACAAAACCCTGAGCGCTCCTGCTTGGGGACCCACGGTCCCAGGAACAGATGGAGCAATTAGGGCAGATAATTGTTAAGCTTTCTGATGACTGAGATCCCAGGGGGTCCGTACCTGGGCCGCATGTGTATGAGGAGAAGGCTGTGCTGGCCCGCGAGCGTCAGGGTGTGTGTGTGGATCAAGCATATTACGTTGTGGGAAACTCAGTTTTATAAAAATCTGTGACTGCAATCAAAAAACTAAAAATGCCAAAAGTCTTGTATTTTGTTTGGTTACTTATGGTCAAGGTTAGGGCTGGGTAGTGGTTAAGGTTGTCATTGGTGAGCTTAGGGTTTTTCCCATAGAAATGAATGGGCAATCCCCACAGAAATATTAATACAAGCGCGTGCGTGCGAGAGAGAGAGAGAGAGAGAGAAACTCTTAGCCACCCCAGCAGGCAGCCTAATTTCCAAACACACCTCCGTAACGGAGCATGTCACGGCACCAGAGCGATGAGTGTGTGCTTCTGGAGTGCCAATTGCACTTGCTTTAGGCCCGGAAGCCCCAGCAGATGCTTTTGGGCTGTTGGCACTCGACCTGGTGATGTGTGGATTTGGCCGCGTGCACCCACATGGCTTGTTCCTCCCAAGTACCGACTGGGTGCTGGCACCTGGCGACCGGACCCCGTCCTGCGGAAAGTGGCCGTAGTCAGTCCAGGTCACTGCTGTCACTTGTCCTTGCAGAATTCGCCTATGGAGGGCACCCATACCCCTTCTCAGGGATATTTGAGATCACGCCTGGAGATGCCACCGAGCTGGGGGAGACCTTCAAATTCAAGTGAGTGTCGCAGGGCGTGAAGCTTCTAGGGCCTAGAATGGGCTATAACTGTAACAGACACTAGCTTACACCTACGCCAGCCCCCGTAACACACCTCATAGTGCCAGTCAGCTCAGCTCCCATTGACCGAGCACTGAAACCATTAAATCTGTGCTTTTTAACACTACCTCAGACATGCTTATCGATTTTCTTCAGTGACCTTTTGGACTATGGAGAACATTAATAGCACTGAAATGGCTGCACTGTGTTGGAATGATGTTACTCCGTCCCGTATGTTGTGATTTACTTCTAAACGTCCCGTATGTTGTGATTTACTTCTAAACGTCCCTTCTGTTTGTCTCACCCTGGGACGGGTATAAGGTGGCCATGCGGCCCCGTCCGGACAGTCCCTCGGCCTCGTGGGCCTCTACTTCCCACAGAACTGCTCGTCTTGACATTAGGGGTGGGGTCAGGCTGACAGCCTCCATCTGAGTATCTAGGGATCACACAGCAGGGTTTAGTCACCACGGGCTTGTCCACCTCCATCCTTCCATTAAACAGCTGTCATATCTGGGTGGAGGTTAACCATTAACAGGTTGCCTGCCTGTGTGCGGTGCTGAAGATCCTCGCCTTTTCTGCTAGCGCCACCTCCGTCCTGACCCCCTTCTCCACGTCGCCCCTTGTCAGTAAGATTAACAGCTGTAGGAGAAGCAGCAGTCTGAGAGGATTTGAGCCTCAAGGGCAGCATAGCTGGTTGAGTGGACTCTGCTCGTTCACTTCAGACTGCTTTGTGTCTCTGAGCTGCTAATTTAGGAAACGCCTCATACCGGTTATGTTTTTTTAAAATGCAGCCATAGCAACAGTTGGTCTGGACCAGTAGGAGGAGCTATTAATTCTGTGGCCTTTTCTCACACCAGAAGCATCTCATCACAGTGACCGCGACGAGGCTTTGAAAACAAATGCACGACACCCCGTCTAGCTGAGCCTGGAAGGGGAAGCTCCTTTCTGTTTATCGTGCTACTAAATGCAAGTGAAAAATAGATTGGTTTTAATAGGCTGAAGCATTCCTAATTTAGAGAGAGTAATTGAATCGCTGAATAAATTATCACCCGCAGCTCACGGATGATTAACATACAGCGTCCTTCCAGGAAGAACGTAACTAAACTCGGGATCTCCATTTAGGCAACGGACACAGCTCAGAGATGGATTAAAGAACAGGGTCTCGCGGAAAGCGCCGTCAGACGTCTTGCTGTCTCCATGGCGCCGCGGGCTGTGCACAACTCCATGCGATTGGCTGGCCTGTCTGCGTAGAAGGTGCCGAGCGAGCGGGCTTTTTCAGCTCTGGTTCACGAGGACCACAGACATGAGGGAGAGTGATTCAGAGCTTGCATGGGTGACTCTGGCCTCCAGGACTCATTGTCTGGCTCACGGAGATCACATGTTAAATTTCCATGCATAAGGTGTCATTGCGGGTGGTTTAGTAAATAGCTAAACCGTTCCATAAATAAAGCGTATCGTCTAAGAACAGATGAACAAACACTTGTGTCCTGGTGAAATGGGCCAGCTATGGGGAATGATTAAACACTGCCATGGGATTCTAATTAAAGCTCTGTCTGTTCTGTGGTTCTGACCTGGTCGGCCTGCAGGGAGGCCATCGTCTTGGGCAGCACAGACTTCACGGAGGAGGACGTGGAGCGCATTGTGGAGGAGCTGGGCAAGGAGTACAAGGGGAACGCCTACCACCTCATGCACAAGAACTGCAACCACTTTTCCTCTGCCCTGTCAGAGGTAAGGCTACCCCCCCCGGGGCCGCCCACTTTGTGATGGATGGATTGACACTCCAGTGGCTGTTCAGAAGCTTTTAGCCCCTGTTCTCTTTACAGTATCTTTACAGACAGGCCTTGGCTTCACATTCGTAGGTGGAGCTGTGAAGGTTGGGTGGGGGGGGGGGGCACGAATCATAAAAACATTAGTTTTGGTTTTGCTTGCTGAAGTATACAAAGAGCTGCTCTGAGATAATGTGCTCTTATTCACAACTGACCAGAGGGCAGAGGTTAAATTGGACTGAGACCTCGTGCGTTTTGAGAAGATGCCAAGGGCACTAAACCCCCCTGTTGCTGGTCGACACACGCTGTTGCCCATCGTCACTGAGGCCATTGTGCCTCCCACGGTGTCGTTAATGCCTTCTCTATCTTCCGTGGCTCTATCCATTCTCCTGTTGTTCTCTGCTGCTGTCCTCTGTTCCGGTTTGCTTTGCACGAGGTGCTCAGCTGACCGGTTCACAGCTGTGGGCCGTCTTCTCAGGCCGGGTACGTGCCATCGAGGCAGCGCTTCTGGTTTTCCACCAACACAAAAATCTCAGCTTGCTGTTTCTAATGGTCAAATGCTGGAATATAGATTAAAGCCTGTAACCACCCGGTCTGGTTACTTAACTACACTTTTATGTAGTGTGACACCTAATAGCTTCCTCTGTCAGTGATGTTCAAGGATTTATGTAGCTTTGAGCTGAGAACTGGCATTAGTCTTTCCAGGGCTCCCGTAGAGAACACACCTGTGACTCAGAGGAACATACCAGACAATAAATGACTTCAGAAGTGGCTAGAGCAATGCATGCAGGGACATGTCACCGTGACAGACACTTTAGCACCGCATAGCCTTTGGGTGGGGAGGGATCAAGTCTGGTGCATTGTCAACTGGTTAAAATGCCGCAGGATGGTTTGCCTTTGGTACAGCAGACGTATAGTTATCCCTGCAGGCAGGGCGGTGGTGAGATCAGTGGGGACGTGCCTCCAGCCCGTCTGCCTCTTCTCTGGTCTTCTCACTAAGAAGCCAAAGTCCCATCTGGCTTCAGTGATTTCAGGAGAATACACTCATGGCCACCCTTCCAGCAGTCTATCAGAAGGAGACTCAGGTTCGGACTGCATTTCCGATTTCGTGCTGTCCGTGGATGAGAGATCGGTTGTAACCCTGATTAGTGGCCCACCACCTCCCTGCATGTCTCCAAGGGTGGACTTGGAAGAGATTAACCCAGGAAGTTTAACATCTCAGAGAGCCTTGCATTGGCCGACTCTTCTTCAGGGGCGGAAATCCCACCACCCACAGGTCTCCATCTGTAGCTGATTCCGAAGCCCTTTTAGACGAGTGAAATCAGATCAGATTAAACTGTATCTGACCCAAACAGCATGACTGGCTGACATCGGACCAACTTACCAAAGGCTGAGCTACATCGTATTTCTGTGTGATGGGGAAGATGCGTAATCAGGATGTGCATTAAACCTACTGTCCCTCCTGCAACGTGAACCAACAGCTGTCCTGTTATTTGTCCATGGTACCTGGCACCCTAGCTAGCTGGAATTCATTCTGTGTTTTTATTCCATGTCTGTCTGTCTCTCCTGGGATACAGAGATGTTACATTTAATATTTTGGGGGGAGGCACAGGAACCACTTAAAATGGGTTGATTCCATTCAGAGCTAGAATGATAAGCCACACAAAACTGCCACCTTGCAGAATACTCTGTTATGACGGTCGCTGAGATGGTGGAGTGATGGGGTGGGCAGCCAGCTGGTGGAGGTGTCTCTGTCATGTGATCTCGAGCTGTCACGGAGCAGTGTGTTCTGTCCAGTTCCCAAAAATGGTGATACATCAATGCAGTTCAGCAGCTGAATTTCAAGAACTGATTGCTGGACAGTTCCGGAAAGTCTGAGCGTGTCTGTGTGATCCATTAGGGCCTGGCATACAGCATAAGTAAACACAACACTACAGCTTGGTGAGGTTCTTCGTGACAGGGTCACGTGACCCATGGCACCCCACTGACTGGCCCGCTTTCCGTCTGCCCATAGATCCTGTGTGGCCGTGAGATCCCACGCTGGGTGAACAGACTGGCCTACTTCAGCTCATGCGTGCCCTTCCTGCAGAGCTGCCTGCCCAAGGAGTGGCTCACGCCCGCTGCCCTGCAGTCCAGCGTCAGCCAGGAGCTCCAAGGCGAGCTGGAGGAGGCCGAGGATGCCACGGCGGCCCTGCCTTCCTGCTCTGCCTCCCCGCTGCCCAGGCCTAGTCGGCAGCAGCCCCGCCGATAGGTCCCGCCGGTGCACAGGGACTGGTCTGCCTCGCCTGTCAATTAACTCGGCCTCTGATTCCTGACTGGCCCACCGTCAGCTGCATTGATGAGTCTTGCCCTCTATAGCAGCTGAATGTACAGTCAGCTCAGAGACCTAGGCCTTGAGGTTGTGGGCTCAGGGAAACTGTTAATTTTACATAACTTTTTAACACAGAAAGCTGGAGCCGATTTGGTTTTTTAAATTAATGTTCATTTGTTATTATTGTTCTCTGGCCTTTTCATTTATATACTCAGGATTCTGAAAAGTCTTATACAATGTTTCGTTTTCTTACGATTTCATTCTGTTTGTATGCTTTTGTTTTTGCTTTTTTTTTTTTTCTAACAGCAGTAGTCACTAGCTTTTTCAGAATGCACTCGGTGCATTTTAAACTTTTTAAACGAAACAAGTGTTTGCGCAAAAACAAAACAGCCAGGGCCAAACACTACCCGGAGTGTTCGTTTGACACACTGCTGACATCCCCACTTTGGTGGCTGTGCCTGAAGATCCGTACTGCTGTCCCCCCTCCTCCTCCCCAAAGCTGCGGCACCATACCCCATCGCCTGCTCCCAGCAGCGGGCTCCAGGTGTTGGACGTCGGTTGGTTTTTAGTCTTGTGTAGCAGAAACCTTTGTATCCCATTTTGAACCGATTAAACAGAACTCTACACCTTGTGGTGGCATTGCAGACTGGTGTGATCCGTGCCGGTTTCCCCCTGTCGTTTTTAAACAGTTTTAGAATTTCAGAAGCCAGGATCCATGCATGACTGATCTGACACACCATCCAGCTGACATAGGTGAAGATGTACCCAGGGGAAAAAGAGGGTTTCACAGGAAATGGTGCTTTACATGCAGCCGATTTTGCAGTTAAAGGATATGAGGTCCCCTGCTCCTCAATTCAAATATATGCAGTTGGGTTCGCTTGAAAAGCATCTCCTCTGCAGATTAAATATTCATAGTTCATGTAGGTTATATACTGTGGAGCCAGGATGTTAAATTCAGTAGCAGAGTTTCGAGATGAGGGCAGTTTCTCTTCCCCAGCAGGGAAATGTGAAGTTCCCCAGTGAAAGTTCAGATCTACACCATGCGTAAGCAGAAATGAGCTTTTAGCCCAGCAGCGCTGCCCACTCGCGGCATGCCGACACTTCGCTGTCATTTCGTCACCAGTAGATGGAGATCTGTCTGTAAAGACAGCTGAGTCACACGCCACAGGTCTGGAGCTGGAAACCACGCATATATTGTTGGACTAGTTGCTCACATTTTTTATGTAATAATATCTGGGGGGTGGGACATGGTGACACAGCTTTTGTTCTTTGTTCCTTTACCCCATACTCCACAACATGGTACAGTCCATGTTTTTTTTTTTTTAGGGTATTTGAAAATGTTCTGGAAGAGCTGCTCTAGTACTTAGAAGGGGTTTAAAATACCAGTGTTGAATTGTGTGGAGTAACAGGCACAGAATGAATTCTGAGAGGCTTTGTGTGAAAGTGTGCCACCTTGAGGTGGAGGCCGCCTCCTGCAGCTGCCGATTTCTCCGATACAGGCATGTAGGACAGGGGTCAATCTTGCTCCTTTACAGTGTGAAACCTGCTATATAGTTCAGACATCCAAAGATTGCATTTTTACTGCCATGGCAACAGCTGAGCAGTTACACTTTGAGTAGGGAGCATCCTGACTTGTCAGCACCTCTCATTAAAATAGCCATCAGGGGCATTAAGCCTTAGTTTTCATTGCACTTTGGGCCCTGAATTATTCACCCCTTATTTACCCTGTTTAAAGTGGTGGTGTTACCTTGCATTGAAATGTGTGCTACATGAATGTAGAGATAATGGTGATCTATAATCAACAGATTTTTTTTTTATGTTAAATGTAACAGCAGTGAGCATTATGTACCTTAAACTTATAGAATTCTGCTCATTATACTCTAAAAATGTTCATTTATGAATGAATGCTACATTTATATAATGCTTCCCAAGACACTTAAAGCACTTTACAGAAGCAGGGGGGAGCTTCTTCAGCTACCATCACTGCGTAGCACTCACCTGGATGATACAATGGTGTTTCACCAGCAGCCATACCACCTGCAGTTCAGACTGGTTAAGCCTCTGAAGCTAAGCAGGTTTGGGCCTGGTCAGTACTTGGATGGGAGACCAAAAAAGAAAGCTGGGTTGCTGCTGGAGGAGGCATTGGTGTGGCCAACAGGTTAGCCCATCCTGTGGTCTGTGTGGATCCCAGTGCAGTGCAGTCATGGGGACACTGGGCTATAAAAATGGTGCTGTCCTTCGGATGAGACGTAAAACCGAGGTCCTGACTCTCTGAGGTCGTGAAAGGTCCCTGGGCATCTTTCGAAAGAGTAGGGGTGGTACCCTGATGCCCTGGCTAAAAGTGCCCACTGTGGCCCTTTCAGATCTGGCCTCCTAATCATCCCCTGCCCCACCTTAGCTACTGTGTGGTGAGGGTGCTGGGGCTGCATGGCTACTGTCACATCACCCAGGTGAGGTGGTTGAAGTGGCTCCCCCTTGGTTCTGTGAAGTGCTATATAAATGTGTCATCCTGTACCAGTATACTTGCCACACAGTAGGTAAGGGACAGGAGTGAGATCACTAATTAGATATAGGGGACGATTAGGAGGCCAGATCTGAAAGGGCCACAGTGGGCACTTTTAGCCAGGGCATCGGGGTACCACCCCTACTCTTTCGAAAGATGCCCCTGGAGCTTTCATGACCTCAGAGAGTCAGGACCTCGGTTTTACGTCTCACCCACAGGGCGGCACCATTTTTATAGTCCAGTGTCCCCATCACTGCACTGGGATCCACACAGACCACAGGATGGGCTAACCTGCCTGCTGGCCACACCAGCAGCAACCCAGCTTTCCTTTTTGGTCTCCCATCCAAGTACTGACCAGGCCCAAACCTGCTTAGCTTCAGAGGCTGACCCAGTCTGAACTGCAGGTGGTACGGCTGCTGGCAGAATATAGGTAAGTAACCACTTGTGTTATTGTATAGCCAACTAAAAGCTCATACAAAGTACTCAGGGTTGTACTATATGGGGATTACCCAAAATTCACCCCCCCTTAGTCTGACATTTAGTAACTTGTGAAAAATCCAAATGCTAACTAATCCATCTTATTTGGTAATCACTTAAAGTTTCAGAAAAAAGCCGTTTGGAGCATCATGGTAATGGTATGACACTCGGAGGCCCGGCCGCAGTGTTTTCACACAGCCACAGCCGTCGCGGACGACCGGAGAGAAGCAAAGCGTCGTTCCTTTGGGAATTTCCCTGGGATGCTGAGCAGAAATCAGCCGCCGTAATTCCAGGGTGCCGAGGAAATCCACTCCCATGGAAGAGAAATGTCAGTTCCCAGTAATGCTGAGCCGGGCCAGGTGCAATTTCCTGGCTTTGTCTTTCTGTACGGATTTGTCAAATCCCCAGTGTTTTAAGGTTTCCCTATAGTCTAGGGCGCCATGGTAATTATTACCGTCACATTCTAATCCCTTGAAATGAAATTTGCTAGATTTAGTCATCGACAATCTGTCCAATAAGCCCCCTGCCTTCAATTGCCACCTGATCTACACTGCACCTGACCCCCATGGCCCCTCCTGCAGGTGCTGGGCCCACCGGAGGATGACCCATGTTCCCCTTTTGGGCTATGCTCAACCAGGACCCAGGGGTGGAGGCCTGGCCACCAGGTGCTTGCCCACAAGTTCCCTCTGCAGGGTGGGGCCCCGGTCTCTCCTGTCTGAGCGGGGTCAAATCTCCCTGTATGGTAACCACCAATGTGGGTCTATGTGAATCCAAACCCCTCCGCCACGATAAGATGGCGATTCATGGAGAGGAAAAATTAAATTTGTATAAATTTTAAATTATCATCAGTCACACACGGGATGATTAGGAGGCCCGGAATTTGCAGGAGCGTGATGAAGCCAGTGGGAGAATGGAAATTGTTAGCATCCTCTTTTGGGTAAAAATATATAAATAAAACTATCCTTATTTAAAAATACACAAATGTTCTTAAGACATATTGAAAACTTGTACATGTACATTTTGTTAAAGCCTTTCAAAGAATTTTTTGAAAATTTTATTACTGCCAAAATTTTGATTCCCCCCCCCCCCCCCAAACTGGGAAAACATGAAAAGACAATTTTGGCTTTTATAAAAATGGTGATGCTCAGCTGAGATCCCATTTCTCAACATTACTCCACGTTCCCATTCTCAGTTCACTAAAGACTTTTAGGTGTGTCATATGCATTTTAATAATACACTTCTTAAAAATAAGTGAGTCACGGTAACCTTGTCATGTTTTGAGTTGCTAGGTGATTTTACTGCAGCCACAAAACTGAATGGGCTATTTATTCTAACAGTATTGTTTTAAAACTACAGCCAGGTATCCATTTGGGATATTGCTGAAAAACCATCAGCTCAGCTTTTAGAAGGTTCTGCTCCTAGATTTCTATCCAGTGTAGAAATATTGACCATATGCAAATAACCGCCACCTAGCGCCCAAACACACGCATTATGAATTTAAATTGTGCCGTGAAAAATCTACATGAAAATATACAAATATATGGAAAACACAAGGTTGTAAGCAATTCCATAAATATACGCTAAAGGACGACAGATTAGTCTGCATTAAATTTCAATAATCACAAAGGCAATAAATATTAGATGCGTTTCCGCATGTATGCATTTCGGCATACTTGCAATTATTCCCGGGCCGGTTAGAGGGCAGTCTAACTACATCGTAACCGAGATGAGGCCCCTCTTGTCAAACCTTCGTCTGTTTGCCATGGAGATGAAAGACGCGTTATTGTCGCGGCGTCAGCGCGGAATCAGCGAGCTGCTCGGAGCCCCTGTGGACACGACGTGCGGGCTTTGCGGCTTACTGATCCACCCCAGTTGAAAGCTTAGGCAATAGTGCACTTGTTGCGCTTTGAAGCCAGTTTCCGAACGTTTGAAATAATGAAGTTTAAACATGCGTTTAATGCATTGATGCAGCTTGCGAGATACCCTGTCTAAAGAGATTATCGTTTGATAAAATTAACTCCCCGATGTTGCACCTGGACCATAATAATTTTGACTCAAAGGACGCCGAAGGCAGCAGGTATGTCCTGACCAGTCCACGATCACTGGAATCCTGTGCAAAGCTTGGCATCAGACCTGTTGAACTTTTGTATAAATCGTTGTCCGAGTTCGCTGATGAGCACCGGGACGCCCCGATGCCGTCGATTACTGTACTTTACGATGCGTACGAAAAGGAGCGGCGGCGGCTGCAGCACGTGCGTCTCTGCCGGAACGAAAGAAAATCAGTCATCGAGGGAGAACGACGTAAATCATCCTGTAAAAAGTCGTTTCTCGAGACCGTACCCGAACGGATCATAGAGAGACAAAGTTCAGAGTCCAAGATCGAGAAAGCAGATGTTGGTGGTACTTCAGCAGCAGATAAGGACCAATTATTGGGAGAACAGGACCCTAGTAACTCAGGAACTGGGGGAAGGACTTCATCAACTGAGCTCAAAAACCAATGTCTGAGTGCAGATTCGTGGGATGCCAGTTCTCACGAGAAACTTAAATGTAGCTTCACTCTGGGTGAGAAGATGGATTCCATGATGGTGAGCAGGAAGCTGGATGGGCTGATGGCCGACATCAGGAAGAAGACGAGCATCGCTGTGCCTCAGAAGGACCTCAAGATAGCGGCGCTGATGCTGTTCAAACACAAACAAGAGCAGCTGCAGCTGGTGAGGAGCCAGGAGGAGAGGCATCTATGGGAGCGTGCACGGAGGCAGGAGGCACTGCAGAGGGCCCAGGTCAAGCAGCACGAATGCAGAGCACGGGAGCACAACGCGAGGCTCTGGCAGGCGGCCCTGGAGGCACGGCGGATGCGACGATTGCAGGAGGAGGACCGGCGAGCGAGCCAGCGGGAGCAGGACGAGACACTGAACAAGGAGCGATGGAGGCGACTAGCCAAGGAGCAGGAGGCCCGGAAGCTGCAGCAACTTGAAGAGAACCGGCGGGAGGTGCAGAATCGCAAGCGCTACCAGGAACGGCTGCTGGAGGAGCAGCAACAGCAGGAGCAGCATGAACGGGAGCGGGATAGTCAGCTAGCGTTGGACAAGGAGCTGAGGGCCAGTAGGAGTAAGCAGGCACGAGAGCGCAGGCAGCAAAGGCAGATTCAGCTGGAGAACCAGCAGCAGAGACTCCGGCACCTCCTCCTCAAGAGGGAGGTGGAACAGGCGACACAGGTGCAAGAGCTTCAGAGGAGGAGTGCCCTGGAGGAGAAGCTGAGATGCTTTGAGGAAAAACATGCACAGTGCCTGCAGGCACGAGAGCAGGAGCTGCGGGGGCGGGCCGTCCGGGGGGAGGAACTCAGTCGCAAGGCCCACCTCCAAGCAGGGCGGCGGGAGAGTCAGAAGGAGCAGCACAGGCAGCTTTTGGCCCAGCTGGGGCAGTGGCGCATGGAGCGGGCAGCTGAGCAGGCCCGGGAGCAGCGCAGCGAGCGGGCCCAGAGGACCCGGCGGGCCAACGTGGAGAGAGAGCAGGTGCACAGAGTCCTCCAGGATAGGCTGCTTCAGGAAGAAGAGGGGCTTCGGCGGCAGCAGGAGCGAAACCTCCTCAGCAAGGAGCGACGATGGCAGCGGCTGCGGCGGGAGCGGGAGGCGGCACTGGAGGCAGCCCGCCACATCACCCGCACCTCCTCTGACATGCGAGAGCGAATCAAGGCGGAGGCTCACTGCCGCACGTTTGACCAGATGGCCCTGGAGGCGCAGCTGGCAGCCAGCTTGAGCCAATGCAAGCTGTGAGAGTATTATTTTAGTATAGTATTATATTAGTATTACTTTAATATTTTATAGCACTATTTTATACTAAATGTCATGCCATTTCATACAGTAGGTAAAAAGTTTCCTGCACAGATTTGTACTTTGGATATTTTATATTTCTACAGTTTTCTGAGCTAAATGACTAAGATATTTTTCATCGGGTATTTTTGTTCTACAGAACAGGGCCGTGCACAGGCTACACGCTACAGTTTGTCGACTGGGGGCAGGGCTTCAAGTACTTTTTGCTGACCAGAGGAGGGTCCCCCTTGATTAATTTGATGGTTACCAGAAAGGGGCACTTAGAACCTCAAAAATTTTCAATCTTTTGGGCAAAAGGAGTAGGTGCTCTGGCCTCTACAGCCCCACCCCCACATATGTCTATGCAGATAAGACGCTTTTTAACATCATTATGGGGAGTAGTGGCGTTTCCTCTCCATGAATTGCATTACTGTCTGGGATATGAATGAGATGTGTGTGTCCCATGGTGGTCAAAGTATTTGTTTCTTTAGATTTATTTAAAAATAAAGTGTTCAGTCAGGTTTGCACATGTGCGGGTGAGTGTCATCACTGATATTCAGGCTGTGTGGAAATGAGAACTGGCTCTTATCTGAAAACGATACGGATGCCACAAAGATACCTCTCATTTCTAAAATCAGGTTGCAGGAAGTGCTGTTCCAGTGCATAATAATTTTCCAGGAAATGTGAATAACCAGGGGTCACAGTCAAGGGTCAATTAGAAATAATAATAAGACCTCCAACCTGTGAGGAGACATTAAACGAACGCAGTTTCTATTCTATGACCATTTGACAAATCTAAACAAAAACAGCCTCCCTCTTAAAATCTGACGGTAAATGAAGAGATGTGTGACTAGCAGCGTTCAAATTAAATGGGGGAATACGAACGAGGCACTGCTGATACTGGAAAAAGCGTGCGTTTCGAAAAAGCATCAGAATCACACAGTGACTGGAAATGAAATGGAAAGCTGGCAATAAAACTGCAAACCTGCATAGCCACGGTTACGGTGCGGGACCCGAGGAACCGCTCTAGACTGGAATGTCACGGAGACGAATAAAATGCAATGTTGTCATGGGCTGAATAGCTACAGTCCAGAGTGAATCAATCGGGCATGAAATACTATGAACGTAATAATACTAATAAAGTTGGAAGTCTGAAATTTGAGGCTATAACCATCCCAGTTTCGATAATTATACACGTCTATCAAAAGTACAATATTTCCTTTCACCCAAGATGAATCAGCCAAGAGACAAGACAATCGTCTTTTGAGAATTACGGGCTAGGGAGTAAACCCATCTTCAATTTCCATAGTTGGCCGAGTTTATAATGTGCAGTTTACTGTTTTTTTTTTAATACTGTAACAGGGAAAGTCCTTCTTAGAATTATATCCTGCAGGATGTTCATCTGACACTGAAAAACAGCATCTTTACATTTTAACTAAAGCTGATAGGGCTACAAAATCTATTTAAGGTACATGGCGTGATTGCTAAAGAGTCTTTGGGAAGAACAAGGACAAGAAAACAAGTTGATAAAGGTCCGCTGGGCTCGAGGTCTGGTTTGCTCCTGGACGGTCACAGGCCTCACCAGGGCAGGCATAAACGAACTGAACCCCCCCACCCAGCAAACTTATTTCACAATTAATATTTATGCTTAAGAACCATGAAATGGGTAGGGTGACACAACTCTGGATTCCGGAAGTCCCTTAAATATAAGATAAATCTCAGTATAAGCAGCAGCATTAAACTGCGATCACTCTGCCTCCATTTCTTGGTCCAAGTCACATTACTTGATTCCTGAATAAATATTTGTTTCTTTAGAAACGGGTGTTTGGCTGGTGTCCTGTTCTCACCGACCCCAAAGTGAGGAGAGATATAAGGAAACGGTTAAAAAAAGAACTGCCGATCACGTCAGTGACCTCAGCCGTCATGAAGGCCCAGGGCCAAAAGCACAGGAAGTCCCGCCCCTGTGATGAGAGTGAGGCTCTCCAGGACCCCAAGGCCTCCCTGCTGGTAGGTGCCTGTGTGATGGTGGTGCTGCCCCCTGCTGCTGATCTCCGGTAAAACATGCACAGTGGCCACGTACAGGAAGGTCCCGGCAGAGAAGAGCATTCCGATGCCGGTGGCAATAAGGCGGTGTTCAGATGAGCCACCCGTCTGCAGGCAGGAAAGAGTGATGTTACTCTGAGTCCCCTGGGCTTTCAGCAAAGAGCACCATCTGATCTCTGAGGTCTTCCTCAACACTGGTCCTGGCTCTCTGCAGCGTGAGGTAGTTTACCTCAGCAGCTCTACTCATGACAAATTATAAAAGAACAAATTTAGCTCGTCAGTCATTTGGCAACTAACTTTCCAGAACTGGGGCTGAGCAGCCTTTTGAAGGACAAAATCTATCAGGCATCTCCCTGAAAAACTGCATCCTGACACGAATCCTTCCCTTTAATGGCCGCTACACAGTATAATGACAGATGTCCTGCGATTTCCTAGGAGGAAGTTGGTGGTATAGTTCAAAATTAAGAGGAAAAGGTAGGATGGGGTAGCAGAATATAAGTGGGGTGCCGGAGGGCTACATCCACACAGCTGTGCACACCTCACAGTCAGGCGACAGAGCAAAGCAAACGCTTGCAGATCGACAGACACGCACAAACGCAAAGCACAAGCTTCCCATAATCCCCCTCCTCACCGCGCTCAGGATGAAGTATGTGCTGATAGCCAGCAGAGGTGCCGCCATCGAGAACACCAGCAGGTGCATCTGGATCCGCCTCTTCTCCAGGCCGGTGTGCATGAGGAAGGAGACCAGGCCGAAGGCGGCGGGTGCCTGAGAATAAAGGGCAGTGGGCTCAACGCTCAGACGCGGTAAGCGGCAACGCAGAACGGCCAAACCACTGGGAGCTCAGTACAAACGTGCGTATCTCTGCAGCGCTCACTGTGCTGGTAGGAAGGCTAATGTAACCCTTAGCGAGTTATTAAGCTTTAAATGTATCATGCCTGTGTATTTAGCTCAGTGGCTACTGCTCAGTTTATAAATGGTTAAACATAACATCATGGTGTTAAACTGTAAAAACAACTCTGGCTGATGCTGTACAGCCATAACAAACAAGGGAACCGTTTCTGAAACAACTTTTATATATATATATATATATATATATACACACACACACACACACACACACACACACACACACACACACACACACACAATTGACAAAAGCAAAACTACATATAAAACAGAACACAGGAAAACAAGGAAACTCTTATCCAACCAAAGCATTAAATACAAAGTAAGTGAAAGTCAAGAATCCAAAAGAATCTTCGGGCAGCGACGAGCTGCCTGAGCAAAGACAAATCCTAGATGACCCCATCATTTAAAAAAGTCAAAATACCGCTCGTCACACAGAACTGTACCCCAATTAACGCTGGATGCCCCCCGCACACCGATGATCCTCAGGGTACGTCGTTGTTAAAACTGAAACACAGGGATAAAGACAAAACAGCAGTGATATGCTGCTTCAAGAGACAACCCTGAAACATATTACCACAGTCAGACATCACATTAAACATTACCTAAAAGTAACAAAAAAAGATATACAAATTACTCGTCACAGACAGATGACAACAGCACAGGAATTGTTCCTAAGGCTCTGCTGGCTACGGACAAAAAAACATTACTCATGAAACTGTCTGGCCCCAGCAGAACTCCAAATACTCTTAATATGGGCTAACCTGGAGAATAAACTCCTCGTAACTACGCGTCATTTGGACCGTCAGACCCCTGACACAAAACACTTAATTTTGCTATAGCAGTTGGGGAAGCAAAAACTGCCCATGTAGCCCCGCTGCCCAAGTACAGTCGGCTGCCAAAATACCCGACAGTTTAAACGCCATTCCTTCCTAGGCACTCACTTTAAATACCGTCATGCACCCCAACCCCCCCCCCCCCCGGACTGCGATAGGCAGAAGGGCAGAAGAAGAACCAAACTGCTCATGCCACTGCACATACCTAGGAGGCTTCGTTCATGGCTGTCATGTTGGCACATTGATTTAAGCCTTTCTGACTTGACAGATCACAAATTATTAGCATGTGAGAACACAGATTTTTTTAATGTTTTTCAAACTGAGCTTAAATTGTATTAGCACCTGTTGAATAATAAAGTGATTTGCCGACTATCATCACCAGGTCACAAGCAGGGCGGCCCACTGGGAAGTTTCCCAGTTAGCCAAGTGGCATCATGAAGAACTGGAATAAACCACTGCGGGGAAGAAACGAATATGAATAATGCTAATCATTTGTAATTATACTGTACCCCCTAATCTCCCACTGATCCTTTACTAAATTTGCTGCTTTTGTTAAATAAATTATTTCATAAAATATATTTTGGGGGGAGGGGAGCCTAAATGTGCAGCTAGCATCAAGAGATTTTCAGTTTTATATTGTTAAAAAAATGAATACCCACCTCTTGCTTGTTTGAGATTTTTTTAACTGCGTTAAAAAAAAAGTTTTATGAATTGTTGTGGTTATTATGTTAGCTTCCAGCTAATTGCCTTTGTCAGCTAATTGGTTAATTTTAATGTTGTAATTAAATATCATTGAAACTAATTTCACTGATAAATGCAAGGAAATTTAAAGTCTGAAATGAAAGGTCTTTGCCTTAAATCTTAACAGGTTCTCTCTATTGAGTAGATGCAATAATGGTGTCTTATTTCTGTATTATAATTTAATTTTTATCTTACATGCATTTCAAACTACTTATTTTAAGTAGATTATTCATTACGGTATCTGCAAAACAAAAGAAGTGGATCGATCTCCACATTGGTCCTCTTGCTCATGGCCGTACCTACAGTACCATTGAGGACACAAGGTCAAGTCCTCAGTATTTTTTCTGCAACTCCAATAACCACGATCCATTCCGGAGCACACCCAGGGAGGGATAGCCCTGTTAACCTCAGTATTTTAAAAATCCTGGCTACAGCCCTCCTCTTACTGTCCTTATTCCTGAGGAAACTTGTTAATAAAAAAATGTTATTTAGAGGGGCGTAGTTAAAAATGCTGATCCCCTTGACAAAATGTCACTTTAGGCCCTTTGGTTGCGTTGGCACTTTCAGTCTGAAATTTGAGTCCCCCGCTAGATAGAATTTGCTGGCCGGAGGGTCTCCCTTGGTCGATTTTGGGACACCCACAAAGTTCTGGGCCCCCAGAATCAGCTACGGTATTCTTGCCCCTCAAAAGCAGCTGGTTGTTTAAATTTAAAGTAAATCTACATACAATGGATGGTATACTGTATATAAAGCTTGGAACATGATACATAAAAAAGAATCAAAGAGTATAGCTGAGATGCAAATACTGCAAATACAAATAAATCCATCCTTCTTCCAAAATCGTATCCAGGCTAAGGTTATGGGGAGCTTGGCGATACAGGTCACAAAGCTGGGGTACACCCTGGCATGCCAGTCAATCACAGGACACAACAAATACTTCATTATGCAAATTTATTACAATAGTGACACCATGCTCTTTGAGCCAACACTGTTTTGACTGGTCCCCTTGCAAGTATCATGTGGGTCTTCTACCTCACTTGACTACTCATCTTACTTGAAAATGTGCTTGGGGTGAAAAACATGGATCTGGTCCTTAGCTTGGTATCATACCAGTTATACCTGCCAGGACCAACAGGTGGGCATGTGAAGCATTTGTCACTCTGCAATGGCCTTCCCCAAGCACGGTCCCAGCATCCCTTTCCTGCCTTCCAATAAGAATCCCGTAACCAATTTAAGACACAGGTGATGTTCCTCCGAATAGCTGGTCCCCAATTACCACTCAGCAACCAGAAACCTTAGATCAGCAAGGTCTGGCTGGCCTGCTCCATTTCCACCCCTTGGAGCTCTCCCAGCACTTTGCTCTTCATTACTTGGCTCCACTGTGCCGAAATGAGATCCCGGGCCCTGCAAGAATCTTAGAATCACTACCCATTTTCTCAGCTAATCTTAGCATGTCCTTTTCCAGACAGTTCTTATTGTACCCCTGGCACGCGGAAGCAAAACATACCCACCCAACCCTTATATCGCTATTATAGAATGTTGGCAGCACTGGACATTGTAAACACATTCAATTTTTAACAATTTCCCTTCTGCATAGCTGCAGCTGTAGCAATGTATGCAAATCTATGCTTTGGAGAGCTTGCTGTGCAATGCAAAATTGGATATTTGCTGCAGTATAGTGACTTTTAGTCTGCTTGTTTAGGGTAGCAATTGGGATCTTGGATACTTGCCAGATGGTGTGGACTCATGGAAGCTCAGTACAGTACATTTTTGTTTTGCATAGAGCAAAAAATGACAATTTTACTCATTTGTAAAAGAATTAATTTGTGAAAAAGTTAAAACAATGACACTATGCCTCAGAACTCTCTCCTAGCATTGTTTGGAATAAAAAGGGAAATTATCACTGATAAGTAGACCAATGTCAGATTGTGACTTCACTGTAGACTGTATAATTATACAGTGACATGAGGGTAAGGAGGGTTGAGAATTACTCTGTTCTTTTACATTATATCATTGTAAGGATCCACAATATTAATTCTGTCACCTTATCTTCCTTCATATGTTAACTGGGAGGGTTTATATTTGGCACAAGGTGATGGATAACAGCAAAAGCAATGTTTTGATTTGCTGTCCTTAAGAAGAGCATTGTAAATTTGGATTTGTGTGTGTGTGTGTGTGTGGTAAACTTCCTCAGATTTAAAAAACCCACCCATTCATCTTCCAACTGCTTATCCAGTATAGGGTTGCAGCGGGGGCTGGAACCTGTTTCAGGCAGTAGGCAGTAGAGAGCCCAAGGCAGGGGACATTGCAGCACACATGTCATGGGAATTCAACGAAATGCATGTTTTTGGATTGCAAGAGAGAACAACCTGTGTGATGTTGGGAGGAGTCCATTGCTAATGTTTCATACAAGGATTGTTGCATGGAAATGTTCTCCTCAGTGATTTTTCTGCAATGTCAATGAGCTGGTGATGAATGATAATGATAGAAGCAGCTGATAATCGATTTAATCATTTGTAGGAAATGTGTCTAGGCCAGACTCTCTTGATCACCCGGGTCACTTGGGACATAATTGATTACATATATAGATGATTTGATTTAGAGATGGGAGGAGAGTGATAGTGTTGAATTAGACTGAAAAGAGCTTTTATATGTACCCACAGGAAGCTGTGTGTGTGTGTGTGTGTGTGTGTGTGTGTGTGTGTGTGTGTGTGTGTGTGTGTGTGTGTGTGTGTGTATAAACAAGAGCAACGCTGGTTGAGCGTCCAGCTATACGGGGGGGAGCCCAAACAAAGAATATCTGGCCTAAACCCTTGGGGAAGATGGAGTATTTCTTTCCTGGGGGCTCTTTTCTCTTCAGCGTCGAGGGCTATAATCTCACTACGGTTTTTGTTCACATCTGTGTAGGGCATTGTCATGAGGATGGTTTACTGGGGCTGTGTGGCAAAATAACAATCTGTACCCCTCATTTTTCTTTTTCATGGGGAAGCTTTTATTACACATCCACAATATGTAATGTATTCTCTGTTTGTTCTGTACATGACTGGTGTTCATATAAGGGAGTGTCTTCCTAGTTATGGGACTTAGGATAAGGTGACATGGTGGCTTAGTGGGTAGCTGTAAACATACAACACAAGGGCTGGGGATTTGAATCCTGCCTGTACTCTGCGTGTGAACTTTGTATGTTTTTTCTGTGTTGTGCCGTTTTCTTGGGCTAACCCTGTTTCGCGTGAGGTGTGCCATATTGACATACAGTCCATATCCTGGTATACAGTTTCACAAAATAGGGTTGCCCCAGGACCACAGCACAACATACAAACAAGAAGTCACAGGGACAGAGTTTTGCAGATGCCATAACTAATAAACTAATTTAATTAATATAAGTAGTCTGAATTAATATAAGTAGTCTGAATTAATAGAAGTAGTCTGAAATGTAAGTAAAATAATGGAAATAAAATTATGATACAGGAGTGGCACGGTGGCAGAGTGGGTAACAGTATTGCCTCGCATCTCTGGGACCAGGATTCAAATCTTCACCATGGCTCCTTGTGTGTGGAGTTTGCATGTTCTCCCCGTTTCCAAATTGCCCATAGGTGTGCATGTGTGAGTGAATGGTGTGTGAGTGTGTCCTAAGATAGGTTAGCACCTCATGCTGGGTTGTTCCCTGCCCTGCACCCATAGCCTCCAGGATAGGTACCTGACCCCCCACGACCCTGAATAGGAAAAGCGGTTACAGAAGATGGATGGATGGATGGATGGAAATTATAATACAGTAATAAGACACCATGCATCTACTGAATATGGAGAACCTCCTTCTAAGATTGAAGCCACAGACCTCTTGTTACAGATATTAATTTTCCTTACATTTATACAATGAAATGATTAGTGGCAACAATGTTATTTAATTACAATATTAGAATTAACCATATAGTTTTAAGACAAAGCCAGTTAGCTGGAGCCTACCTTAATAATCACAATTTCACGATACTTAAAGTACAAAAACACAGGACAATGTGAAACGGGGGGGCTGGACTTAGGGATTATAAATGTTTCCTCCTGAAGCCCAAAGACACAAGGCTAACTCACATCTCTAAATTTCCCATTTTGAGTCTGTGAGACCTGTGATGGACCTGCATCCCATTCAGTGTGTATCCCTGCCATGTGCTCTATTTTACTTGAGATAGCATCTAGGATAAGCAATCAGAATTTAGAAGGATGAATAGATAGATAGATAGATAGATAGATAGATAGATAGATAGATGAGTGCGACCAGACGACAAACATGAAATTCCATTATGTCGACAAGGGGCATTGCTAAAATCTTAAGACATCACAATCTTTGCCCAGAGACCTGTTCTGTCCAAGGGCCATCATATTGAATTTTCTTTCTCTGAAGGTACGATGCTCATAGCACTATGAAGGTCTTGGTAACGCAGCACTGGACTAAGACTGTTGGAATAGGATGTATGTCATTCTCAAACTAAGAGCATGATTGTCAAAACATCTGAGCCAAACAAATCATACAGGGCTCATTCGGATTAAATCAGGGCTTCAGGCCCTTTTCAGGGTCGTGGGGAGTCCAGAGCCTATCCCAGAGGCTATGGAAGGGAACAACCCAGGATGGGGCGCCAGCCCATCGCAGGCCACATTCACACACCATTCACTCACATAACACCCCAAATCTCTTTTGAATTTTTTCGCTCTCATCTGTCGAGTGAGATTGAATAGAATTCGAAGTCACCAAATTTCTAATCTGCTATGAAAGAATATCAGTGGGGTGAAAAGGTAATGACAAATTAATCTTGATGGTCACCTAATCCAAACCCTGGTTCAATTCACATCAATGGTTACATAATTTGCCTATTTTGTATGTTAAGTTGTATAACCTAACATCTGGAAGCCCTAGACCACCCTAGGGGAACACATATTATTCATTTTAATCCTTTGTTTCCTTTGTTACCAAAGAGAACTTTTAACAATGTTGTCAACACCCATTCTGGAAAATTTATCTGGAACATCATGGAGACGTAATTAAATTGTGCGGCCACAACCATTTAAATAATATTCACCTTACCCCAGAGGGAGAGTTTCAATGTCCTCCATTTAGCCAGCTTGTATCTAAATTTGTTCAATAAGGGTTGTATTAACATTAGTCACACATGCATGATTATAGGAGACTGACCAATCAGCACACAGTAAGAACTCAGTGCTTAAGTGAAATACAGATCCTTTCAATACAAATTGTAGTTTACAAATCCTGTCCTAGCTTCTGTATGTGTATGGAGAGAGAAATAACATGTAATGTGACAGTATGATGCAGACTGTCCCCGACCTGAAATCCATATCTTCATCCTATGTCCCCACTTACTGTGTGAACTAAATAAAAAGTCACACCTTTTATCCACAGACATTGTCACCTGTCATGTTGTAAATTCTCCCTCTCCCGTGTTCACAAACCCCTGAGCTGTGAAGCTTACGTCTGCTGATGAAATGTGTACAATGAGTCATGCCTTGATGCGCTCTTCTGTGGGTCAACTTAAGCTTCAAGCAATGAAAATAATTGAAAGCTTTTTCTTTAATTCTAGGAGACAGACATGACTTTATAAAATTTACTATTCTTATTTCAATTATACCTGCTAATAAAGCTATTGAGTTAGGATGGAATAAACACTCTGGTACTTAGGGGAAATACTTATAATTTATAATTAATTGTAAAGTATAAATCTTGTCTGCTTTCAATGAAAATGTATCTAGTTATGAGATCTGGAAAGCTCAGGATGTAAACTTGGATGGGGCACAAGGTCATTATAGATCACTCACCCAGTGACAGGCTAGAGCCAGTTGAGAATCATTCATTCATCCTAACTGCATGGTTTTGAACTGTAAAAGGAACCAACATTTCCTGGAGTAGAAACACAGGACAGGTGTAGATGTAGACTCTGAACACAACTTTACCATAATAATAGTATCCATTCACTTTTTTCCATCACAGTTTCTTCAATGCGGTGTGATGGCAAACATTTATCCTATGCCAGAAAGCAAAGGGTATGGGGCAGGATATATCCTCAGGGCCCACACTGATATTAACACAAACTAAGGGTGATCTGGAGACAGACAGGAATAACAGTGCTATTTGGTTAGCCACCATTCTGCTGCAACAGTTGGATACCAACCAAAACGAAATGGGGAGACAATGTTGAGTTTGTAAGCAATAAAAAAAGCAAAGTGATGAGATAAAAGTACACTGGGATCTTGCTTAGTGGAATTCGGACTTGTGTAAAGAACCCTTGTAGAGACATGCTGGGTTTAAAGAATGATAGAGAATTTCTCTAAGCCACTCAATAGGTATCGTTGGCAAAACAGGGATGTACACTAGTGGCCAAAATTGTGGAAACACCTGGCATTTTTGGCATTCCACTTAAAAAATTACTACACAAAAATTGGCCGTAATGTTTATAAACAATCAAAGAAGGTTTACAAATATCATACCTTAGATGATTACATAAGCAACTGGAATAAACATCCAGTTCCGAAGTGTTGGACTATAATGAATATAATAAAGTTCCAAAGGAAAAGCAGCCAGTGAGTGCTCAGTGCATATAAGGGAACTCCTTCAGGACAGCTGGAAAAACATCCCAGGAGAACACTTCATGAACCTGGAGGAGAAAGCAGGGTCAGGCAGTCCCTGGAGAAATTGGAGTTGCTTGCTCAACGGCCTTTTGGTGGGATCACTCTGCCGACCAAGTTATTTGACCTGGCTGCCTTCCGAGTCCCAAACCTAGAGCTGCCCCCCCCCCCCCAAAAAAAATACTGTTTAATACTTTTTTGTCAGTGCATAATTCCATATGTATAAATAGAATTTATAATTATTTTAAAATGTAAAGAAGAGTACAAATAAACCTTTGTATGGGTCTAAACTTTTGACTGGTACTATATATTTAACATTACATTCTTGACATAAAAGCAGGAGAAAAACTAGACAATGGCTGTAGTGGGTGGTCAGATGTGTCTTATTGTCTACAGGCTGCTCTTTCAAAACGTTTTTTGATGTGAAACCCTTTTGAAGGCAAAGGGTGATGAAAAGTAACTAGTTGACAGGGAGCTGGTGATTACTATGGTGACGAAAGATTGTATGACTGTACTGCGGAAGAGATGGGTTCGAGACTGCAGGTGATTGGCCATCATGCAAAAAAACAAAAAACAAAACATTAGCGATTAGCAAGGACAATGTCTGCTTGAGGCCAGTTGCTGAAATGGGTACTGATGTCAACAGAGTTGACAGTAGTGAGAAAGTTAAAGTTGGGAAACAAGGACTAAGGAAGAAATGGTAAGCAATGTTCAAGGACTTGCATGTTCTGAAGTTTTTGATTGGCTAGAAAGTCAACTAATATGAAAGTCAATGAGAGAAAAATCTGTAGGCTATGAAGATAGAGGATTATGGAGTTTTCCTCCATTTTGTATGCTGCACTTAATCTTGTTCTTTCATATTGCAAGCCATCAGCACGCTGGGGTGCAGAGAGATACTTGAGCTGTTCTGGGGGAAGAGACGACAGAGGAATTAAAATTAAGGGGTCAATAATGGTGTGAGCTGGGTAGCAACAATGTTACCAGAAAGCATAGAGAGAGATTTGGGGCTGGGGGCAGCAGAGAACACTGGAAAGAGGGCACAGAAATGTGAGGAGTGAGCAGGTCAGAGACAGCAGAGTGTTTAGGAATTAATGAAGCATTCTATTGGAATTTAAAAGCATACCAGGGAGCCATCTGAGGCATGAGATGCTCAACAGCTGCTTGACACTTTTTGGTGTAAAAATGTGTTTTATTCATATCACATTAAACTGAATGATTAATTAATGACACTGGTTTACAAAGTATTTGTTTCCTTTATAATTTGGGATGCCAGATAGATTTTGTGATGCTGCCCACAGAAATAACGTCAAAATTTTCAAATCATATACGGTTTTAGAGAAATGGCCGATTTTATTATAATTACTGTAAAATATTTATAACAGGTATTTCACATAACATTGTTCAACCAACATTTTTCATGGAAAAACTAAAGGGTATATTATTATGTAACTTTTAATGCTGATTTAAGAAATGCGCTCAGAATTTTGCTCTTACTCCTAGTTTTTCAGTGATGTCATTTTTAGGCTATATTGAAAGTATATAATCCCTTATCAAGAATGTGCGGACATATTTAAGAGCAATTTAGGAAAAAAATATTTTATTTTCATTTCTGAACAAGTCTGTTTTCCCAAACTTTACAAACTGTAACATGTTTGGACATATTGAGACAGGGTCCTGCTCTCTCTCTGATATGGAAAAATGATATCAAGGCAAGTCAAATCCCAGTACGCTGGCTGACATCTGCTGGAGCCTTAAGAGGGATGTCTCTGAGTCGTGCGCTTCTCAGCTTTCACCTGCTTGGGGGTACATGTGATAATTTTAGGATAATTTGGCAAAATTATCTAGGCTGCAAGTTTGAGGGGTCATTAAAGATATTGTCAAATGTGGGCAGATATGTTAGAGAAGTGAAGGGGAAATGCATTCAGTATAATATATTGCGCAGGTATTACTGGACTCCAACCAAGCTTAACAGAATGGGGTTAATTAATAATATCATGTGCTGGAAATATCGAAAAGTTGGAACATATACTCATGTGATAAGAGAGTGCCCATATCACATGAATCCATTTTGGTGTAGAATCTTTGAAGTTTTAGGGAACTGGCTGTGTCTCCCACTGGACCCGCTACCTCGACTGTGTCTTTTGGGTGAGAGAGCGGAGCTTCCCAGCCTACGTGAAGAGCAGTTCATTAAAGCGATGGTGCCATTTGTAACAGCTTCCAGAATCATATCACAACATTGTAAATCCACTAAAAGTCCTGTCTTGTGGAAACGGATAGACGAAATGATGAAGGCGGCATCATGCAAAACCATGTTTGAAAGAATAGATGGAGTCAGGAACTGAAAGATACTTGGGATAATTTCTGGTATCATATGTTATTCAGTTGAATTCATTGGGCTAGTCCTTTTTTTCAATTTTAATTTTTTATTTGGTTTCTTGCCTTATTTCATGGCTCATGTCCCTTTCAGTTTTATTTTGCATAATGCATTTTTATATGTTATAGATGTATGGATAGCTGATGGATAAGATGCTACTGTGAACCTGTCAGTTTGTAAACAATAAAAACTTGATTTACGAAACTAATGTTAATGCGAGTCTTTCAATCAAGGAAACATACCAGGCAAAACATTAGAAGAAATTAACCATTTAGCCAAGAACAGGAGCCATTCAGTTTTAAAGTAGTTTTCAAAACCTGAAGACGCTCGAAGTGTCCTCCTTGACATGGAGTATCAGGTCACCCTATCGTGAAGGCATTACTTAATAATTTTTTAATAACAAAGGGTACCAATAAAGGTTAAAGTCATGACCTTACGTTAAAAAGTCAGTTTTTTTGCGGATCAGTAAAACACGTATTTTCCTTTTCTAGGGCATCTCATTTTCAATGCTCAGTGCTCCTGACAATACGATGCACATTACAGCAAATCCAGCTGAAGGAATTGAACTCCATTTCATGCCAAAGTAATGATGGGTTGCATTAACAGGCCATATTCAGCTAGCGCCGGTGCTGTCATGCTCATGTGGAATTATGAGCTCACTCTGTGCCCTCTGTTGAGTCGACATTAGTATAACAACCAAGAATTGCCCTAGCGCTCAACACTAGTGCTCCAGCAATTTCAACAAAAAGTAGAAACGAGTGGACTTTAAAGGTGTCTAATGACATCGTGATTGGGTATTGGGTATTGTCAGGGCTGCAGTTGTCATGGAATGCAAGTGGATGTGATCCCCCTGTGAAAAAATTGACACAATCAATCCCCTTCACCCCCCTCACCATATCCCTGAATTGGTTGGTGTAATTGTCACTCACGTAAAGCTAAATCAACTGACTACATTAGGGGTACTCAACTGGCGAACTTTAGTCTGAACCAACATGATTGATCTCCTCCTACCTCCCCCCAAACCCCCGGCAAAGTTAAGCCACTTCTGTTTTCTTATTAGCCAGCGATGCATTTGTGAGCAGTTGCCTCTCTATCTTGTCTGATTGCTGGCTCGACACTGCGACCAACAAACACCTTTTGTGGGGTTGCCCATGCTTGTATGACCCCACACCTGTCATCCATATGGGCCTTTGTGTCTCATCAACGCAGATCTAATCATCACGTCCCTGGTTCACCACCTGCCACAGTATCTTTGAGGGCATCCATCATCTTTATAGCTTGTCTAGCGCACAGAGGTGTTAATCTTCATCATCTGTTGCCCGCCGTCTTGGCTTGTGACTAGCTTCCCAGCTTCACTGCAGTGAAATCGCACTTTTTGTTTTTATAGTGTTTGGCCTGAGACTTTCATGTTAAAAAAACAAGTTGTCTGTTAATGGGGATATTCATGGTATTTGTGTTCTAGGCTGCACCATTTGTTATTCATTATCAAGCAAAAATTGAATTAGCTTGTCATGGGTTAAGGGTAGAAAGAGAGTCTATAGTTATGCAAAGATGGTATTATGAAATCATATTGCTTGTATGGATATTGATTAAAGAAGTAAGTGGAAGTTTACGTAGTAATATATACTATTTTGGAGTCAATCCTAAATGGTTACAATGTTTTGTGTGTCCAGTTTGTCTCAGCCATAACCTGATTCCAGATAAAACTTTTTATGTAAACATATCACCCTTTTTGAAACTCACATAGTTGTACAATGTAGGGACTTGTCAGATGACCCCTTTGGGTGCCCGATCCCTGCAGATAATAAGTAATGTGGTTCAGCTATAAACCTTAAACCTGTTCAAAATATCTACACACATTTAAATTCGGTATCAATCCCCCCGTTATACTTAAACATATTAGTATTTGAACTGGAACGAAATACATCAAATTAAAATACTTGAACATATTACTGAATAAGTTTTACTTGGACAAGCTTTAGAAACTGTGCGATTAATCTGAATGAAATGGGTCAGTATGCCATTAGCAAGGAAAGAAAAAGAATGTGATTATATTTTCCAGATGGAATCTTTAGGTATATGTATAGCCTTTAGGTATAAATATATAAACAAGCATAAACAGCTTTTCCATACTTGCCTCCCAAAGGATTACTTGAATCACAATATGTTAACATGAAGGTGAGAATTTGATGCTGAAGAACATTTGCATTTCAAGTAGACTTTGACAGTTTCGCCCTCTGATCTGAATACCGCTTTGATTAGGGCCAAACAGGTGTATGCTAATGGTTCTGTTCGCCAGCAAAGCCATGAAACGCAGTGTGTGCACTTTAAGAGTCCACGGGGGGAACTTAGCTTCAGTGCACAAAGTCAAGGAGGAAAAACTTAATTAAGCAAAAAAGTGTCAGATATCATTGCACTGTACTTACAAAAACAAAATATGGAAATATGACAAGACTTGTACGCTTTACTTACTGTTCAACACATTCCCAGCACAATTTCCCTGTTCATTTGGCATAGAAAGGCTCTAAACTTTTTTCTTACAAAACTTATATATAGACCAATTACCCATGTCCCCGGGATACCACTATCCGGTTAAAACTGCTGCACAGCTTTAGACAGCACAGGTCAAAAAATACCATATATTAAATATCTGGCAACACTTTAGTGGAGGGGGCACAAATAATATAGTAATACACTTACTTAATGTAGTAATTAACCAGTAACTAAATGTTAGTTAAGTACTGATGCCATGTTCATTAATCAAGCATTGTTCATATAGTTCATGCAGGAACTATACTAGTTCATGATTTGTTATTTGTGCTCCGTCAAGAAAAATGTTACCAAATACCCTCATAGCTTTTATCAGCCCTGGTTGGCTTAGTGTTGGTCATTGAAATAACTATAATTATTAAATTATTAAGATTAAGTAGTATCGTTAACGTGTTACGATGCATGAAAGTTCAATATTACTGACAGAGAAATTCTGTGGTATCTGAAAATAAAAGAGGCACAGAGGAGCCTCTATCAGCTGTTATGTAAACAAAACTACATCAGTTTAAGTCAACATCAGGCATCACTTTCCAAATCGATATAATTATGACTATAGGAATTGGATATATTCATACTGAAGGATTAAAGAAGAATAATAATAACTAAAATGACTACATTTATAAAAACAAATCTGAGGAATGTTTTGCTTGTTGAGAAATAAAAATTTGTGTTGCTCCTTTACATCATTCTAAATACAAGGGAGAAACAGTACAGATTGGAATTGAGACACCTAGTTATGGTAGACAATTACGGTTCTACGTTTATGGCCTGCAAAAAGCTTGAGACCTCATTTTGCATCAGCAATCTACTCTGCCCACCTGCAACTGGGAATTCAATTGTCCCTGCCACCAGAAAACACTGTTCTGGGGCACAGTCATTCTTTGCTCCTGAAGAACATGTTTTCCTGTCACAAGTGCAGATTCACTTACTGAAAATAAATAAGAAATGAATTGCCCTCTGGCTCTGTTTCCAAAATCAAAATTAAGATGTGTTACTCAACATCTGTAACTACCATTGCCTACCAGACTCAGTGATGAAGTCACCATCGTTTCATCATGAGTTATGAAGATTGTTTGGTTTATGGACACCATAGTAGCATGTCCGATGTACCAGGTCCACATGTATGAATTTCTCAACAATGGACATGTTTGGCGGTTCACGCTTTTTGTTTACATCATGGTAAAAATGTATTCATTTAATTTACAAGTGGTATTAATATCCATCCATCCATTTTCCATAACCGCTTATTCCATATGGGTCGCTGGGGGTCCGGAGCCTATCCCGGAGGCTGCGGGCACAAGGCAGGGAAGAACCCAGGACGGGGCACCAACCCATCACTGGGCACACTCACACACCATCCACACACACATGCATACCTACGGGCCATTTGGCAACTCCAATCAGCCTCAGCATGTTTTTGGACTGTGGGGGGAAACCGGAGTAGCCAGAGGAAACCTCACGACGACACGGGGAGAACATGCAAACTCCACACACATGGAACCCAGGCGGAAACCCGAGCCCTGGTCCCAGACGTGTGAGGCAACAGTGCTAACCACTGCACCACCGTGCCGCCCCCTGATATAT
>JAAGVU020000061.1:3526548-3543892 GCA_011763525.2 Mormyrus iriodes
CCTACGGGTACAGGTATTATCGCCCTGCAGGTATATGTAGCGCAAACGGTAAATTTCCCGGTTACAAAATTCATTGGTACAAAATATGAGCGCTTGAGTGTTTTATCGAAGCACTGCAGTCACACCCCCAAAGTGCTATTTCGGCTTGAATATTTCAACCGTTTAGTAAGCCAGACCGGTCCCTTCGCCGGTGTATCCGTGTTGTAATGGTAAGTAATGTCGATGCAACACGGATCGAAAAGTTTATTAACTTATTACATTGAGGGCTTTTCCGCCAAAGAAGAGACGGGTAATTCTTCTCTTAAATCTTAAATCTTTTACGTCCAATCGATGGAACTTATGCAGTTTACAAATTGACAAAACACAGATTTTAAAACTGAAATTCAAAGTACGTAGAAAATATAGATCTCCCGTACGAGAATGGCCTCACACATGCAAGGTCACAGCGATGAACACATTTCTCCTAAAGGAACTGCAAAGGGGGGGGGGTTACTTTTTATTCAAAAGTTTAGACGAGTTGCGCATTCGTTGCATAATTCGGTACAAGTCTTCAGTGCTAGACATTGACAGACAAACAAAAAAAAAGACTTCTTAAATAAAAACGCAAGCACAAACACTGAGACGGTGCAGAGTGACCCCTAGCGGACATTAACTGCCAGGACAGCAGCCTTGCGCTGGACCCCGTTTGCGGCGCCTGTATAACTGAACGCACAGCCAGTCCACATTGGAAAAGCGCAGTTATTTGCTGTATTTTTACTTGCATTTGGTTTAATTCATATATAAACACGACTCAGTTATTGACATGAGTCTGAATTGTTTCCAGTATTTCCAGTTTGAGTAATTCGACTTAAACTATTCGCCATAACTCCGGCTCAGCACATTCATTTATTGCCAGAAGTTTACAGTAAAACAATCAAATCAACATCAAAACAAATCGATAAACTTACTGGACTCCGCATTAGTTGAATGTTTGCTAAATCGCTTCATTTTGAGAAAAACAAATTGACCAATCCAATTTCAGGAATAAAAATCTGACGTTCGAAGTGGCAAAACGGCTTTAAAAACAAATGCCTCCACTTCAGCTCGATACACATTTTCAAAAGTATTAAATGCGAAGCCCAGGTCTTTGAAGGGAATCTCATGATAATCTTGCATGCGGGAATCCGCACCGACAAGCCGGGGGCCACTTTAAACATTACGTATTAATTTCAAGTTTTACAAAAACCTGCACCGAGCAGCTTTCAAAAAAAAAAATATGATGGCGTTGAGTACCGTCACACCTTCATGTAACACAAATTGTGTTTCGCTAAGAATGTTAAACACAAAGACAACTTAAAATTACAAAAATACCCACCGAATGAACCGCAAAAGAAGGTATAACTAACTTTTAAAAGAAAATACAATTTTTAAAAATATATTACGTGCAAAAAACAGGGAAATTGACATTTCAAAAGAACCATAATAGAGCTCCCATACATGAGATGTAAGATCAGATGACGTTACGAGATGAAAAGCATTAAAGAACATGTTATAGAGCTTATCTATTGTATCAAAAGACAAACGGAAGAAAAGTTTAAACATCAGTTAGGGACACACTGCTTGTGTCTTGGAGGGGCACAGATGGGTAATTCAAGGCCAGAGACTAAAAGTCAACCAACCAGTTGAGTATAAAGAGTCACAGTCACAGAGTACTGAACTCGCTGGTTGAAACAAAATCTTGGTCTGGACTTTTACACTCTGGGCCTGAACTACCCTCCCCTGTGAAGGGGGGATTTTGATGGTCAGTCTGTCGTCTTTCGTCATGGATCCCGTGCCAAATCCCACAGAGTTCACTTAAATGGATTAAGCAACTACAGCTACTTGGAAGTGAAATGCGTACCTTAGTGGTGAGACCAAGATCAGGGTGGAGAGGAGTTTCAAAGATGCACAACATTTTTTTTTTATACGTAAAATTATGTATGGAGAGTTTCTGATGCATATATATACACACTAGTGTGGTGAAACGCAGCTAACCAGAAGGGTGTCAGGCACCAAGGCTCCCACAAACACGTGGACACAAAAACAGGCAACCAAACACCACAAAAGTACTGGAGTGTGCTAGAAGAATGGGTCGTCACGACAGCCAGAAATCAGATCGGCTCAGCAGGACCAAAGGTAGCCAGACAAACATTCCTACACAAAAGTTCCTCACTCCCTGAGGCACACCTTAAACTTCAGTAATATTTCCACTTACTCTCTTGTGCAATTCATACCAAGTGAAATACGTGTTTGGCAGCAAACCTAGAGACAAAACAGGTAAGAAATATGAGAGCAGTTTCCTCAAGTATGGTATAACTTATGTTCACACGGTTCGGGGGAAATAATTAGACCAGAGGGGGAAAAAAAAAAGATCTATACCAAGTTCATTTGAGACAGTATTATATTCTTGATCCAAAGTTTAAAATGATAATATCCCAAAAATGCATTAGTTTGACAAAATGGAACTTTGAGGGAATCTGAGGCAACATTAACAGAACTGTAAGGGTTTAAGTACATGAGAAAAACAGCTTTTTGTTTATTAACTGGTTCTTAGATAAAATCACACGCCGATGATCCTAACTGCTCCACAGCAAATCCCACTCCTCATCCCGACCCGCGTTAACACAGCGGCACCAACGTCTCTGAGAAAACGGACAGTCCTTACACAGAATGGAATCAGACTTTCAAACAAGAGACAGGCTGGCATATTGCAAAACCTCAGACAGTGAGAATAGCAGTCCCCCACACTGTACATGTGCAGCTATTTTGGACAATACATTTTTGGTAGCATTAAAAAAAAACAAAAAAACAAAAGTCAGAAAGGTGGGATCATACGTTTCCTGTTCTCTCCACATTCTTTAATGAGACACAGTACATCGAGATGAATGCAGTAGTGAATCCTTTAATAATAAAAAAAAAAAGCTTAAAATAATAGACCCAGGCTTTGTCAGTGTCAGGATGACGCACCAAAGCCTTCATTCCCAGAATGGAGGGCAGAAACACACAGCAGCAGGTCTTCGTTCTCATGGGCCGTGAGGCCAAGGTTACGTTAGTATAGTAGGGAAGGAAATAAATAGCAGTGAATAAAATGGATATGGGAGCCTAGTATCATTAATTTAATTCAAAGTGACTAATGGTGGTGAAGGGGAACGTCCCGAAAGTAGAAGGAGGTACCCTTCTCATACCATTGGATTTCCAAGACCTGTCTGCCACAGCCGTCCTGGCGGGTTTGGCACGTGGCCATTCTGCGCGCCACACCAGATGACCGTTGACAGTGGGCCCGCATCCTCGGCAGTCCAAAGGCTGAGTGTCACAGGGGTGGGGTCGCTCGGAGGGGCGGCCCCTCGTCCTTACTGAGTATGCCAGGCAGCTGATGCAGGCCAACTGCGCAGAGGTGGGCAGAACCTGAAGCAGAGAGGGTCCCGGACACTGTAGGATTGCAGGGCTCATTTATCCGCAGTTCTGCATGGCCCCTGCCTCCTTCCCGTCCCACTTGAGTCATCATTCGTTTGTTCTCTCCTCCCTCAGCCCTGGCAGCTGCTACTGGCAAACCTCATTGGCTATGAGGCTGTCCTCTCCAGACGGAAACTCCCCATCGTTGAGGCTATCTGCTGCATTTAACATTTCTTCGTCTTGCGAGGACCCCTGGCCGTCGTCCTCCTCGCTGCCCACACCGGCCTCGTCTGAGTTTGGGTCCTGCAGTACCTGCGCGATGTACATCTGGGGGAGACAGAATGAAGAGAAGGCTCTATTAAGGTCAGTGGGAAGGCATCTTAGAAAGTTTCATTTTCCGTCCACACCACAGCAAAAAAAGGGCGCTTTAGATAAAGCACATGAACGTACGGCTAAATCATTAGCAGTTATCATCTGACAGAAACTGTTACACGACACAAATGGAAATCACTCAAAATGTTCAGGTTCCACCACATTCAGGAAAGTCTGAAAGCTTGTTTGATATTTAGGAACGGGCCTGAACACCAAGAGAAGATCATAGCCAACACTCACAGCGGTCTTGCTGGTAGGCGAGGTCGGCTCCACGTTGCCATCTTGCACCCCATCCACCTCCTCGGCGATGTCGATCTAAGGGAGAGTACAGCCCTCAAACATCTATATTCGTCAAGCTAAAAGCGGCTTTCCCCAGGTCTGGCATGTAGCAGAGGAAATCAGCAGAAATTCATCTGTAAACACGTCAGCAATGGGCCCTGCCCAGAGGTGAAGCTGCACCTTATAGTTGTGAGCACTGAGGTACTTGAAGTGTCCGAAGCATACGTGGGAGAGGCACACGATGATGGTGAAGACCAGGACGATCATGGTGACCACAGTCGTGGGCGCCGTGGCGCCTGTCAAAGACAACAGATGAAGATACCGCTCAGCCATGGCACAGAACCAGAAGGCATTAGAAAGTACTCAAAGTTCACGTTTTGTTCACCAATGCATAGTCTGCTGAACTATGCAAAAGCTCAGCAAACAGCGAAGTAGGTAAGGATATACTGCGCCCACAGAATGTCCTGGGACGCTTACTTCAGTGAAAGTATTGCAAATTTATTGGTGTAATAACAAAAATCACTACTTAATTCATTTGTTTACACATATTATACATACATCACATTAGAAACCAGTAATTTTAAGTAAAAAAATAATTTCAAGTAGTAATAAAATGAAACTCAGATTAGAGTTCTTAAAAGACTGTTCCGACTTTAAGAGTTTATTGACAAACAGCCTCGTTGGGGGCTTTTTAAATTAGTTACACCTTTGCAGTAACATAAAACACCAAACGTGTATTTAGTGTCCCTTTGGGAGCCAGTGACCACAACTGCAATTAATAGCAAAATGGCAGGAACAGAACTGCATGAGTCAAAAAATTATGACACTTAAAATGTCTGTGTGGAAGATATGTGCAGATATGCTACACGTCGCTTGTCAATGGACCTCTGTTATGAAACCAATAAACCTGCAACATTTTTACAGAATTAAGCGTCCCAAGACCCTGTGAGCGCTGCCGTCTCTGAAAAATGGGGTACAGTTTACAACGCAACAAGCTGAAATGACCTAAGAATAGAAAACAAGCACTTATCAAAGACCTTGAACGGAAGCCCAATGGCTAAATTACGCCCAACTAAAGGGAGTGTTATGAGAACAAATGCACCAACAGGGTATGATCTCCTGGCCCTCGGAACCTCACCTGTGCGCATGGTGGAGAAGAAGAGCAGCCAGAAGAGGCAGAGGATGGGTGCGGCCACCACCTGATTGACCGCGCCAGAATGGATCTTCTTGTCCAGCTTAGAGGGCAGGTAGGCGTAGTACATGTTGTACCGGTCCACCAGGTGCTTCAAAAGCATGTACATCAGTCCTGGGAGCGAGCCAGGGCGATAATCAGGAGGGGCTCAGTCATTTCTTACCCACAATGCTCTTTTAAAGATCTTACTGCTTCTAGCGTGCATATAAAGGCAAAAAGTGTTTCCCGACCTGGTTCCTGGGAACCTGCAGACAGTCCTACCAGGAGTTGGGAGCGAGCAAAAACATGGACCGTCTGCGGGTTCCCGAGAAATGGGTTGGGAAACACAGTACTAAAGAATTCATTTTCATTTATGTTTATAAATAATACTGCAGGCAGAACTTAGCAAGAGAGGTTGCTGGTGCCTAGATGGTTTGAGGTGTCGAGGCTCACCGAAGGGGACAATGATGGGGCAGGTGATGCTGTAGGTCATGACCACGGTGAAGACACACATCATCCAGGCGTAGGCCGCCCCGAATTGGAACTCATAAGCTTGGTGCTGAGGGAGGGGAAGCAGGACATTGGCTACCTGCAACTAGCTATGCGTGACTAAGAGTTTAGTGACAGATCTGTGGCAAACAGCAGCAGTTGAGCAGAAGATCCATCAGCTGGCCACTTTGGTCAGGTGTGTCAAAAACCTGCTAACGGTTGTTGATAGCCATGGGGCGGCGTTAATCTAACAAACCTGCAAAGATGGATAATGCATCTTTCCTTGGTATGTGGAAGTTTGGTAAGTAAACCACGGTTTCCTGCTTGGTGCATTTGCTTATATTGTGGTACCGCTGTAAACAGGTACCCCCCCCCCCACTGCTGTGTCACATGACTTCCTATTTTGGCAAAACAATAACTCCTGGCTCAGACAAACAAAGACCTTTTATCTTCACACACACACACACACACACACACACACACACACACACACAAAATTCTTTGCTAGTCCTGTGATAAGGTCATCGAGCGTTTATGTTGTGCCTGCAGGTCTAAAATATTTCAATTATTTCACATTTTTATGACATGAGGTGCCAGCGACTCACCCTCTTGACATTACGCCTCTCGGCCGCTGAGCTGGCCAGGCACAGGCGAATCATGTACATGAGCAGGCCCGGGATGCGCAGCAGATCCATGGCGTTCCCGATGAAGGCCGAGGCGATCACGTAATTCACGAAGAAGGCCCCGTTGTCCGGGAGGAAGACGCACCTATGGAAGAGAGGATGGTAACCGGTGGCACACGTGTGCATCGTGCTGGATTCAGCTTAAAAAAAAAAACGGCCATCTCAGCTGGGCGCAGAAGTGCTCATGTGTGTAAAAGTGACTTGAAGAATGTCTTAAAGGGGCAGAATCTTCTCTAAAATGCCACAAGTAGGTGTGGTAGTGATTGAAACAGGAAGGTTAAACGGGATGTTACTCACTCTAGTCTGACTTTACCATCCTCCAACAACTTCTGGTCAAACAGCCACCGGAAAAAGTAGTCAAGACTGCATTTATGAGAGGAAAAGTGAGCATGAATTCCGACATCTACAATGAGGATGAAGCGTGACTTTCAGCTTTAATTAGCCTGAAGGGTAAGACTGCGCCGACACGACAGACAGGCACCAGGGGTCGCTGTAGCTGTTCTGAGCAGATCCACAGTACCTGGTAAGACCCAGAGAGGGCAGCAGAAGGACCATGAAGATCAGGAACGTGTAGCACTTGTGCATTGTGGTCCTGTTCTCCCCCGACCTATAACGGAGACACGGAGATGACACCACAACGTGCAAAAGCTGACGTTTCTGTAACAATCTGTGCCAGTGTGGCCTCAAGGCCGGAAAAAAAGCTTAATTAATAACTGAGGCCAGAGGATACCTTTGGTTCCAACAGAAAGCCAGTGTTTGACAGCCGGACCTACCTGGTCCAGTGGGCCTCAAAGAAGGCAGAGTAGTAGACGATGGTGGGGAGCAGCGCAGAGAAGGACCACAGCAGGAGGGTGGGGAAAAACTGGGTGATGATGGGGTTCTGCCGGAGACAGGGGGGTCCGTTATGCCTTAACGAACGGACTTATAGAGCTCAGTGAAGGAACTCACTCAGGAACGTTAAGATATGATCACAAATCAAAGAAACTCAGAAGGTCAGATATGAAGATCTGGATGAATAAACCACTTAACCCTTCTTCCGTTCTAAATTCTAGATTCTACAGAATTTATCCTCATTTTGAAAATGAACTGGGGTCACTTCGACCCCAAAAATAACACAGGGGTTAACCCTAACAGCATCAAAATACGTGCATGTGAAACCCATGTTCCTGTCATGTACAACAGCCCTCCCCCCCACACACAGATGCCTCGCCTGGCTCAGCTTACATTAAGGTATTCCACAGGCTTGGTGACGTTGAATTTGTCCATGGTGGAGATGATGATGGCTGGGGTGGTCAGGAAGAAGAGCAAGAGGAAGAGGACGCAGTTGATGACGAAGCAGCGCAGCCACCAAGAGATGCCACCCACGGATAAGTGTTCCCTAGAGCCATGGACAGATGCATTTTCACAACATCATTGTTTTGGAATGTCAGTATCAGGAATAGGTAAAAATTAATCCCCTGACATCTGAAAGGGGGAAAACAAATGTTAAGCAGTACTAATATATCATCAAAGAAAGGGTGTTAGACATGCTTGATATGTACAAAACATGTGTGCAGTGAGCTGCTAGGCAACCCATGCCTATTGCAAACATAACAGTTTGACCAGGAATCCGGAGCCAACCTCCAGTGGCAACGCAGGGGATACAGCCAGCTTACCAGTACACGTTCTGTGGGTCAGGCGCGTAGGTTACGGCCCAGTTGTTGATGTGTAGGCGCTCACTGAAAGAGGAAGTCCGGGGCTCCCCCCGACAGTTACAGCCCTGACACCGACAGGCATTAAAGTCTTTGAGAATCCTGGGGGGGGGGGGGGGGGTACATTGGGATCAGGAAGACACTTTTTACTAATGATAAACCCACCGTATTTGACATCACCCAGCTGGTATGAACCCCCACCCACCTCACAACGTAAATGGCAACACAGTTTTAAATCTCAAATACAACTTATCCACCCCTGCATATTTGTGACATGGTTCTGGCCCATCACTGTCAGCCAATGAAATGGCCTCACTCATGGCTGGCCAATACCGGCCTTGCTGCCACCCACACGTCACATTACAGGCAGACACAGCATGGATCTCGAGCCAGTCCGCTGCGCAGTACAAGCCAGGAAACCCAGACTGCCCATCTGGCCTCGCCCCCACCAAACATTTCTAGCCAGACATCCGAGGTTTTCCCCATCACCACCCCTTAAAAGGGCTTTTCAGCTTTGGAGATGACAGACACATATCCAATGATCAACAAAACAGAAAAACAAGTCAGTTAACATGACAACCAAAAGGATTACAGCAGCCCCCTGAGATGAGGCTAGGCAACGACTGCAGATTGATCCAAAAAATTCCACAGGAATGCTTGGTTGTGATAAGAAAGAGAATTAAAGTGCTTCAGTTATGGCCATGTTTCCCAACCTGGTCCTCGGAGACCCACAGACTGTCCACATTTTTGCTCCCTCCCAACCGCCTGCTAGACAGTCCACATTTTTGCTCCATACTGGGATTTGAGAGGGAGCAAAAACAAGGACTGTCTCCGGGTCCCTGAGGACCAGACTGGGAAACACTGAGTTGTGGGAATCAACATTGCTGCTGCTGCTGAACAGAAGCCCAGTGTTGCTATATTAAACGGGTCGAAGCCAGCAATGCAATACAAAAGCGGGCGTAGGACAGGAGACTTACATGGCGGTCATGGACTCATTCTGGAAGGTGACGAAGGCCATGCCCAGCGGTTTGGTGTTGACCTTCTCCCTCTCCTTCTTGTAGTCTTCCTTCAGCTTGGCCTCCAACTGTGTGTAGTGGTTCACAGCTTCCACCTGCCAGCAATCAGAATGAAATATCTCGCTGTTTCAGCATGGGGGGGAAACTGTAGTACAGTTATCGACATAACAGGACTGCAACCTGAGTTGAGTTGGACTCTGCAGTTTCAAAAATCAAGGGGGTGGGGCTCAGTGACATCATGACAGCAATTTTGACTTGCATTTGTTGAAGAGCACTTTCTGTTAATCAAATCCAAAACGCACACCGCAGGAACACAGACAGGCGAAACAAACTAACACAAACAGACACAAACAAATATAACGACACCAAGTAAAAAGCCCTGATGGGTTGTGGCTCATGAACACTCATGAAAGCTGGGCCTCACCGGCTGGCAGTCCCCCACGACGCAGCAACAGAGGTGCCCGCAGGGCCTGGGGTTGATCATGATGGGTTTCTGCGCCCGGCTATTCAGGTCCAAGAAGTACTTCTTGCTTCGCTCTGCCTTCTTCCTGCAGGCCAAACCCACGTCCGGTCAGCCCGGGGCCCAGGGCACAGGCCTCGCCCACACAGACATGCCGCACCTACACGCATCCTACATCTCCAGAATTCGAAGTTTCACCTATTTCCACAACCGTCTTAGGGAATCTCCCGAGATTACTGGGAAATTGAGCAGACCTGAGAGCAATTAGCATAATTCCACTGTGCTGTTATAGGAAGCACTGAGACCTAGTAGGGCGGGATAGGAAACAGAGCATTTCTATGACTTCGGAGAGGCCTACTTATCTGCCTACTGCTCTGAGAATAAGATCCAACCACACACTATAGATACTAAAAGCTATTTAAAAAGTATATATTGCATGAAGATCAAGTACAGGGTAAAAAACTAGACCTTGGTTACATGAACCAGTCTTATGTGAGCACATGACTCCATTTTTAGCCCCAAAGGACAGTGACCGATGGCGAGGGGTACCTGTCTGCATTCAGGGACATGAGCTTGGCCACGTTGTAGCAGATGCGCGCCTCCAGCACGGCGCAGTTGTCGTAAGCGTCCCTGTGCCAGAGACACACTGTTAGCGACCTGCAAAGAGCTGGCATGTATGCTTAAGAGCTGCACTGAGAGGTGAAAAATGTACCACTGCGAGCTGTACGTTTGCATGTATGCATTTACCTAATAAAAGCAATGATGTAATCACACATCACTCAGGAAGGTCCAGGGAACCCAGGGAGAGGGTTAAGGTACCCTATCACCTTCCTCAGTGATATCAAACGTAAGGAACGTCACGTGATCAGGTACTTCTTATTTACCAATCACGTGTCTTTCAGACAACCTAAGCTCTGTTAGATATCAGTGAAATATTAAAAGTGGGACATAACTTGTTTAGCTGGATAACATTATGTCACGCTAACCGTAACTTCAGCACTGCTAATGAAACACAATCCTCTCATAAAATAAGTTCAATTTATATAGCGCCTTTCACAGTCCCAAGGTTGCTTTACACAAAAATAAAACAGACAAGTAAATATACATATAAAACATAGTAAATATTATTTGCTCTCTATTGCCATTTTGCTCTTCAAGAGCTACGAACACAAATATGGACTAAGTGAATCAGAAAAGACAGAAATTAAAGGGAATTTTCTATTAATTGTGTGTAGGACTTTAAATATATTCCAAATAGAATGGACTCAAACAGCTCAATCAAGTCTAATTAAGGATGCATAGCGGGGGGGGTGGGGACACAGCCCCCCCCTCCCCAAAAAAGCGCTGGCTTGGCCCGTCAGGACTTGCATAATGCCAGATATTCAGCGATGCACATCACAAACTAAAAGGCTTGCAATGAAAGCGACAGTCCTGCATCAATTACCCCGTGTTTGCTGTCAACAGCTAGCACAGCTGGAAAAGCGGACTTCCGTATCCCTCCCAGTGAGCATTTCATACCTTCATTAGCAACAGCCACTCTCAATCACATCCTTCTGTAGCACCAAAATCCATGAGGTTTGCACTTACAATTATTGTAAATGTCATGATGGTATAACACTATTTTCTTTCAACAGATCCCAAAACAGAAATGTATCACAATACAGCAGCCAATGTTTATAATGCATTTAATGCAATTTTCTGTGGATATGGGAAATTATCCTGTTATTAACAAAAACAACAGTAATATCAAGTGGAATTAACACAAACCACCAGGCCACACACAGCTATGACTTGCGGTAAACTAGATCCGCCTTCCGAGTCCTACATCATCATACAACGAGAGGTTCAAAAAGCATTTAGAGTCAGTTAGATGTGAACATGAAGTGTCTCCATGAAGGACTAGAGACGAGCTCGAGAGGATCATACTGGTGGTTCCTTAGTTTCATTTGCATTCTATACAGGACAAGTTTGCAGCTCTGCGGTCTTAAGATCACGGAAAAAAAAAAATGAAAAATGTTCATTCATGCCCCTGATTCCAAGCATATTCCCAGTGCCTAACGACATTTCCCATTGCCCTCTTGGTCAGGGCAGCCGACTCAGGCCGTCCCGAGTTTAATTTCCTCACTAGTATCATTAAATAGTGTCAGTCGTACATGAAAACTGTAGCGAGAAGATATTTGTCATTTTAATACCCAATCATCATCAGCGACTGCCAGCTTCCTCTAGTGCTTACATCAGGGCTATTCGAATCTCAGTCCACAAGGGCCGAGCCCTGCTGATTTTCCAGCCTTCCTTTACCTGTGAGCCAGGTGTGGAGCCTCTGTGGCCGATCAGAATCAGTAATTATTATACTAACTACCTGGGAGAACTGAAAACAAGGCCTGGATTTGGAATCGAGGGCCACATGTGAAGACCCCTGAGTTACATGCTTAAATGCAAAGATTTAGATTCAGCAAAATCCCTCAGATATTCTCACTGTTCAAGTCACTCGTTCATGAAGGATCTCTCTCACAGCCATCTTGAAATGCAGGAGGTGCCTGAAGTGAAAGATCAGAGGAACACAGCAGCATCGCGACAATCAGAATCCAGGGCCTGAACCGACCTCACGCTGCAGTAGTGGAAAAGCAAGACCCAAGCGCTGCCCTCAGACACCCAGGGAAAGCAAACCTAAGGGAAACCGTGAACCCTTCATTTGCTCGTTCATTCTCGGACCTTCACAGCCATGTGTCCGGCGAGGTTTCTCAGGGACTCACTCGAAGTGCCTTTTAATGTCGCTCTCCTCAGCATATTTAGAGATGCCGGTGATAAACAAAGTGCGCTTCACCTAAAACAAAAAAGACGACAACAACAATGAGCCAGCCTGCTTAACTCCACCATCAACACCTTCCTTTTTCGTGCAATGACATAGGCGGCCGGCTAGGGCACCATCTTCTGAGAGGGCGCACACTTAGCAAGAGATTTCACTTTGTCTCGGAAGGGGGGGAGGCACTAAAGCTTGCTTAGGGTGTCATGCGAGCTTTGGCCGGCACAGTCGACGTCCATTTACCACCATAAAAAAGTGCATCGACTTTACAAAAACTGCCAGGTCATTAAGCAGACAGAGGATGGATGACCAGTCCGATTGCTACTACTGTGCCACATCGAGAAATGAAGCACTTAGGACCATCATCCATACTTCAATTAGGGCTTAAATCAGTGATCAGGAGAGTGTGCCCCAGAAGGATACACCCTAGATGGCCCACCTTAGGTTACGTCATGCTTGGCCAGTTACTTTCTGTGACGGAGCAAATCTCATCATGACAGCAGGGGGCATTTAAAATTATTTTCTTCATAAAAACTACGACAACAGACTTTCCAAAATTTACTGACAATATGCCATTTCTTTAAAAAATACATGGATAAATAAATGGAATTATTAGTAAGTTTTGTTTAACTAAATGTATATACTTATTAATGTTAAAAACTTGGCAAAAGCCTATTCATATTCATAGAGTTGAGCATTAAAAATATTTTTTTTTTATCTGGGCCAATAAAATTAGCTTGGTGGGCCAGATATGGCTCGCGGGTCAACGTTTGCCTATGTCTATATTAGGGCTTCAAACACATGACACGATCCTTGCTGGCAGGTGCGAGTCATGCCTCACCAGGTCGTCCTCTTTGTAGTGCATCTTGGAGGTGTGACGTCTCATGCTGTAGACCGTCAGCAGCAGGTACAGGAAGGCGAAGGTTGTGTGCAGCCACAGTAGGTTGTTCCTGCACAGGATGACAGGGAAATGAGCCTGACTCATGGCGCTCCGACAAGTTCCACAGGAGACTGCTAAACTGTAGGGACCGCTGCTCTCACCCGGATTTAAGGTTGGCTATGGTTGTCCTCCCAAAGCTGTATGCATTGTTCTCTGTTGGATGGGAGGGAAATATAAATGTTTTAGTAGCAGCAAATTTCAATCATAATCGCCACAAGGCTTTCCAGTTCCATGCTATATTAGGAATTTTAAATAAACCAGACAAGGTACTGGGTAAGTGGCTGGAAGATCCATTAAAAAAAAATTAATACGCACCGATATTTCCCCATCCGCACGGGGCTGTGTCTCTCATTAATGACTTTTACAATCCAAATGGACATCCACAACAGAAGAGCCGGAAGACCGTATGGAAACGCCTGAGGTTTAGTTACTGAAGCCAATGAGAGCCTTTTTATTACTAATTACACAAATACTAAATAAATACTAATTAAAGTACCGTACTAGTCAAGTTCTAGGAGCTCAAGAGTTCCAAAAAGAGACAACAACAAGCCACCAACTCACCCAGTAAGTCTCCTGAGAAGTTGACAGGCAGCACGATCCCCACAGACAGCACGCCCACCACGACCAGCAGACCGATGATGTGGCGCTGGAAGGACAGATAGTGGACCGCATCCTCACCACATTTGTCTCTGATCTCCTCATCCCTGAGAATGGGGGCAAGCAGACAAGGGGCGAGGCAGGCGTTTCACTCTCAGCTCCAGTACGACTTCACACAAGATATCCAGTTACACAGGTGGGTATTTTTCAGTCTGGGAGATCCTTCATGCCTGAGGTACTTTTAGTCATAGAGAGAGTCGAGAAGTTCAATGAGGATCTAAAGTAACCAACTGATTCTACTGATAAAGATTCTCAGTGGATTCTATTATTCAATTTGAATTTTAAACAGAGCTATCCACAGTGAGTCAGAAAGCCATCCAGTCATTAATGCCCAACAGTCTACTTCACCATGGATGAAATATTAAAGTTAATCATAGACACTTTGCTTTTGAGGTGACCCTTGGACAATTCTCCATTTTCAGTGGCATTTTCCCAACAGGCTTCATCAAGTCTCTGACCAGTATTCACAGCAGCTACTCACTTTATCCGGAATATCGCAGTCAGCCAGGCACAGAAACCCTATGACGGGGAAAAAAAAGTGTTAAATACTAACAAAACCACAGGGTGGTTAAGAAGCACGACTCAACAGCTTCCTGTTAGGATTATGTCACCATCTGTAACCAAATAACATCTGAAAAGAAAGAGGTCAACCAGAAGATCACAGTCTGGTTGAATCACAGATCAGAGGGAGTTATTCCGAATTAAGGAAATCACCCTCTCCCTGCTCCAGAGGAGCACGCCAGCTTGCTAAGCTTGGTCATCTTTCTTTGTCACAGTACACCCCCTAAATATAAAGCTCCCCCCGTCCACTACATGCCTGCATCCCGTGACTTTAGAAATGTCAGCCAGTCATTTGTTGCGTGACTGCTCAGAGGTAGAAAGGGAAGCCACTTCTCACATTCAGTCGGTGAGGGTCGTAACGAAAGCTGGGAGTTCCCCAAAGCGCTCAGTCATCCTCGGAAGGTGCTGACAACCATTTCACCGTGAACGATAATGATCCTCACTCCTTAGCAACTGCTGCACAACTCCTGGACTCCCCACCCCCAGTCCTAACACACATCAGAATAACCGATTACCAGGCCCATAGCCAAAAATAAATTTTGTGGGGCATACGGCAACTCTACTGATAGGTCCCCTGTCGGTGGATTTTGCTGACTGGCGGGCTGAAGCAAATTTTCTGTCAGCTACCTTGTCATTGACTGCCCCCCCCCTGCCCCAAGGCCGCCATGTTGTGGGGACAACTTGTCTCAGGCCTTGGGGGGGGGGGGGGGGCAGTGTGGAAAGCGGGAGGGGTTGCATGTCATGAGAGGGCCGGGTTTAAACGGTCTTGTCCTGTGCTTGGGATTTATGTCCACCACCTCCATGAGGCAGCCGGCGAGGCGGGGGAGGCAGCCGGCGAGGCGGGGGAGGCAGCCGGCATGCAGCACCACCGAGCGCTGACAGGGCCAGCCATTGTCTGGAGACTCTATGATGCGAGAAATAACCATCGAACACCCAGCAGGCCTCTGGATGCTCGTATAATTTCAGGAGACCTGCCTTTCCCCCTACAATCAAAAAATACACCTGCTTTCCCAGCATGGATGCCTAGCAGCACATTAAACACAGACCTCAGCAGCAAACAGGCAGGACGATTTCCGCACCAATGATATTGCAATTCACAGCAATACATTTAATCAAATACATACATAAACGCTTTTGGAAGGACGGGACATAAGGCTCAGCACACAGCATAGCTTCTAACAATGACATGCAGGCAGCCTTATAATAGAGTGTCTGGCGGTGAGGCAGATACTGCAGGAAGGTTAAACTCACGTTATCTCTCAGCTCGTAGTCGACGGAGCTCGAGACTGATGTCAATCGCTCATAGCGGTCGGGTGTCTGAAGGGCGGAGGCCACACTGAGGATGGAGAGAGGGAGAGGGTCAAGGAGGTCATCTCTGAGGTCATGGAGCTACTAGCTAGGCACTGTGTGGGATGTGTATGGTGCCACATTCTTGTTGCAGAATTAGTTTGATTAGGTGGTACCTACACTGCTTGAGAAGCTTCGATTCAGGACAAGGACAAAGAAGTCTGTCTGAGGCCCAAAGGTTTGGTATATTTGGCGTTGGGAAGGTCTTCAGCATATGCCTAATAACCATTAATATACCTACAATTTTTTTCCAATAAAAATTTCAAATTGTGTTTTTCCTACTGCACCACACTGTAACCCACACAGACCCATTGTAGACAGCTCAGAAACAGCTCAGAAAGTCTACAGCCGTGTAAGCAAACAAGGAGAGAGCCGACATCTCACAGTGCAGTTAGACATGACCGGCAGGGGGCAGGAAGGCAGTCTGCCCCCCCGCCTCCCACAGACAAGTTTTAGAAGAGTCCGTTAGTCATCAGACATGATCCTGAAGGCCCAAAACAGACAACACCGACCCACCACCCATCACCAGAACCGCAGTCATAGCCAGTGTGCATTTTGGCTGAACACCAATCTAAGCCGTCTGACCGATGTTACCCTGCATCTAACGACGAGCTGTACAGCCCACTTGACAAGAATCACAGAGAACTGATCTAATGAAATTACCCACATTACATAATATACAGACAGCGTGTTGTCCACGTCAACAAATAAGGGCCAATCCCAGAATGCTTTGCGACACTGAATATGACAGATGTAGTCGCTGGATTGCATATCAAAAGGGAAGAAATGCTACATCGATGGACGATGCTACCCAGAGCTCCCCAGTCTTAAAGAGTATCTCTGTATGAGGCAGAGAAGCATTGTGGGATGGCGACAGAGCTCCAGGTCATGAGAGGGAAAGCTCAGGGTAGCTGGTCCATGTTCACACAACTGAGGGAGATGATACGGTCAGCTGGAAGCCCTTTACCTGTCCACAGGGGCATCCTGGCCCTGGGAGTCATTGGGCTGGCCCGCAGTCTCAAAAGAGCGCATGCTTGCCAAGAGAATTAACGCGTTAATTAAAATCAGACACCACGAGGAAAACCTTCAGGACAGAAAGTTCACATTCAAGTAGCCTTCAAGTCCTCGCTCTCTGAGCACTGCGACTGATCAGTGGCCAGAGGAAGCTGAGGAGGTAGAGCAGGAAAGTGCATGAGTGAGTGAGAGAGAGAGAGAGAGAGACCCCAACAGTCCACACGGCTAGTCTGGGAGAGAAGAAAGGGTTAAGGCACCCGAAAGGACGGGGAGTAGAGCCGCAGGAACGACAGCGAGACGTTTTGCATTTAAAAGACAAAAAAAAAACAAAAATAAGGAAAAACATACTATTCCCGTTCTTCCAGGCCATTGTTCCGCAGCCTTCAGAGGAAAACAAAATAAGAAGAAAAATTAATTTCATATCAGGACTAAAAAGACATACATTTCAGT
>JAAGVU020000061.1:3544219-3562192 GCA_011763525.2 Mormyrus iriodes
TTCAGTGACATCAGGACTAAAGACACATTTCAGTGACATCAGGACTAAAGACACACTTCAGTGACATCAGGACTAAAGACACACTTCAGTGACATCAGGACTAAAGACACATTTCAGTGACATCAGGACTAAAGACACACTTCAGTGACATCAGGACTAAAGACACACTTCAGTGACATCAGGACTAAACAGTGTCGGACCTCCTTGGTAACAGCATCAGAGAACAAAGCCATATGGGGAGAAAAATGTTGAAACTGATTCAAGGTCAGTTCCGGGGGGTACTGGCTGCTGCAGTGGGCACATCTGTGAACTCACTGAACCCCCCCCCCAAGTGCGCGCCTTAGAGAACAAAGGTCAGTTTGTTTTTGTTTTCCACACAACTCCCGCAATGGATTAGGACCCTGGACCAAACAGCAACGACTGGCCCCCCGAGCATCAGGCTTTATTAACAGGCATTACACACGAAAATGCTTAGTCATTTACTCATTCATAGGTTGGGAGGGGTGACCGAACATTGGCCTGAATGCAGAAATCGAGTCATTGTTAATTCGAAGACAGTTCAAAGTTTCCGTTTGGGTGACACATCCCTGGAATTGCTGTGGGACCCAAGCTTTGTACTGCGTGTTAGTGTATTAGTCCTTGGGCTGCCAGCACAAGTGCCACCTGTCATCCAAGGAGGCAAAAGAGGGGCCCAGCATGTGAAAGATAAAGGATGCTAACAGGGGCGCTAAGGCAGGGGACTGTTAGCCAGGGCTTAGTGACAAGTGAAAGGAGCATTTGGACAAACTGCTAGTTGGAGCCCCCATGCAGTTGCCACCACCAGGGGGCAGCAGTCCATTCTATACTCTCAACATGCCTAAAAATGCGGTCTCCGGAGGCCACTGCATGTCACCGAGAGGGCAGCCATCTCCCCGGGTTCCTGGAAGCCTTAAAATGCAGCTCGTAAAAGCCTACATTTATCACTTGCCGGAGCCATAGAGGCTCTGATACAAGGGGGGGGCACATTTGGCAGTGATCTCAGCTAGCGTACGGCAGGAAATTAATGTGGCTCCTCTCTGCTGCACCAGAGAAATTTAGGGGGAGGGGGTTGTGATGAAATCATTTTAAATATGCTAAGGGGTCGTTTGACTGCACTCTGACAAATGGGTTTGAAAGGGCCGCTTAGCTCGAGCCCTCTCACAGTGCCACCCATTTCTCACTTGTTTTCAACAGTTTTTCCTCTCCCCCACCTCCCACCCCCCCAACTGACCTCGAGCGCCATTACCTGTCGGCGTCGGTGACCAGAGCCAGTCGCCCGTAGTCCCAGGCCACCTTCCTAAGGATGGAGAACACGAAGAGCAGACCCTGGGGGGCACAGACCGAAAAGTGTCAGTGGGGAAGATGCCGCCCAGCCTGGCGTGAATTTCTGCTCCGCCATGAAAACTACATACTCATTAGTTCCGGTTAGCGGAGTAGACTCGATCCTGAACATTAACAATGTGACTAACCAATAGTAACTTTCACTCTCCTGGACTAGCTAAAAAGCTAAGTGTGAAGCTCGAGAGTTCAAAAATGCACAGATCATCTCCAAATAGACTGGGAGAAACCGGCACAGCACGGCGGTGAAACTCAAGACTTAACTCAGGCTTAAAAAATGCCTCAGCCTTCTAATTTCAAGCCTAAGGTTAGAAACCCAACGAGTTAAACAGGTTTCAGCCAGCATTTTAATCGGCATGGGATTCACAGCAGTCGTGCTGACAGGACGCCCGAACTATGACGCAAACAGAGATTACATAGAGGCCAGCACAGCAGGAGGACCATCGGCCCAAAAGACACAATGACCCAGACTCAAATGTATCAATCCTCAACATACCTATATCAGCCTACGAAAGTGTGCGTGTGTTTGTGTGTGTGTGTGTGTATGTTTAAAAAAAAATTAAAAAATCCTGCCAATGTGCACAAAGACGCTCAATTTCATCACCTTGGTGACAAAACAATCCTCTCCCAGCTTGGCAGGGCACGCAGTCACGAGACTAACAGGTAAATCCTCAAATAACAGCAGCAGGACGCAGATGGACACGTCACCTTGTACTCACCTCATGTGTGTATAAGGAGTTTGTTTTTGGGTGGTGTTTTTTGGCAATTTTAAATAGACATATGGCTGTTATCTTATTTGCAATTGCCATCGATCTCATTTAAATGACACGGACTCACGGCTGAACACACCTTAAGAGCCCCAGATGTGTGGGCTGTCTGGCCAAGACACCGTTTTATTGGTTACCAAAGCTAATGGTAGCCAATAAAATGGTTGGCTATTGGTTACCATTTATTCTATGGGATCTTGAAATTTTAACCATATTTACAGCTGGAAATTTTTACCAAAATCCATTATGGTTGAGAGCAAATGCAGATAAAATTAAACATGAAGCAGGGAAATCTGCAGTCTCATTAATCACCACGCCACCTGCTGGCAATCTACTGGTAGCAGAATGCCCGGGCCTGCCCTCCCCTCCTCTTTGGAGGCGGTGCAGATTTTATAAGGTGAGAGGTGACTGAGGATGACCCCCCCCATCTCACCGAGTGCCATTCCCCCAGGTCAGCTGACTCACCAGGAAGCACATGAAGTCGAGGGCGAGCACTGTGGGGACGCCCCCAAAGGGCAGGCCCTGCAGCACTGTGCTACGGATGCGTGCGCCAAAGCAGTAGTCCATGGAGCCATTGTTGGAACAGCCTGGGCCAGTGCAGGGCTCCTCCGGCGTGGCCACGCCCCCGGCCACACCCACCAGCAGAATTGCCACGCCCAGCATTATCACTGCCACATACTTCACACCTGCATGGAAGAGGAGGGGGAGGGGCTTAGTGCACACACAGGGCAGACACAGTCCAGCTCCAGTGATTTTAACCTATTCAGGGTAGGAAGGGGGGTAAAAAGGTAGCTGTTAGAACATCTGGTTTACATGTCACCCGGCTAAAAATTAGTATGAACAAGTCCGGAAAAAGAAATACAAGGTTCTTGACTGCAAAAACATCCACTCCAGAAGAACACTGCCCCTAAACATTAACCAGTTTGCAATAAGTGGGTTAAAGAGTACACTGCTCCCAGCCCCCTGCGAGGCCGCAGATAGGACATCTGTACACAGCGCTGTGTCCAAGGGTACATGCCCTTTCAGCTCTGTAAACAGCCCCCACATGCGTAGGCGCCCTGGGCACCAGCAGCTCCAAGCGCAGGCCTCCCAGCTAGCTTCCCGGACTAGAAGACTTTTGTCAATTATCAAAATATTTCCACACACCAAGACCAAAGACGAAATTTCAACAACATTTTCCCCAATTTATTACCAGCTTTAAAGAAAAGCTTTGGTGTAGTGTGGCACCGCTTCAGAAAAGGTCGAAATAAACCACTGGATTCTTTGCCCTTTATATTTGCACAACAACCTGAAACCGAGACTCAATTTCCTGGAAGGAACATCAGTGCTCGATAAAATGGAAACATCCTCAGCAGCCATATGTTTGGCGCTGATCCTGACGTCATTAACCCAAACGGCTCACTAAAATGTCCAAGTCCCGGATGACCAGCCTGATCACTTCACCGCTCATCCTTCCAGTAGACGACGAACATACAGTTTGGTGCTATTAAATGAAGGAGAAACAGAGGAGAGCCTCTGGAATGATCTATAAGTACCCTTATACAGCCCCCAACCCCCCCAAGGGGTCAGAATCTACGCAGGAGTGTTCCAGGGTGTTACTGAAGATGGGCCCAAGTCCAGAGGGGAGGCAGAATACATGACAAAATCCAGCTCCAAACATGAAACAGGAAAGAGACCAAAGTTCAAAGGAGAGCTTACTAATCCTAGAGAACAAAACTGACCGGCCAGTACCAACACTCAGAGGCGGGGGCAGGGAACCCATTCCAGTCGTACACATTGATGGCGGACCTGAGAAATGTGTGTAAATGGAAAATATGAAGCACAAAGGGATAAACACCGAAAAGAACTGTTCAAACACGCTGCACAGTGAGACCGTCACAGGGTTCCCACAGGAAAAACACCCAACACGCCATCGAATGGGATCTTCCAGACGTCACAGGTAACCAAAATTCGCATATCTGTCTATTACCAGTGCCGACAAGTGACTAGCAAGAGGGGAAATAAAACGCCGTGGTTTAATAGAGTCGGAACTGGTGAGGTAAGTAATGGGAGAGAGGGAAAACTGGTGAATGAGTCTGGGAGTAAGAACCGTTCTGTGCCCTATGGGGATTAGAGGCTCATCTACCAAAAAGACTAAAGGAGCGGAGGAACCAAAGGTATTATTCCGTAACATCTTTTTAATATATATAACCATGAATATTAAGATTTAATTAAATATTTTCCGAAAGTATGACTGAACCAGTTTGTGACAGGTCAACGGCAAACACGACAGTGTGCTGCTGAAATCTGAACGCCATCGGAATGGTCCATAAGGAGACATGGACTGAGACAAATATGGGTGTTGCATTACTTCAGCCAAGGTCAAACTGAACCACACGTGCTTTAGACAAACTGTTCGTTCAGCTCAGGTACGCCCCGGCGTCCCTCTGCACCGTGTAATTTGCCGTCCCTGGTAAACACCCAGCCAGTTGATGCCGTTTGACTCCTGACACGCAAACGCACTGACACAGCTGCAGGCCATATTATCCTTAACAGGGACAGCCTTGCCCACACAGAATCGCACTAAGACACTCAGGCACAGTCACAAGGCAGCCAGGGCTCTGTCAAATTTGTAGGGGGATTTATTATGGAAACGGGACGGTTCATTCCAGGACGATCCCAGATACAAACAGCCCCCACCTCTTTATCTGTGACCTGCTTGCACGACGCCCTTCTCCAACCCCCCGATAGCCCAGACCTGTAGAGGTCCCTCCCATCCGCCCGATCAACACCAGCCGCAGAAGCAGGTGGAGCAGAAGAAACAAAGCCTCATTATCTGGTTAGGGTTAGGGTTAGTGCCTTGTCAACACAGGAAAGGCTACAGTGGCCTATCAAACTAAATAAGAGCCACATCTAGCTGTTTATCCGTATTCCTATTTAGTACGCATGCAGGAGTCTCTATAGTTACAGAGGATTCATTTCCATAATAACCCCCCCCCACCCCCCACCACCAGACACTGCAAATGAGGAACTATGCTGGCAGTGAGCCAACACCACCACAAATATGCATGCAAATCAGGACTGAATTCTTAAAACAGAACAGGGCACGGGTCAGATTATACCACACAGTGCATGAAAACAAGCCAAGGTACAACACTGGTCCAGAATCCACCATCTTGTCCCCCCTGGAGGACCCCCCTGCCTGGCCCCCGGCCCCAGAACCTGTACACCAGGAAGCAGGCGGGACAGATGATCCAGGGGAATCTTTAATAATACCTCCGGCAGACATGACGACCCTAACCCACCCACCCACGCCCCCAACAACTGGGGGAGCAGGGAACTTCTGTGTCTATTTTTAGACACACTATCAGATGGTTTAACAGCTGTCCATCTGACTCAGTATCACATTCAGGGCACGGCGTCTCCTGGTTTCAGACATGCCGCCTCGCAAAGATGTGCTGTGTGCAATTCAGCAATTATGAACAAACTTTCTCTAAACCAACAGAACATCCAGGGACTCCCAGCCTGTTCTTCACCTCATTCACCAATAATATACAATGCTTCAGTACCCTATGCTTTACTCTGAGCTTACAACCATGTTAAAGGTGGCCATTTAGATGTGCCACCCACAGGAGTTCAGTCCGCTCGCCCAGCAGCATCCGGAACACTCCGCAACGCTCACTCTTCACACTGCCGCTCTGGAGGCAGGGTGTTCCGGGGGTCATCAGGCGATGATCTGCAAGATGATTAATCTGGGTAGAAACAGGTTTGAGTCACTGTTTGGTCTGGCACCCTAAGGACCTGATGGGAGGACTAACCAGGCACACGGGGGGCTGCCCAAAGCTCAGAGACGGGGCCGGATTTCCTGGGCTGCCATCCCTGCAATCTCCATGCAGCAGTGGTTAACCAGGCGGCCAGCGAGGCTCCCTTTTTCAGCCGTTCCATCGCACATCCCACGCTGCGGCCTGCCTGGCCAACGCCTCCTCCCCATTTCAGGGTTAAACAGTTCCTGACGAAGGACTTGCGGCCTGTCTTGTGAGCAGCCCAAATCCAATTACGACCCGTCCCCCATTGTCCCGTTTCCCTGCCTGCTCGCCCATCCGCTGAGGGCCGGGGCGGACCACAAAAGAAAGAGGCATTTATATCCCCCCCATTGGGGGCTGACATCACTAGAGCGGGGCACGGCTGTGAATGAACAATATGCTGTCCCAGCCGAGCATAGCCCGGGCCACATTTTAAAACTGCCAGCGTGGGGACAGGCATAATTATCAAACTGAACGGCATGCGATGCACATGGAAACAGGCATAATCAACCGGCCAAGGAAACAAGGATTCCATCTAAATCAAAGATATGAAGAAATTTAATAAATGTGCAAATCATTTAATTTCTTATTTAACTATTCAGTGCAGAACATTCTACCTTTTCTACATCATTTATAAGTTTTATTTTAAAATGTCTTAGTATTTGTATTTAATGTCCTTTTAGTATCAATCGTTGCAGATGTTGCATGGGAAATTTTGTATTACTGGAAATGTACAATGACAAAAGCATTTTACTGTATTCAAGAAAAAACATCATGTACACGTCACGAAAAAAGGAAGAAGATCCATATCGTAAATGTGCATGGAATCTTGTCAAATTGAGAATTTAACTGCTAAAAGTATTGCAAGCACTGATGAATTTTACATCTGCATTTGACAGTCAATAGGCATTAGTCCATAAGAGCAAGGCAAACAGACACTGATTTCACACAGGCAGGACTCTTAAGCTTCCTGGACTGAAAACACACCACTGCCCTGTAAGTGACACGCACATGTGTCAGGGTGTACGTTACCGCATAAATGTAATCCAGCTTCCCTTTCAGAAAAACACGCTTGGGCAGATGTGCATGGGTTCGCACGGCAGAAAACACGCCAGAGGCTAGACTGCGTGGGCGGGACTCCGCACGCCAAAACCGGGCTCCGGCTGACCGTGGAGGAATAGCGAGGGACATCGAATCGTAGCAGCGCTCAAGTAAACGCCACCCTCCTCCCCCGAGGGCAGCGGGGCCGAATCAGCACTATTTTCAGGTCATGAACAGCGGGGGCTGAATCGGGGCTGAATCGGGCCAGTATCCCTCCCCCCCCCACGCCTAATTCACGTCTGCACCCTCACGCAGTAACGCACACAGGCCAGGAACACCAAAGCAACCGCCACAGAGGAGGATATGGAAAAATAAACAAAAATAGGACTCGGAAAATTCTCTGCTACTGCCGCTTCCCGGTGCCAGGTTGCCATGGCGCCAGGATCCGACGGGCTTTCACCAAAACAAAAGCAAACAACGGCTGAGGTGTAGCGAGACAGCGGGACAAGGAGGAGTTTAATTAGATTCCAACACTGGTGCCTTTCGAGCAGGAAAAGAGGAGAGGCTGGGGCCTACTTGGGCTTCAGTTGGAGGCCAGCACACGCTGCGGCGACATGGGATCGAGCCAATCCGCAGCCCAGCCCAAAGGTCTGCGATACATTTTGTATGCTCAGCAAACATCTACGCACTTATCCGAAGCTGTCCTAACCCACATCTCAGTAAAACATTAGCGCCGATAGCAGCTAACTGCTCTCTCAAATATTAGCCAGTCCACCGATAAATTCCACCACCAAAAGTAACATGACAGAGACCCTAACCCTAACCAGGACAGCCTCTCTCATGGGGTTCAGGAACACGCCGAAAATGTCAGTGGGGCTCATGCCGCCACCTATATAACATCAGCAGATGTAAACGGACGAAGCCAGTGGAGTTACCTGTCGAGACTGGCAAGCTTCCCGTGAGACCTGCCTGCACAGGCCTGGCGCGTGGTTCACACTGTCTGATGGCCATAAAAGGAGGTTCTCTGAGGGAGTTTGGGGAAAAGTGAAAGCTGGTGTTGCAGATCATTGTGCTTATATCACAGCTATATTTCGCTGCGGGGCTTCTACTTTCCTGATCGTTAGACACAGATGCAGCACGGCACAGACATCGACGTGACTGAATGTTGGCACTCAACACAACTGAACAAGAAAGAAAAAGTTCAGAAAAGCTACTGTAATGTGTCCCTAATTCGACATGCTTAGACAAGGACCTATTCAAACCCAACCCAAGTGCCAGACAAAGCACCAACAAACCTGGGGAAGGTTGCTCGCTTTCACCATTCCTGTTCTTCTTATTTAGCCATCAAAGAGTCTAAGCACCACATGACCTGACATATCGCCTCACTAGCATCTCAAGTGCTTCCAGGCTTACCTCGCGGACACAAGGCCAGCTCCCGTCGCCACCTTCCCCAATCAATCCCTGGCAAGACACATGCCATGAGCCTGGCAACAACGGGACCATCTGCTGACAGCTTGGCATCGCCCACCGGGCCGGATGGGAAACATCTGGCTTCTCATAACCACAGACAAATATCTGTCACTGAAGTTTCCTTAATACACCCTCCAAAGGTTACTGATCCAGACAAGCGTGCAGCCACATCTCCTACAGGTATACAGAGAGGAGACACTTGTCACATGTAAACAGACATCGGAAAACCTGACCTCAGATAAGTCTGTTGGGGGGGGGGGGGGGGGGGGGTTTGTTAGCGTCCCACTGGGAGGCATGCAGATCTCTCATGAGAAGTTCAGCCTCCTGGGAGAAGTGTTTCGGAGTCATATAAGGTGCCAACGCCTGCCCAGGCCTCTCTTCAGCTCACACGCGCACCGTCAGCTCCGGTTAGCCAAAATGCGTCTGCTATTGGGCAGAAAGCCAAGGGAGAAATGAACAAATGGGAAAACAGTGAGGCCCCACTTCGTGGTTTATAGAGTAGAAATGATGCATAGTGGCATTTCTGCGAAAGGGGGTAAGATCAGTGGATTTGGTCACTTTTTATAAGGCATAAAAAGAGTTTCAGCCGAATGCCCCTTAAATGGAAAGACAGGGATTGTCTTACTCTCTCTCCCTGTCATGTGCTCCTTCCTCAGGCAGAGGCCGGCTGTTGGCACAGACGTGGAGAGAAGATCATTGAAGGGTAAGGTGGCCGCTAACTGCGGACACGGTCCCCGGCCCTGGGTGAAATAAACCACGTGAAACCAGTCCTCTTCACAGACACGTAAAGCACACATATGTAATCTTGTCATTATGGTGCAACACCGAATTTTCCTCCCCCAGAGATTTTGCCCATCAGAAAGTCATTACTCACTGGGACTCGGGAGAATTAAACAAACAGCAGAAGTCATTATTCTTTTAGGATTGTTAACCTTATGTAATTGCCTGAGGCGGTTCAAATGAACTCGATTTATCACTGTTATCAGATAAAGTCCTGAATGGTGAAAATACTCATCCCACATAGATGTGAACCAGCCCCGTTTAAATGCATCCACCTGCAGGACTATTGAGGAATAATCTGTGCATCTCTGGCATGAGCTGCGTTCTCATGCATGAAGGAATCGGAGGTAAATAAAGAAGTAGCAGTACTCAGCATGTGAGACGACATCAGTGTGCCTGCCAAGAGTGGGCCTTCTTAGCGACTAAATCCTGCTGCCTTGATCAAGGCCAGCTCACGGCTGATATTGTTAAAGGCCTCGGTACTGCATGTCGTGAACATTAACTCGCTGAATCTGAAACTTTTCATTTCAAAGATATTCTTTTCATACCGATTCTGAGAGGAGAAAGCTCACTATCGCCCCCACCTATCTGCATTGTCCAATGAGTAATATTTTCATAATTGATTAAGTTTCTGCAGATGTATGTTCTGAGAGGTTGGGCCACTGAAAGTGTCCTAGTAATGTGACCGACTCGAACGCAGATGGAAGCGAGGAGCATGATAGCTATTGTTCGGTTGCGGGGGGTTTCGATTGGCTGTGCTGCCTTGGCCGGACGCTCTTTACGTGCCGCCTACGGTACGCCTGCGGTTCGTGGGATACCAGCAGTGAGGGCGGTGTGGATCCCCGACTCAGTATCAGGCCTCTGACAAAGCATCGGTCTCTGCCGAGCTAGGAGGAGAGAGTGACCTTGGCGTCCGAGTATCAGGTGGCATCTCCCCTGCAGGACCTTCCGGACGTCCAAGCAGGTGCCTGGGTTTCATGGACGGTCAAGTCTATGACTAAAATTAGATTGAAGGAAAATCTCTGTAATGTTCCTCCAGCCATTCTGCAAGGCAGCACCACGTACGCATAAAGGCCTGTCAAAGAATATGGCTGCTCTTCTCCAAGTCTGCTGCTGTTTACTGTAGAGATTCAAAGTGTAAAACCCCTTGGTGATGGCGAGAATCCTGCCATAAGTAATACTCCCCCCCATGGCGCTCACCTGCTGATTGGCATTCCTATCATGAGTGCAGGTTGTGATAACAAGCTCTAATCACAGGACGAGCAGGTCACACGTGCTTGTGCTTCCGAGCGGGGGCGGCCAGTGTCAGCTTCCATACTTTGGTCTTTTTTTGGACCCAATGTGTTCAGAGCAGCAGCTGAATGGAACGATATTTCATAAACGCTCTACTCGATTGAGGCTTGTCTTAGCCACAGTCCGCAGCCTGAGACTCTCAATTACTTTATGTGTTTTATAACATGCATTTTGATATTTTTATGATCAGGGTGTCATGGTCACCTTACACTCTCAGGGTATCCCCACCCTCTCTCTGAGCATGCATGTCCTCCCCATGGTGCCCAGGTCACCTCCTGAGGTCCACAGACCAGCAATTAAGCTAACCTGTGTCTCTAACTTGCCTGTAGTGTGTGGATGTCTGTGCCCTCTGATCAATGGCGTTGGTGAGAGTTTGAGATTGGGGTGGACACAACGTAATAATTTAAATACAGTGGGTTGTTTATTGGAGGGATGAATGAAGTCAAATTAAATACTGGGGCGACACATACTGCCATTCCCCCAGTTCCTACACCCTGGCCTTGATCAATTGAATGTATATTTGAAATATACATGAAAGCCTGGAAGATGGATGGATGGATGGATGGATGGAAGTTTGAAAAAGTGGTTGAATACCCCCATTATGTCCTCCTCACAAAACTGAAAACAAGTCACCGTTCCTTTAGCTGATACTGTTGTCTGGCCAAGCATTTATAGGAGAGATACCAGCCGTAGGATCTGCTTGGTATGCCATGGGTGACCAATGAACCACGTGCTTGGCTGAAGCAGAAGCCAGCCCTGGAATATGTATCAGCCCAGTCTGTTTACAGAAGCAGGAAGTGGGGAAGATGAAGTGTTACCGTGGCAACCTGCCATAAGCTGACCACAATGTAGAACTGACCAAACACAGCCAGAGCACGTGTTTCCTCTGTATGCCCATGTGCCGCAGTCTCTACGGTTACCTTTAGTGATTGACAGCTGTTGCAATTCCCCCTAGCCAGCGGTGGAATGCTGGGATACGTGCCGGCTGCTTGTGAGCTTTCCGGTCGCTGTGCCAATGGGAATGGCCTACCGACTAGTTAAAAGAGGTGAGTTGGACGTCCAGGCCCCTTGGCTGCCGGCATCTGCAGGACTCTTTGGCGTCTTGGAAAAGCCTGAAAATATGCACGCAGGCATGTGGATGCGAGCACTCAGATACTCAGAGTCCCCGTCTGACCCACCCTCACCGTCAGGGAAAACCGATTCACGTACAGGTCTCATTCAAAAACTCCATTCTGCTGTTGTTTTTTAATGGGGGTTGGCAGAGGAGACTCTTTTTAAGGAGGTAACATTTAAAATTGTGCATGGGGGGGACAATAGGGACATGGATACCCCAGAAACTGATTATGCCATGACAGTGTACGAATGTCCAACAAATGTACCCTACTACTTCCCCCTTTAACGAATAGATCTATCAAAACTCACCAAATCAGTCGAGTGAAACACTGAAACTGAGGATTAAGTCGTCACAGGAGTGGGGGGGCAGTGTGACATTTTCTCAGGCGGTCCCACCAGACCTACACACCAGACTATATATTGGGTATGTGGAAAGAAGGTGACTGAATGGATGTATGGATGAATGGATGGATGAGTCATTTTTCCAAATACACATAAAGCAGTACGTGTTGTGCTGAGATTGGGTGGAGGAACATGGTACACGCTGCGAGAAACATGGTACACGCTGCGAGAAAGGAGCTTGTTCTCACCACACACACGCTGCTGCTTTAACATGAGATGCAGTCTGATCGCCCCATGAAATATTCATCAAAGAACACGCTATATGTATGCTAGCCATTAGCATACCCAAAAGCCATTATTAAAAACACGCCACGGTTCAGCGCTAGTGGTGGCGGGGATTCGAGCTGAGCCCCCCGGCTTTGCCCCCCCCTCCTGTCTGCTGAGCAGCGTGACTCTTTAAGGTGGCGTTTCACTTTTCCATTCGGTCACTGCATGCCGCTGCGTCCCCGTGAAGGGTGCCGATAAATACCTCTGCCGTAAGCAGGTGTCCTGTCGTCGCACTGTCCCAGGGTCACCTGGGTGGGGGGGGGTTATGATACGAGCTAGTGGGAGGGCTGCATGGTACGATCAGGAGTCTGGCGGGACAGTAATGCCATGGGCCGGCCTCCAGAGACGCAGTGTCCAACAGCAGAAAAGGACCATATTTTTAGAGGCTGACTGTCCACACAGCCCTGCTGTAATAATAGAGGCCGGTGACTGGCCCGTCATTGTGTGACAGGGGCTCTGGGAGGGGCTGCTCACCACCATAATAAAGCAGATCCGACTTTAATTGGGTTCTCATAAATACTGACGGAGACTTTAAATATGGTAAATTGTGCTACCAGACAACATATGGTTATTTTAACTCCAGTTATAAAGTGAAATCATTTTGTAACAAATGATACAGACCCCTTTTTAATTTCACTAAAAATAAAACTTATTCATAGTATTAGCTATTTAATATTCCATCCCACTGTTTATTCTAGGCTGGGTCATGGTGTTGGTGGGGGGGGGGGGTTTGAGCCTAAGCCAGGCAGCATACAGCAGGGGTACACTCTGGACAGGATGTCAGTCCGCTGCAGGGTTACTCACAGAAACGCACACTACCATGCACTTACCAGAATCTTGTCATGTTTAATCTGGGTGTTTAGTTAGAGAATTACATTTCTGATAACTCGTGTTCATGCAAAGCAGCTATGTAATATATTATCTTCTTTGTTTTTATACAACTAAATGCATAACATAACACTTCGAATGCCATCCTGGAAATCACTCGTTTATACACCCACCACCTAGACCTGTCATCCACTGGCTTCCCAACAGCTGGATTTTACTTCCTGGCTGTCTCATAAAGCAATCCTATAGTCATTCTCATAGGCTAATTCAAGCCTTATTCGATCTATAAGGCTTGTCAGTAGGTGTTTGGGCAGAAATACAATGATTCAGGAGCCAATCTGATCTTAACTGGCATTCCTTGAGGGGGCACAAATAATGTACTATTGTGCTATTACTTACACTACTGTGCAAAAGTCTTAGGCAGTCAAAAGAAATGTTGAAAGCTGATTTTCTAGATAGTAAGTGTATATTTGCTCAGAACAAAAACAAATTTTGACATTAAGAATATATTCAAATTAAAAGTAATAATAAAAACTAACAGGAAATTCTTATGTTTTCCAAAAAGTTGCTGATATCTTGCTGGATGGCGAGATGAACACCACTACGGTTCCCAGTCCCCTCCTTGGGGCACCCTTGCCATCCCATGTGTTTGTTATATTTCACCACCAACTTTCTTAATTAAGTAACTAAATAGGTTTTAAAAGTCAGTGTGTTATTGATTACCCATGTGAGGTATGCTAGTGGTTGAGTCAAAAAATACATGGGTGTAATACATTTTTTACATGGGTGTATTGGACGGTTGCTGTGAATACTGTGGTGATTATATGAAAGGTTTGAAATGGTTAAGCTAACACACTTTTACAGACATAATATCATAGTTTTACACAAACATGAAGGTCATTTAAACATCATTTTCTATAACTGCCTAAGACTTTTGCACAGTACCATATGTATTAATCAACCAACCACAAACTAAGTATAGGTTTTGTTTTATTTTCTGTACATGAAGGTTCCTGAAATTAAATAAAGAATAGCATAAATATGTCAGTGTTTCCTCACTCATTACATTCCATTAAACTTGCGTGGGTCTTATGGTGTTATGCCTATATGAAATGTTACTGAGGGGATTTACTGCCTGCAGTAGTAATAGTATAGTGTTTTTCGCAGTAACCCAGTTACTGACCGTGCTGCCGCGCACTTATACGTATGCGCGTGCATGTGACTTGGGAAGTCCTAATGCACAATGGAAAATAGGGCCCCACCGAAAGCCACTGTCTAATTCAAACCCTGGTCATGACACATCTTTTATCTCAAGCAGTTAATATATTTGTTACTATATCTGTTAATTCTGTAAACCTTTGTGAACCACTGAAGGAACTACTAAGGAACTTTTTAAGGAACTAGTAATGAATAACACAAGCAAAACACTGATCTCACATTTGTTCATTACTGAACCGTGATGCATCTTATTAGAATCATATTATATATTTGTTCATGATATGTACTTCAGTAGTAACTGAGTTACTACTAAGTATTTCTATCCCCTCAAGTAAAGTATTATCGAGACGTCTATTATAATGAATAATAGAGGATTTATCAATAACGAAATGTACAGGTCTGGTGTGCTTTTGTCAGACTGTTTATTTTATTTTCACTATTTTATTATGCATTTGGGTTTTATTTGAATATTAGTAATGACTAAACTGCAAGTGCAGTATCATAAGCCTTCTGTAAGCACGAATGTATTTTTGTTTGTCTTTAGGCAGGACAGAACGAGTGTTTGGATATTTAACTTGTGGACCCAAGGTGTTGGCTTTCTGGTAGCTTAATGACATAAGATAACAGCCCGGAGAAAGACAACAAGGTCATCCTTGTTTAAGGTCGATTCTTATCTGAGGGCAGAAGACTATCTGCAGAGAACAGGGAAACAAGAGAGAATGACTGGCTGTAAACCTTCACATCATATGCAAAGCGGACACATGACCCAAGTCAGAAGCATCCAGACATGCGGGTGCAGATTACATGGCTGTCAACTTCCTCCCTGTGATGCACCAAAGACAATGTCGTCCTTAAAATTCAGAAGGTCCCAATCTGAATGGAGCTTTTCTATTAATTAGTACAAAGATCAACAGCTGGTGAAACTGCTGGTTGCCTTGGGAACACCTGGCGATGCTGCACTTTTCCAGACAGAGGAGCCGCTGTGCGGCGATTGACCTGTCACGATTTATTTTGAAAAATATCCAACGGCTCTTGAAAGGAGTCAGGCCTTGAGGGGAAGCGAAAACTTCTTTCGAATGTAAAAGCCATGGCAATAACACCAAGCACAATGTTTCTAAATATCTGGCATCTGCCTCCAGCTTTAAAGGATTCGGAGGAGAGGGACGGCACTCGAGCGTTTGTTTTCTGGCAAACATCAGTAGCGCAATATGCGGTAGAGAGTCACTGCCAAGATCCCACAAAAATAGCAGGACTCCATGCTGCCACACGCCATACCGCAGTGCAACGCCGAGGAGAGGCTGCACACAGGCTGCAGAGGCACGCAAACACGGGCAGATACCGTCAGCAGCACGGCTAAGGCCTTCGCCTGTGACGCCGTGCCATTAGAATCATCACCCTTGAGGTGATGCGATTAGGCATGAACACAGCAGCACTGGGACCTGACTCAATTCACCTTGGTTTGGATAATGACAGCAGGACCTATATTGTATACATAACAATATTCCTTAGTGTGGCACAATAACTTGAGTTGATGTCTCTGGTAACATTGAATATTAATAATTTTAAATAAGAAACAGCTAACACTATCTTTAAGAAATACAAACAAGTTCCAATTAATTTTAAATAAAACCTGTCTGAAAGGGGACTGAAATTAATTAGATTATAATTATTTTTTTTTACACTTAGCTGATATTGCGCTCCATCGAAGTGTTTTTTCCTCAAATTAGGTTACACTGAAACGTTTGAGTAAGTGTAATTATAACTAATAAGAAAGCCAGAAACACTGATGGATAATTACACACTCGCTTGTAACGCGGTGTTTCATTTGCAAGTTAACTCTCAGAGTCGGCAAGGGTGGAGAGAGCGTGAAAATGACCCCGGGGGTGGGGGGCGTTCAGAACTGCAGCAGAAATTGGAATTCTCCCCAGCAATTTCATTAGCGGTTCAATGAACCTGAGAACTTGAATGAATGTTCAGCCAAACTGACACCACACACAGGGGTATCCTGGGAGCACAGAGAGAGGAATGTCCACTTGAAGAAGGGCAATGGTAACCCCCCCCCACCCCGCACGAACTTCCAGAACTGTGAGGGTTCATAAGCGTGGCTACAGCGGAGTTTGGTTATACAGTGTGCAAAAAAAAAAGAAATCCCAAATGGGAGGGGGGTCTTTCTGTCCTTCTGAGTGGGACTGGGTCAGGGTGAGCCTGGAGACTATCTGTGTGAAGCACAGGGCACAAGGAAGCGGACACCCTGAGTGGGAAGCCACTCCTTTGTAAGACACACTCAATCATACATTGTAGGCAATTTCGAGACACCATGGGTTCACCTAAGCATGTTTTCAGAATGCGAGAGGAAACTGATAATGTCAAAGGGAGGCCAGTCACAGAGCAGGGGCCCAGAATCGATCCCCAGAAGTGAGGGGCTGCAGTGCCATGAGCTGCCTGACTAAGCTACATAAAATGCTATCAGAAATAGCACTAAGCTATGTAAAATGCTAGCAGAAATAGCACTATGCTCGGTAAAATGCTAGCAGAAACATCACCATGCTCGGTAAAATGAATCTTTCTGAATCCATGGTGACAGTTAATCATTGTCGAAAAAAAGTGCGAGCCTCTGTCGTGTGCCACTCAGCTTTTTTCATGCCACACAGCGATTATGAGAGACCATGACAGGATCTCCATATGGCTGAGCAATATATTTGTGTATGTTTGTATGTTGGGGAAAGACGTGAGGTCACGCTGTGTAGTTATAATTAGTGCCTATCAGCAGTTACGCGGAGCAGCTCCTCTGCGTCCCCGTGGCCATCCCTCGGGCCGGGCACATGCGGGGCTCCTTCGCATCACGGGACAAGCTTCACCACTGCATAATGGGGGGTTGGAGCTGATGTCACACGTAATTACTGTAATTAACCATGGTATGGTGACCCCGAAAGGCCTCCCCGAAAAGTAATTATAAGAAGCCATTATCTACCTCTGAAAGCTCCAGCTTTGACTCACCCAAAATAGGAGCCCAAAATATGAACAATTACTATCAGTATTATTACCATACATAGCAGAAGATTCAAATTCAGGTGTATTTAAAAGGTTATATCATAAAGAAAATGCTTCTAAGAAATGAGTATTTTGAAGTACTCTTTTTTGTCAGACTCTGAAAATCCCCCCTTATCTATGTATCATTATTTGAGCAGATCCCCTGTGAGGAAATCTTGTTTTCTGACAGCCCGGCTGCACTGATTCCAGGTGGTAACTGTCGGAATTGATCCCAACAGCTGTCCGGGACGAGAGGCTAAGGCACCTTCCCGCAAAATTAGACCAGTTTCCCACATAAAATCCTTATTTACTCTTGCACATTATGTCTGACAATACAAACACATTTTTCTTTAATTTGCAGGCGGATGAATATTTTTGCAAATACAGATTGCTTACATCAAAATCTTCCTGACTGAAATCAACAAGCCAAAGTGCAGAGCGGGCATCTCACTGCAGAACTATATGATCTTAAGAATTCTAGATAAATGTAATAACCATCATCTACCCATCCATCTTATAACTGTATATCCTGGTTAGGATGTGTGTGTGTGCGTGTGTGTGTGTGTGTGTGTGTGGGGGGGGGGGGGGGGGGGGGGAAGACAAATACATCCCCCACACCCAACAAA
>JAAGVU020000061.1:3562292-3588848 GCA_011763525.2 Mormyrus iriodes
GCGAGGGAGGAAAAAAAAAAAAAGAGAAAAAAAGAAAAAACAAAAAAAAGAAGTGGGTGAGAAGAGAAAGAACACAGAGAGAAGGGACGGTGGGTATAGTTTGGTGTTCATTCCGGGGGGTGGGGGGTGGGGGGGGGGGGGGGGGCGGGGTCTTTATTAGTGACCCCTGCATGATCAGTCACTGGGAGGAAGATATTTAAAGTACAGAGATCATCAGAGTGCAGGAACAAGCCAGCTGCCTGAAACCAAACACAAGCCCTACAGCTGACCTGACATCTACTCACGCATTCCTCGAGGAACCCAGAGGAACCCAGATCCCCGTTTAAATAGCTTGTAGGCGTCCAGCTGCAGGCTTCACACCTCGGCAGCCAAAGCCACGAGATCAGAAACATGAATGAGACACACTATTCTTTGACCACTTCTGCATCGTTCCATGCAATTCTCAACCCAACTCGGATAAGGCTTGTTCAGCAAACTGTGCACAGTGTTGACCTGAGCAGAATTCTCTAAATTCACAAGGAGAAAGGCAAACCGCCAGCATGTCGACAGAAGGTTTTCCTTTCAAATCAGCCAGTGAACACACCTTCCCCCAGAGGAGAAGAAAGGAATTCTCTTGGGAGGAAAAATATTCCTCAAATATCCATTACCTTGATTCATAAAAGTGAGATCAGAAATCATAAAGATCAAGTACATGAGAAGATGCAGAAACAACACTATTGCTGGTGATGAGCGCACAGAAAAGCAGATGACAGACACTAGATCTTCTAAAGCCAGGCTATCAGAAGTTATCAAAAGCCTAGTATTTTCGCCATACTCAACAAATGAAGAACTTAGCCCTTGCGTGTCCACCCCCCCCCCCCCTTGTCTAGTCATAGAGCTACACCCCCACACCCATTCAAAAAGCCTGCCATGCTTTTGGACTTCCTCAGCACCGAGGCGGCACATTTTCCACCCAAGAGCACATTAGCATAGCAGCTAAAGAGGGGTGTTCTGGCAGATCGGCCCTTCTGCGGCGTCCTCGGCTCTCTGAACGGAAGATCGAGAGCCAGCACCCGCTGTACCGACCCCGCTCCCTCTGTTTTGCCGAACACCCGATCATTTATCCTCCTGCAGCTAACTGCATTAACGAATGCGACGCAAAAACGTGCCTAAGAAATTTATTCTAGCAGAGTGAATTGATGCCAGTAAATGGCCGTTTCAGAAAACAAAAACAAAGAAAGGGACGGAAATACCGTGTTAACGGTTTTAAACTCCTTTCACTGAAAAAGCCCCCAAGCCTCCCTCGTTACCCATAGCGACTCATTAATTTGAATAATCAGAGATCCACACTGTTTCTCGTACTGATCGGTTATCCAGTCTCACAGCTACCTGAGCCTATAATAAGGATCATAGATCTTCCTTAAGCAGGGCGGCACGGTGCTTAGCATTGCTGCCTCACGCCTCAGGGACCAGGGTTCGAGTCACTGTGTGTGGAGTTTGCATGTTCGCCCCCGTGTCATTGTGGGGTTTCCTCCAGTTTCCACCCAAAGTCCAAAAACACGCCGAGGTTAATTGGAGTTACCAAATTGCCCGTAGGCAAGTGTGTGAGTAAATGATGTGTGAGTGGGCCATGTGATGGCACAGTACCCCATACTGGGTTGTTCCCCGTCTTGCACCCATAGCCTCTGGGATAGGCACCAGACCCCCCACAACCCTGAATGGGACAAGTAGTTACAGAAAATGGACGGATAGATCTTCCTTAAAAATGTCAGTTTCATTAAATGACCCTGAAGTTTTTTTTTTACTTAATTGAATGAAATTTAAATAAAATTTACTTGGAAAGTATTCCACCCAACCGTACTGCAATAGCAATTACGCCAGCAGCACTCCAAGGCAAATAAATACTTGAGATAAAGAAGAACCATACAGCATTCCTGATAGCCAATACTCCCTCCACTGTGCTTAAGGTTAACCTCAGGGGCATGGATTTGGTGATGATTAACTACCTCACATATCAGAGCTAAGCCTCGCCATGTGGACAGCTTGGGGCGAGACGAAGGTTCTGTTATAGTGCCGTGGCGACACCCCCAGCAGCGAATAAACCGAAAGCGACCAGCACGGAATGTAACAGATGTCAAATCCAGCTAAACACGGCGGGGAGGGGGGGGATGCCTGAAACAGCAGGGGAGGGACATCGGGACTTGAGTTGACAGAGAGGGCTCCCACAGTGGGACTTAACTGCCAAGCACTAAGGGGAAGACAGCTACTATCCATCTCCGGCTGGCGGAGGACAGAGATCCACTATAGTCAACATGGAGAAGTAAGAGTCATATTTGGATTGGGAAAACCCCATTGTGTAAAATTACAAAATGATACTGAAAGCCCACAGAATCGCTGATGACTTCCTTAACTGTAAAAACCAATCGCAATCCTTTGTTGATTCAACAACCAGGAAGGCCAAAGGACAGAGAGTGACAGTCTATTCTTGCCAGACTGTCACATTCGTCCACTTAACCAAACATTTCCGACAGGCGGCAGGGCCACTAATTACAAGTCACCTGAAACCAATGACCCCCACGGAACGGAAACGTATTCGCTAACGGGCTGCTGTCACTGCCGACCCGGTTAACAACCGCCTTTCCTGCCGAGTCAGCAAGTAAGCCAGGCGTGAAATACAAGACACTTGGTCATTATCCAAACAGACCCTCAGCTTCCTCATGCTGTCATGTGACCCATGCGGGGCCTCGTCCCGCAGACTCTCGGCTGAGCCGCACTGCACAGAGGCCTTACTCAGCAGAAGTGCAATGCAACATTTGACCTAAATGCAATGAAATCTCAGCTCCGGCCCTTTTGAAACCAGGATCTGAGTTGAGCCAAGTGGCTACTTGATGGATACCGAGAGCGGAATTTAAACGGGATAATACGGCAAAATTATTACAAAATATGACATATGTGTACATACACACAGACACACTTTTGCAGTGTTTTAAAGTCATTACTTCCCCTTCCAAATTTCTAATCAATCTGCACTCCCAAAACAAACAGCCTGTATGATTTTAAGACACCAAAAGTGATGCCACATTTCAAACTTTTCTTAAAGAAATCCCCCCCCCCCCCACTGAATTTTCTGTGACGATCACATTCAAAATGTCACTCTCCCTGTCATTCCCCTGTAAAACTGTTAATTGCTTTCATTGTTATTCCAAACACCTAAACTGCATATTAACATGCGTCAATTTTTCATGTAAACAAACCAATGAGAACAACTGAGGTCTGTGGTAACAAAAAGATTTGTGGTCACTTGGTAACAGGTGAAATTTAATCACCTAGGCTATTCACTATATCATTATGTATTATTTTTGAAGGTAGCAGGATACAATTATAGAAAAAGAAAAAAAAAAAACTTTAATAATTGTTGCGAGTTCAAAAAACTTGAACAAGAAGAGAAGACACCGTTTTTGGAAACCAACGTTTTCTCAGATCAGCTTGTTTTCACGGTCAGCTTAAAGATCACAATGGCCGATTTATACAAAGGCAGTTCACCTGAAACCTGTGTCATTCAGGGCAGAATGTAAACACTGATAGAATGTTCGGGCTGACAGGCTGATGGAATAAACCGGATAAGATCTTTATGGGCAACGTAAAAAGGAATTCCAACAGAAATGGAAATCTAAGGAATTGTTAAGGTATCTGCCAAGCTAACTGGACAGTAACTGTTACTAGCACAAACAGTCATCCTGACATTGTAGCCCGAGATGACATCAAACCTTTTCTGCACAGCTTGCAAGTTCTGATGACACGGTTACCCAATGATCAACAAGAAACCAAAAAAAATGGTACTTCCCAGAGCCATTTTATCCAGGGGGTGTTGACTCAGAGGGTAGCAGCACTGAGTCACACTACACATGGGATACTTCCAGGTAGTCTGATGACTGCGGCCTCATCCGAAGTGCATCCTGCCCGACATTCCGAGCTTCCTGGAACAAATCCCGCACTGCTGTGACCATAACCTGGCGTTGCAGGATTTGGAAATCGAATGGGGTGCATGGCTGAACAGATGGATTATATTTGCTAATTAGAATTGGACTTTCAAAACTGTTCTGGGAAAGTCATCTTAGGTGGGTGGGGTCTCCCAAGGGGAAAGGAAAGCTAAACTATATCAGGGTGCTAAGAATCCAGAAGGGCTCCATTGCAAGCATGGAAACCTGTCAGGGCTGCAGACCTGGAATGGCGCTAACCCCTGCACTGTAGTCAAAATATCAAACTAATGGAATCTAAAAGTGCATGTACAATGTCATGTGCATACAAGAAACACAAAGTCACCTGCAAACACAACACGTTCCTGTTCTTTCCATTAAAGCGATGCATTACTTTACTTATACACAACAACACTTGAACTTAAATGTTTCCTTTGCTTAGTTTGTAAACAAAGGCACAAGATATCCCTCAGGAGAAATGTTAGCACGGAAGAGGCCTACACACGAAGCCAGCAAGGAGAAAGCAAACGATGTGGCAAAGGAATGATCCCATAAGGGTAAAAGCACAGACACTCAGCCGGCATGAGCACTGCAGCGGCAGGCAGACGGGATTCTGACGCAGGAAGAGTGACTTTGGGGAAAGCAAAATATTCATGGGATTTCAGCCACTGCGGTAAAACAAACAGGCTACGCTACCTGCCATCTGCACGCCGAGGGGAAGAGTAACTCCCCAAAGAGCTACAGTACACACATCATGTGGGGGGCTTAGTCACAATGCGCCAATAAAGGTATTAAACCCTTAAAACACCCTTTACAGAGAGAGAGACCTCGTGGCCGGCAATCAGCCTGTGCATCTCCTCTATCATATCCATGAAGCATCTGTCAGATACCTAATGATGGCAAGAAAAGAGCAAAAAAGCCGTCCAGACGAGTGAAAGTCGATCAGCAACAAGCACATTTGCCTGCAAGGCAGCTGGCGTGCTTCGTCTCATGCTCCGTATAAACTAAAACACACACACAACATCAGCAATTAAGATACAGTGTCGCTTTCTAATTTAATCTAACACTATATCAATATTAAGGATTTAACCTGTTAAATGTAGGCGTATTTTATGAATTGCTACTGGCCTGACGCTCAGATATAGAAAGTATTATAAATGAATGTATACCATTTAAATTAGCTTCAAAATGAATACAATATATACATCATATGGGCGACATTTACATACTATAGGAAGGCCAGTAGCCTATAATGTGAAATTAGCTTTAACATTTTAAAAAGAAAATCCACAGAGCCCCACAGCTGATGATTTTCCATAAGCATGAGTTAAAACTAATTTTGGCCATTTCACCAACCTGAAAACACACAACGTAAACCAAGCCCTAACCTGCTCGTAATGTTCAAGTTAAACACGAGGATTAACACTAATCTGGCCATTGTGGATTATCTATGACCTCTGCAAAATGGCACCCGCCCCGTTCTCTCCATATAGTACTGTTCCGATTTAAGTCAAAGTTAGCAGACAAGTGTAAAAATGCATAAAAGCGGCTCAGAGCCCTGGCCAGCCTCTTCTCCTGTTATCTTGCATTTGGGCCTTTTGCCGGTCAAGGTAATAGTCAGAAGTGTCACACCGCCTTTGTCTATCACCATTATATTATTACTGTGGAAAGGCGTCTAGGAGGCGCGTGTCCCCGAAATAAGGAGTCCGTGGGTGCTGAACGCCGCTCCCTGCCAGCTGCGCTCAAAATGCGCCATCTAACCACGAAAACAGCCGGATCACACAGGCTGCTATTTAAAAACCAGGAACATCTGAGACCGTCCGAAATGCCGGTCGGCCCACCCCTCGGAGACATACAGTACGCTACCCGCATTACAAAGTCACTAACAATTAGCAATTTACTACAACTGTAAATAGAGTATCAAACAGCGTGACAGCCTGACAGGCGTGCATATAGCCACGGCCATAAAGGGCTGCGCTCAGTGTTTATGCTGAATGTCACTTGCATATATACTAATCTACCTCGACACGTATTGAAAGGGTTCGACATAACGCAAACAGGGCGAACCCAGGCAAGCCGACCATTTTCTTTCAGTATTTCAAATATCCGTACAACACCTGTTCGACATCGGACACAAAGTAACACATTAACGCGCAACAAACCGACACATTCTGCAGCCCTTTAGTGCGCTACTGGCGCGCTCGGCTAAGCCCGGCGGGCTCAGAGTAAACAGCAGCGACGCGGAGTTACACTGTATCACGGCCAGATCCCAGCGTGTTTATTGCTTACCCGGACTGTGAATCTGCAGACTACTCACACAGATGGTTAGCTGGTCATCTAGTTGCTTAGAGGGGCGAATTGTTTGGTTAACCGACAATTCACAGTCGCAAAGTGATCCTCCGCAGCGCTCGTCTTTAGAAAATGACGCAAATCGCTGGGGAAAATAATGAGTGTTTAGTTTTATCCACCCGGGACGCTTTGCGACAACAATGCGTTCAAACACTCGCTTGATTTATTTCGCGTCAGATAAGCTACCAGACAGGTTTAAAGCACAGATCTTACCCGTAAAGAAAGGGAGCCTTTGGGAGTCCTCTCCCCGTATCTACAGGCGTTTCGGTAAATTATCCAGTAAGAGCAATAATCCCTGTCGGCCCGTCGCTATGTCTATGATGTTTAAAGAAATATTTTTTTTTCTTCTGCATTACCATGGGAAAATGAGCACATTCATTCCCATAAACTAGCTGACACCCACACACCGTCAGGGCTGTCTAAATGTCTAGCTATCAAGTGAAGTTTGAGGAGGGATGTCCTATGAGCAAAAGGCGTACGTCACCTCCCAATCTGTGTGTGTGCGCGTGTTTCCCCACAGTGAGATAAAAACCTGTAACTATTTACCTTGTACGGACATTTTTTTCAGTTAGCACACCCTCAATTTGATAACAGTTTGTGACTGCAATCAAAAAACTAAAAATGCAAAAACTCTTGTATTTTGTTTGGTTACTTATGGTTAAGGTTAGGGCTACGTAGGGGTTAAGGTTGTCATTGTTGGGATTAGGATTATGTCCATAGAAATGAATGGAAAGTCCCCAAAAATATATGAATACAAATGTGTGTGTGTGTGTGTGTGTGTGTGTGTGTGTGTGTGTGTGTGATGGCGTTGATTTTGCTCAGAATCTCCGGGATTCCTACCTGGTACTCCGGTCAGTATATATTACAGGTTTGTGGAATTAGGTTTGCTGGTCATTCCCTTCTTTGTTGTATTATAACCACCACTATAACTGGATGACTCCTGTTCATTTTGACTCATGAGTGCATTTAGAAACACGGACAGTTCACCGCTGATTTTTGTCGCAGCTTAGTGAAATGACACATACATTCTGTCTCCTCTACCAGTTGAGTCTCCCTGGCGATGGTCACTGTTGCTCCCATCTTACAATTACTTTTTCATAATGGCAATTAAAAGCCTCAAATTTACAACCACGTATTGTCAATCATTGTAACGTAGGCTACTTTTGCAACAACACTCATGCGTTTTGGTTTCTGTAACACCAAGAATAGTAAGTCAGTTCATTATCAAGATAGATTCCTGTTAGCAAAATTCAAAATAATTCAGTGTGTATCTGGTCTCAGAGCTTTAATAATACATTATTTCTAACTGAAATACATAAGGAATGCAAATAATAAATATTAGAATATAAACTGCTCCATGTTTAGCTTTTTCAGTTCTATATTATATATAGAGAAAATACCTTTTGTTTTAATACACACGCACAAATACACTGAAAAATAGAAATCCAAAAATGTATCCGTCGTTAAAATAATACAGGGAGCTGTATCATTAAGGGACTTTTATTTTGACTGTTTAGGTGTCGTAACAAAACTGATACGTTTGTTCGCAATTACGACGCTTTTGCTATTCTGATCATGGTTCGCGCTCATTATATGTCATAAAAAACATAAATGGTGAACCATATTTTAGAATCCAGATAAATACAATGTAAATGCAACATTAGACCGTAGGCATGTCATCTAACTAATCACGCTAACGTGCTTGTTTTGTGCATTTAAAAAAAACAAAAAAAACAAACAACTAATCACGTGTGCTGTTGGGCGCATTATGATGACGTCACGATATCTCACTATTTTATTGGTTTGACTATTTATCCGTAAAATATTATACGTGTGTACATTATAATGAAGATATGCTGTTACATTAATATTATGATAAGTATTAATTTTTAATTAAAAATACGTATCTGGTCTCGTTTCTATGACGTATAAAGGTCATTGACATGGAGCGCCCGTGAGAAGGACCGCTCTGCTGCTAAATCTAAGAAATAAAGCAGACTAACGTGAGTTTCTAAATACTAAGATCGCGCATTTTATAGTTTAAATAATATTTGAACCATATCATGGCACAAGGGATTATTAGTATATTAATGCGACACTAAACGATGCGTGATACTAAGTGTGCGTGATACTAGCCGGCGAATCTCTCCTCAAGCAGATTGCAATAATATATTATTGTATAACAGGTTCTCTATTCACCCCAAACTAAGATGGCTCTATTAACAAGACTCGGACTCGGCCTCCTTGAGTCAGCAAGAGTGATGCACCACAAGGCGTTCAGGTAGCAATACTTTATGCTCCACGTTTATGTATTCCTATAGACGTAACAGAAAATAAATGTGATGTGATGTTACATTAAAAGTGGAATAACCCCAGTGATTACATATTTCTTGAAGAAAGGCTTAAGCAAACTAATGTGTCACTTATACATCATCTTGTTTGTGACCTTTTCTAAAATCGCACTTGTTTCTGTTTAGTGTCTCTGCAGCCGCATCTGCCATCTACAAAATGACCCGCGTGCGCGTCGTGGACAACAGCGCGCTGGGAAACACCCCGTATCACCGCGCGCCGCGCGTCATCCACGTCTACTGCAAATCCGGCGTGGGCAAAGTGGGAACCAAAGTGCTGCTCGCCCTCAAGGGACAAAAGAAGAAAGCGCTTGTGGTGGGACACAAAATGCCAGGGGAGCGAATGACGCCACGGTTCGATTCCAACAACGTTGTTCTGATTGAGGAAAACGGAAACCCTACCGGTACGAGGATTAAGGTGCCGCTGCCGTCACGCCTTCGCGGAATGGACGGGGGGTATTCCAAAGTGCTGGCCATCGCGCACAAATTCGTATAGCATCGAGACTGAATTTAACCAAACTTTATAGTAAATTCAGAAGCGTTCACATCATCACCTCTCGTTTTGCTCGTTTTCGAATAAAATGAAGCGTTAACACTGATCATTGTCCTTTATTGGTAATTAACAGCTGGGATGCATGTAAAATACTGAGAAATGTAAAACAAATCTAAACATACAGTATGATACAAAAAAAGCTTGTAGACAGAATGGTCAGAACATACAACCACTAACTTTGGCATCAAGGCGGCATTCAAGCTTTATTTCATGTAAAATGTACAAGCCGTAAGCAGCTCGCTATGCTGCACTCATTTTTTCTTGCCCTTGATGGGCTTAGCCAGGAGAGCGGGGCTAATCTGGTCTCTGGGAACGCCTCTGACCGAGAACAGTCTTGCCGCCCTCTCCTGGAGGGTCCCCCCGCACTTCACCCCGAGCGCCATGAGCTCGGCCTTGAGCCTGTCCATTCCCAGCACTTCCAACTCCTCCCCGCTGCTGAAAGCCTGGAGATCGACGGCTCCGACATCCTGTGCAGACAAGGGAAAGCATGGATGTTTATTTACGCTAACCTGCAGTTATTACACAATTGGAATATGAAGGTATATTAGGAACTAGAGAGAAACTGGCATGAGAATGGTCTGAGCATTGGGAAAAAATTTCCTCCTGGGTTAAACTGCACCATAATCTAACCAACTGAGTTCCCAAGTCTCCATCCCTGGTCCTCCAATTTTGAGCTGGTAACCCTGTGCATTTACAGCCATCTCTCAAACATCCACACTGATAATCAAGCTTTGTTACAGGTTTTACATCAGGGATGGAACGTAACTGGTACATATTCGCCATATTAAGTGATAGTTGTGGAAATTTCTTGTGGTAGCAGTTGATTTGTACTTCATTTACAGCATAAAGGTTAAAATGCACGATAATTTTTTTTGAGAGAGCAAATGCACATAAAATAAGTACCCATCTGCATTGCTGCAACAAGTAATTGCCACATGTATTCCTTTATAAAGGCGTATACGTAGTTGTGTACCAGTTATGTGCATCCCTGTTCAACTTAAGAACAAAATGCTTTAAGCAACCATTGCACATCTTCAATAGCCATCAGACACTCACAGCAAGCTTAGTGCTTTCGCTCTCGGGTTGTGGCGAGGTGGACTTTTCTGGGCTGCCGGCGGCCACGCTCTCAGGGGCGCCGGCGGCCACGCTCTCAGGGGCGCCGGCGGCCACGCTCTCAGGGGCGCCGGCGGCCACGCTCTCGGTCTCCTTTGCTGACACTATAGTATGAATGACAGGATCGTCGTCTGTGTTGGGCACCTCAGCCTGGAGACGTTCCTCCTTGTGTGGTTCTGATGGGGTTCCCTGTGGGGACTCATGCCCGGGGCTGGAGCTGGAACCAGAACCACTGCTCTGGGCCTCCTGGCTCTGTTCCTCTCTCTGGGCTACAGTACTTGTTTTAGGGGTACTAGGTCCGCTTGAAGTGGTGCCAGAGGAAGTGGAAGAAGAGTCTTCCTGGCCGGAGTCACTGTCTTCAGAGGTCACCAGCTCTTCCAAATCACCTACACTGGACCTGGGGGCAGAACAAAAAGCTGACCCAAGTGTACTTCATAGATTTATTCGAGAAAAAAAAAAAAAAATTAAAAGCAACTTCCATTTCTTCCCATTGTCCTGTGCATACATAAAAAAAGAATTTTCTAATACACAGATTTACATCTGATGACCTTTCTGTTAAATTTAAAATGGTTACAAAGCAAGTGCCCTGCTCGTATGCATGATATATTTCAAGGTGTAAAGTATTTGTATTTGACTAGTTTTCTAGACTTCAACTCTGGCATCCTATCGCTGTTCCAGATGGTAGACTTGGCCATTACCAAAAGCATTTCCTCTTCTTGGAAATCTGCTCTTTATTTGTGGCGAGTCTCTTCCTGCTGGGTCCCTCGTCGGCTCTGACATTCCCACTGGATGAAGCCTGCATACCTTTATCAAATTCATACACACGATATCAGTGCACAGGTTTGCTTGCAATGTCAATATGAACTCTTAAAACACATAAAGGCTAACGCATGAATGACAGTTTGTATAGAATTAACAGAATAAGCACCTCGCCACCCAGGAATATAACCAAAGTGGCTTTCTGGGGTTTTACAGTACATTCATTTTGGGGTTGGAATTTCCCCCAAGGTGTACTAGTTTAAGCTCAGAGCCCAAAGGTGTTGCTAGAGATGCATTTTAGACAGTAAGTCATTTCATTTCGATTACACTCTGAGATTCTGAAACATGCAGGTTGACATACTGTAACAGACAACAGACTAACAATCAACTAAGCAAAAATGAAGGTTTTGCTCCAGGCCCTCAGTCTGACGCCCCCTACAGGACACGATCGCTAAAAGCATCTTCCATTGCACTCCGCAGTCCCTACCTTTCAGGACAGAGTCCTCCAGGCGCTCCGCCAGGTCATGGCACTGTTGCTCGTAGTCGGGGTCAGTGAAGTGGTGCTTGGGCTCGGCCAGCTTGCGCTGCAGTCGTTGCAGCCGGCGCTGCTCCTTCTCTGCCTCGCGATCTGCTTGCTTCTTCAGCCACTCGGCCATCCTGCCATAACACACAGGTATACATGATGTTTCTCAGCTTGTCCAACACTGCCGCAAAGCACACACACAGCATGCGACGTGTTCCTTCTGTGCAGTTGCACTTGCACAAGCATAAATTTGTGGCTCACTCTTTCTCATGGTTGACATCACGGAGACGCCGGCCACTCAAATCTCGACATGCCTCACGGTTGGTCGTCTTCTCGATCTGCGCTCCGAGAGCTCTGAGCATGGACCCAAAGCCTGTCAGAAAGTGTTAATATACAGGGCACGTTTACCTCATATACCACAAACACGGGCATAGCGCAACAAACTCAACAGACCATAAATGTTTTGGCTAGACTCCATTGTGATTCGGTTATATATTAAAATCGATGACAGTCATGATAATGATTCATCGCTGATTTGTTTGCCCTACAGGTTCCTGCATTTAAACCGTGCAGAAATAAGAGAGGCTCGTTTTCTTTAGATAAACCTGTACCACATAAACCCTGGGACCAACCTCCTTTCCCGCCGCACAGCCGAGGCTCCAGTCGGTAAGACCCTCCAGCTCGTAGTTCATCTTTCGTGTCACAGAGACGGCCATTGTCCTTGACGTAAAACTCGGTAGACGGGATTCCCTGGAGACGAAAACGCACTTTCAACTGCTACTTACAGTAAGTGCATTAATGATTACTTTATAAGCTTAATCGCGGTCTCTACATAACCAACGCCACATATAGCAGTAGGTACTCATGAGAACTCATTATTGTAAAAAAGCTACTCAATTCACATACACATAATAAATAAATCAAGCATTAGCCATATTTTGGGGTGTGGATTCAGAAGGAAAAGTGTGTCTGTCTGTTCAACAGCAGAAGCCTCCTTTGCGTTACAAAATGGCCACTTTAGCTACGAGACGTGTAAGCCAGTTAGTTTAGGTGAAACAACGTCTGTTAAGTACCTTCTACGTTCCAAAATGAAACATATTAGGAGTACTCACGTTTTCTCTGGAAAAAACATATATCAAATCCCAAACGGTGGTCCCAAAAGAGAGACTTAAACAATGTGAACGGCAAAACACATCGGTCACAAACACATCCATGTTGCTCAAACGTAATATCCGGTCTCTTTCCGGAAATAAGGCGATCGAGAGCAATGACGTCACCGACCACTGTATTTCCCACAATCCATTGAGGGGAGGTGACGCGTTTAACATGGCTGCCATCATGAATGTCGTGCGCTTAGTGAGGAGGGACATGCACATTAAACTCTTAAGAAATGGAAAAGCGTTGGGACGGAACCGATTAAGTACCGAAAGCAGCAGCAGCTCTGGAGATGAGTCGGAACCGGAAAATGCCAGAGTCTCTGCAGAGAAAACTAAGAGTGGATTTGCGGCCGCATACGAGCTGCATTCCGACCTGCAAAAGCAAGATCTAGCGACACGCGGCCCCCGGTCGTCCTCTGATGTCAGAGATGTTAAGTCATTCGCGTACTTGCTGAGACACTCTGCTTTGATTCAGATGGGACCCGCCAAGGACAAAGTCGTCGTGGGCAAGATCTTTCACATCGTTCAAGACGACCTGTACATTGACTTCGGTGGCAAATTCCACTGCGTGTGCCAACGGCCGGAAGCAGATAGGGACAAGTACCAGAGGGGTGCCAGGGTGCGCCTACGGCTGGTCGACCTGGAGCTAACATCTCGGTTTCTGGGGTCTAACACGGACACAACTCTGTTAGAATCTGACGCTGTTCTGCTGGGACTGCTGGATAATAGAGATGCCAAGTCTAAAGAGTAGAGCGATGAGGACATTGTGGGTGTGACGGCTCTGGACAGTTATCGGACTGTGAAATATTTTATTTAAAAATATCTCTTCGGTACCTACTGTGGGAAGACATTGTCCAAAAAAGAGTTCTGTATTTCATCAATTGACTGGGTTGAAATAATATACTTGTATATAGGCGTTTTGCTCTTGGAGTTATAACAACTCAAAATCGACACAGAAAATCCACGATTAAAAAGTGAAGATTAACGTGTATGGCATTTTATTTCGATAACACACTCAAAATCAGACTTTCAAACAGTGCTTCACAGATACGGCATGTCTACAAACAAAGCGTGCATTTGAATACTAAAACATACTAAATAAGGTCCGCTCAAACAAGCTATGTGTATATTATGTGCCCTGTGTCCGTTCAGTCAGCTTTCTTAAGTTATGTGGCATTTCTAACAAACAGTAGTTATGGAGGTAATACCTGTTCTACCCTTGAAATCAGGGAGAGAGAAACCACACAAAAACACCAGATTGTGGTCTGGTCTGCATGCAGGAATTGAGCTGTGCTTCCTCACATTCATAGATTACATTAAGCTTTCGTTGAATTAAGGCTAAAAGGTAAAGATGGATGTCAGTCCTATGAGTGAACAGCACGTGATCAAATCAGGGAGAGAGAGAGCTGATTGTAATTTTACAATATCCAAGACTTCATTTTCAATGCATAAGCCTTTTCAATCTCCTTTTTAATAAAAATCTACCACGTTGTGATGATTTTCTGGGGTCACCGAGTAACACGTAGGTCATGGTTTTATTATATTAAGAATGGATGCAGGGGTTCCCTTAAATATTTTTTCTTTAAACATCACTGCAGTTTAACAGCTTTATTTCCCTTGTTATTTTGCATAGTCTTACCAGTGCAGGTAAGTACTTTTATAGCAAATTATTTTTATACTCCTAAGTTAGGAGTACAATTTTATTTTTATAAAACAGGTAGTAAGTATTTGCTTTGCAGAGCAACAGAATGGATCAATTATTCTGGAATGGGTTAACATCATAAAAAAACAACTATGAACTGCATGGTTAAATTCTTTTATGCAGTAAATCTATATAAAAAAAAAAACTTATGCTGTGACCTACGGGATGGATTAAGTCCCTGATCAGTGCTCATTACAATGAAAATAGTTTAAAATGGCACTAGTACTGGTACAAACTTTTGAGCTGTTCTTTTCAATAAGTAGCACAGTGTTTCAGGAGCTAGGGCCACTAAAGGTCAAAGCTGTTGGTTTAGTCATGATGGTGGGACTTCTGTAGATCTCAGGTGAAATCTGTTGGACCCCTTGCTGGAATGATTTCTTCCTCAGCCACACATGGTCAAATATAACCACTGGAAAAAAGGAAGGGAGAAAAGTGACCAGGGCATCAAGATCAAAGGAATTCCAGAATGAATCACTGCAGTAGGAAACCACATCCATTTGAGCCTCAAAATATGAGATTTTACCTCTGTGATGTTCATTTCAGCCACTCCAGTCTCATCTTTGTTAAGTTCTTGAAAAGCTCCTAAGAAAAAATAGACAATTTTACAACTTTAGACTTGTGCAGTAACAAATCTCAAAAGGTACAACAGAGCATCCTGAAGTCACTAATTTCAAAAGTGATACGCACTGAACATGGCTTCCAGCTTGACAAGGCAGCAGATGAAGTTATCGAAGTCGATGGCCTCGTTTTCGGCGTATCTGGCCACCAGGATCTGATTCAACTTGTTGTTGAGCTTGAAGCCTGTAGAATGTAACTACTATGAGCACTAGATCAACAAGTCTGCCCTTGCGTGTAGGGTTCTTTAAGCACAGAAGATGGACAATGAAACAAACACCTTGTTTTAGACCACAATAATTTATTAGTATGGTGTAGGGCAGGGGTGTCAAATTCCCTAGTGGCCAGAGGGATTTTGAGCCATTCCTCTTATAGAACAGTGGCCAGGTCAGTATGTGATGCTGGTGGAGGAAAACATTTCCTGAATCGCTCATCCAAAACACCCCAAAGTGGCTCAGTAATATTCAGATCTGGTGACTGTGAAGGCCATGGGAGATGTAGTCCTTGGCAGTGACATGCCCATGTAGAACAAGTAATGGGCCGAGGGAATGACATGATATTGCAGCTCAAACCATCATTGACCCACCCCCTGCTGCATTCTGAGTATGCAACAGTCCAGCTGGTAAGCCTCTTTGGGGCTTCTCCACACCGTAACTATCCTGGATGTGGGAAAGACAGTGAAGGTGGACTCAGAACAATAAATGTTTCACATTGTCCACAATCCAAGATTTGCACTGCTGGCACGACTGATACCGACTGTTGCCAGTAGCACGTGACACCAAAGGATTGGCTACAGCAACCTGACCATGAACACTGAACCTGTGGAGCTCCTGACGAACAGTTTTGGTGGAAACAGAAGAGTCAAGATGTGCATTTAATTCTGCAGTGAGTTGGGCAGCTGTGGGTTTCTGTTTTTTGGATACAATCCGGGTTAGTGCCCGGACGTCCCTCTCAGACAGCTTCCTCTTGTGTCCACAGTGACTCCTGTTGGATGTGGTCTGTCCTTCATGATGGAATGCCGATGTTACCCTGGATACCGTGGCTCTCGATACAGCACAATGACTTCCTAGTTATAGATGCACCCGTGAGACTCACACCAACAATTTGTCCTCTTTTGAACTCTTGTATGTCTCACATTATTCTTTGTGGATCGTAATATTTTATGTACAGCTATACTATTGCTCTGCTAATTAAACCTTCACACTGATGCTCTTACTGGTACAAAGTGCAATCAGTGAAGACTGGCCACCAGGTGCTGCATATACAGGCAGGGATCCGCAAACAGCAGTTTTCCCTGGTGTTTCAGTTTCATTGTCTAACCCCTGTAGGTTAAAGTACATTATACGCAAAACATTGCTGTCAAAATTGCAAAACCAACTTGCCATTTTGTGCCATCTCCGCTAACTAGCTGGTTCACAGTCGGTGCCAAGAGGTTGAGCTATAGCGAGTCGGGTCAGGCGGTTTACCTGCCGACTCCACGGCCAGACGCATCTCGTAGGAGCTCATGGTGCCTGACTTATCGAGGTCGTACTGCCTGAAGAGAACCTTGGGGGGGGGGGGGGGCAAGACAGACAGGAACCTGGTGACATGGTGACACAGAGCCATGCAGAGTCCTTCAGCAAAACACAGGGGTGGCTAATCTTATATAGAAAGGGCCCTTGTGTATGTGGGTCGTCCATACAGCTGACATAAAGGTTATCCCAAAAACCTGCGTACACACTGGCCCTTTGGGGAAAAGACTGGCCGCCCCTGTTCTAAACTGTGCAAGTCTCTCCACATAAAAGCTTCTACAAAGTACAAAAATAAATTTACTAATAAAACACATTACTGTTTAGTTTTTGATCACACTGATGCCAGTGCAGATTTATCCCATATATCAGAGAGCGATAAAGGACGCTATCAGGCTATGGGGTGATATGAGCCGGCTGCTCACTCACCAGCCACTTCCTGATCTTATTCCACAGGATCTGAAACTCCACCAGCCCGAGACGGGCACTGCCATCTTTCTGAGGGTTCGCTGTGTAAAGGAAAGCGGCACCTCCGTGGACTTTGTTCAATGTCATCTATTTTTACAGGAGGAAAAAGTAGCTGATCGCATGCAGGGGAAGGTAAGAAAGAAGAAGGAGAAAGGAAAGTAATGGCCAGATTCAGACACAGACAGCGTTGTATTTTTTGAAGGATACACCCATGAGGTTAACCATGGTCCGGCAGGACTCCATACTGAAGCCATCGGTCTTTAAGTCCTTATCTGAAATTAGACACAGTCGCTTTAGTTGAAACGAAAATCAGCTGATACTGAAATGAAAGCAAGAGGCAGCATTTTTGGCTTGGATCAGTAGGGATCAGTATGTTTTAAATGTGCTGCTTATAATTCTGGGAAAAAACCAAAACACGAGTGTACTTACGTTTGGACACCACCCTGTTAAGGATGGTCCTGAGCTCACGGACAGAGATTTCCATGTCCTGGAAGGCAGTGATTTGCATTCAGTAATAACTTCTTTTGTTGTGCTGTCTAAAATAACTTGGATTTGAAGTAAAGAACTAAATCTAAACAAATCCTAATTACGGACAAAAAAATAACTGAAAACAATTCACCTCTCCGGCCAATTGTGCAAACATGGACTTGAAGGAGTCATCAATGTCGTCCTCTGTGATTTCCTCCTGCAAAAGCACATCACAAAACAGGCAAATTTCAATATCTGCAATAAATCCATGGCATCATGGTACATAAAGTGGTACTAGCACTTTAATTTGCTGCACAACTCACGGCTTCTTCAAGGTCGGCCGAGATCTCATCATCCAACTCCCTGAAATACAGCGTAAACCGGGCTTCATTTCCACAATGTTGTTCTTCAAGTGGGAGGAGCTTATATCCAACAGAGGATGACGTAAGAAAGGTCAAAAGGACAGACGCACTTACTCTGTCTCGGACAGATTCTCAGTGAAGACCCTGAGGACGAAGTCAGCCTCTTTGCTTGGCTCGAAGGTGGAAGGCACGACGAGGTACTCCCCCGGAGGCAGGCGAAGGCGTGTGCTCACCTCCCGCAGGTTTATGAAGGTCTCAGAGCGCGCGCACGACGAATGCGTTAGGAAGAAGTCCTTCTTCAGGTGCACGTTCTGACAACCCTTGAACTGTGAGGATGGAGTGTAAGCTAAACATGCCCAACAATGAGTCCATGTGCTTAAAAGGTGCTCGCCACTAGAGGGAGCCAGTGAGCAGGGAATGTAATAATGGCAACTAGGTCTTTATGTTAAACATAACTTTGATTATATTCTTACTGCCATAGGAATATCGGTGAGGGAATTAGCCAAGTAACATGAGACAGAATTGCTTCATACCTCATCTGGAATCTGTGTAAATGGGACACAAAAAGAAACAGAAGTATAAATTATTCTGCATTTCCTGTCTGGTTTGCCAAATATCCTGCTTACATCACACCAGCTGTAAATATGCATTTGGATTTTCATTACTGTGAATGTAATAAACGGCAGCACTGTCTAAAGGGTGGCACCAAAATGTCCAAACCTGCAGATTTTCAAAACACGATGTGAACAAGCCCTTAATAACATTCCAGATGTTCTGTGCTGAGGTCAGTGAGGGTGGCCTGGGAGGGGAGTCTTACCTCGTAGATGGCAAAGCCGATCGTGTGCATGTCCTGCCCATGCCGGCGGTATCGCCGTCGGTCCTTCTGCATGAGGGCCACCAGGAAGCTGCAGGCCACCTCATCATCATCTGGGTCGTCGTCCTCCTCCAGCAGGGTGATCTTGTACTGCGGGTTGATCCAGAAGGTGTCTGGGGTTGGGAGTGCGTGATGTAAGAGGAAGCTGACAAGCAGACAGGAAGCTCTAACGCAATGCTAACATCACGTCATCACAGGTGAACATATTGGGGGTGACAGATCTGCTTATCACGGTGACCGCTCACTGGGATGGTTCCGGCAGCCGCCTGCCGTGCTGCCCCGCCTCCACGAGCCGTGGAACTTAATGGTGTTCCAGAAGCTGGGGGTTTCTTCATTCAGGGCATCCGCCGTCAAGTTGCAGATCTCCAGACGGGAAAACTGCCGCAGGAACTCCTGGAAGGACATCCTGAGAAAGAAGGGACGCGACTTAGAGGAGGCGCGGGGATCGGCCAGGAGACACAGGGAGCACAGAGGGTCAGCAAGCGGGGAGCCCTGCCCAGGAATGCATCCTGAGAAAAAGGAGGCGCAGGCATCGGCCAGGAGACACAGGGAGCACTGAGGGTCAGCAAGCGGGGAGCGCTGCCCAGGAATATGTCACACATATGTCACCCTGGTAATATAAACATTATATATCATTTACCATATGGAGCCATATGCAAAAATGATTAAAAATGATTTTCTTTTCTAATTAAATACATAAAGCAGAGGAGCTTTTTTCTTTTAAAATTGCTTCTAGGTTATCCATCTATCCATCTAATTCATTCATTCATTCGTTCATATTTAAGTGGAAACTGCATCCAAAGGGGATTTCAAAGTAAAAGAAAAAAGCTAAATAATTTATGTATTTTTAACATAATTGCTAACAATGAGTGAAATGTACATTTGCACATCAAGGAAAAGAATTAATGAATAAATACAGTCATCCATCCACTTACATCCCGTTGAGTAACATCGTTCATACTGACGCCCCAAAACAGCATAATACAATTTATCGAAAGACATCAGAAACAGATGCAGTGGATCTTAGACACATTTTACCAAAATTACGGCAAAAGCTACTTTAGCTTTAACTCATTTCCAGAAGACGTCACAAATTCAGCTGTAACTAGTTATAATGTCAATTCTTGATATCGGAAATTCTATTCATATGTGAGTTTCAAAACGTTTTTGAATTGTTTTCAATTGCAACTAGTTAAAATGCCCAATACTGATATGAGGAATTCATTTGTAACTAGCTATAATTAAAACTGAATTTTAACTTGTTACATATAAATTCCTGATATAAGAAAACTGAACGCAGTTAAAACTGAATTTCCGATATCAACAATACGCATTTTATTTAGTTAAAGTTGAATTTCTGGTATCAGAAATAGACAGTGTTATAAGTGAATTTCTGACATCAAGAATTTGCATTCTAACTAGTTAGATTCGAATCTGTGATATCCTCTGGAAATGAACTAAAGCTGAAACGGCTCGCCATACAAAATAAACCGATTGTGCTGCCACTAGAGGTTCAGTTAAACGTGTGTGATATTGTATCTAATGTTATACGATACATTTGACCTCTCTCCTGTAATGATCGAGATACATCCAGACTGAATTATGTACTCATTTACGAGACGGAACCCAGACATAAGTCGATGGGTACCTGTATTTGTGAGAAAACAGATTTACCAAAACTCCCCATCTTCCATCTTTAGATGTAGGTCCTCCCTCTCCGATGGGTCGATCTCATCCCACTCAGGGGAGCTAGACAAAGATACAGGAAGCAGTTAGTGGATACTGGTGTTAGAACATCTTGAAGGTCTATGTTAGGAAAAAAATTTTATAGGTAGGAATAGCATTTTCCCCTCCAGTGGTAGCACTTTGCTGACAAAAGCACACCATCAGCATGAGCATTTTCACTTCTGGCGAGGAGATGATTGAATCAGGCATCCTTTATTAATGAACATGCTCAGGAACCCTCCAGAAGTGGACTCAAGGGAGGCTTCTAAGCGAGGACATTAGGGGCTTTCCCACCACGGGAACCTTTTTTAGGAACCAGGAACTTCTGTCGCATTTCCACCACAGGAAGTTCCTCAGAGGCAGTTCCTGAACTTTTTCTAGTTCCTACTCAGACTTTGACACTTTTTGCTCAACCAGGAACTATTGGGTGGGGCTTATAGCGACTGACTGGTTGACCACAAGCACCAGTGCTCCATGTTTCTGGATTGGAAAATTGATCTACAACCGATATACTTCTGCCTAATGTCACCGGTGCCGGTGGTGAAACTTGCCAGGGCTCCTTAGCGGAATTTAATTTTATATTTATTTATTTGTTTGTATTTTATAATATAATATTTTTTTTTCTGTGGAAAACAAAAGAAAGATCGATATGTTGGCCAGGTTTTAGAATGAATTATAAACATGTCACGGGCCACAGAAATAAAATATAAATAAAATGCATTATTTTTCCACCGTGCCGTCTCCCCCTTGTTCACCCTCCTTGTTGGGGGGTGTCAGTGTAGTTTTATATAAAATTACATATGAAGTTTCCATGCTTATCTAACATAAAGGTCACAGTTCCTGTTGTACTTTGGGAAAGCGACAGACGAATGTGGCCACGAGCTACAAAAATACCAGGTGGAGACGGCCCAGGAATCTGAGCTTTGATGGGAAAGCACCTAATGCACTTTAGATGGATGAAGAACTAGGAGGTGTGTCATTTGGTCAGTTAACTATTTGCACCTCCCTGCCTAGGGGACCAGATGGGGGGAAGGAATTTATGTGCCATTTGAACCCTGTGGGCAACTTGCATTTCAAAGGCAAAGAGAGTATGGGCAGTGGGAGACAAGAAGTCAGTCACACGGTTGGAAAGGCCTAAGGGACAAACAGCCTGTTCGGCTTCCACGCCCTTCAGTGGTAATGCTGGTCTGACATACCGGCACTTTACTGGCACATGATTAGCATTTTGCACGCACACAGCTAGCAGCGCTTAACTAACACACCACTGGCCCACTGCTAGCCATAGCACTTCATAAATATACCATTACCTAAAGCACTTTATTGGACTTCTGTTAGCAACAGGACTTTGCTAGCACATTTCACAGGGAATCAGCTAATGAGCTGCACTCCCTAATGCCTAATAGCACGCATGTTGTTCAAAGACTCCACTCACTTATCACTCCATGCCCCGGTCCACTCCACCTGCCCCCAGGGGTTCCTGATGCGAATCAGCTTCTCCAACTGGCCTTGGTAATTCACCTATCACAAAATACAGTGACCGCAGTAGTGAAGGTGGTAATGAACTATGACCCAGAACACTGTGGGTTCAAGTACCCAATGTGAAGTACTGACATAATATTCCACGTCATCCCCCCTGAGCATTTAATGGCCCTACCCACCTGCTTCAGCGCGGTCACAGAGTAAGCGTGGCCTTTCACCAGCTTCTTGAAGGTCACGGCTTCCATATCAAAGGCACTGGTGATCTGCAAAGAGCCGGGGGAGGGTTTCAGTCTCGGCTACGCTGTAACGTTTATACGGTGCAGTGCCGTTAAAAATGGCTGGTATCCAGGAAAGCTAAAGGCACCAAAGAGGCCACTAACGTCAATTGAGCAGCCTAGCAGTGAGCCCCTGTCCAAGGCCTTGCCGATGATCTTATAGAGGTCCCTGGGGGCTTTCTGCAGCTCATACATCTCTGCCACGCCCCCCGTGAAATCCTCGAACCCTTCAGTGGTGCTGCCTCCCGATAGCGCTTCATAGGAGCCATTGAGCCTGTGGTGACAGAGTTACACGGTCAGCGACCGCAAGCGGTTGTATATGGTTCACTGTGGTCGGCTGGTAGGCGGGCACCTACTTGGCATAGGCCTTCTCCAATAGGGCGCTCCAGAACTCATTGCCCTCGGCCGAGTGAACAAACATCAGCTCTCCGCCCTTCACCGGCAGCCGGTCATCAATCACGATGTCGACCCACTCGCCAAACTGCCAGAACTGGGGCGCAAAAGGTGGGGGGGGTGAGAGAAGAACCAGACACGGGTCTCGTCCCAGCCACACTGCCACAGATTTTACTTAGATGGCGTCCAGTTTGCCGTATAATGGCTTGGTCGGGGGCGCCATGGCAACCTGAACCTGCTGAAGCTATGCACCTGAAAATGGAAGATTCCAGCATAGTCTTCCTCGAAGGTCTGGCCGTGAGGGACGACGCGGTGCAACACGTTTTCGTTCAGGGTGAGCGAGGCAATGGCTGCCAAAAGCCAGCAGTCCCCTGCAGGCACGCAAGCACACACAGACAGAGATGGCACATCGTCATTACCCTCTCCTTACTGCTACTATAATTAACCGGCACTAACTAGGAGATGGCAGCCGGATCGGGACGACAGCTGCAGCTTATTCAAAGTGAACTAAACAACACAAAAATAACTGAACCGGGCAGTGAACCAGCGCCATGCGTAAATCACTAGCAAAGGCGCGGGGGATACGTGGCACCGGCAGCCTGTCTGGGGTGCCCTGGAGGATTTAAAGCTGTATCGATGGAAACGGAGCCAAATAAGAGGCGTGCAGACAGCAGTATGATAATCCTGAGGGCTAAAGATTACACAACGCAAAGCATGTAGCTGTGAGGTGAGAGGAATCCCCGAGACACACAGGCCGCGATTAGGGAACGGCGCACTGGCACAGGGTGCCATGCAGATCGAGGGGGTGTGACCCTTCCGGGCAGCCAGACACCGTGAAACGAGAAGGCGGTGATAAGAATCATGGGGGCGGTGTTTCGCTCAGTGCGTTCGGACTCGGTGTGATCAGAGGGTTACTGGTTCAAGTGCCAGTGTCAGCAAGGTTATTTCACTACAGGAGAAAGCTCCTTAACTCCCAGATGCTCCAGGTAGGACTGGTCCTGAGTATTCTGGCACCCTAGTAAAGAACCCATTCCACCACCACCCCCCCCCCCCGAGCAACAGAAAACAATATTTCATCACGTCATTCATACTGAAAATATTTCAGTAGTACAAGGTATGTGGCTGCTAACTAGTTTCACAAGAAGCATAGTGTAATATTAGAACTAGTGTAAGTAACTAATGTCACATAATGCAGCCACATGCATTTCCTCTGACTTTAGCGCCCCCTAACGCACCCCAGGCCTATAGGGTGTGCTGGCCCCGGCTGACTCTGCTCTCTCGAAAATGGATAAAAGAATCTGCTAAATAAATGAAATGTAAAATGGAATAATGGGGGGGGGGGGGACTGCCTCTTTTTGAACGGGGGGCAATAAACCCCTGCTGGTAACGAATGTGGACCGTCCTGCGAGCTGGGTCTTGTTACGGCGCTCTGAGTCATTGCCGACGATCAGGACGCTTCCCTGTGCTGCGCCACACCCAGAGCAGAAAATACCCCCCCGGCCCCCCCAGGGGTATTTATAGAGTAAACGATGGGACTCAAGCCGCCAGTCCAGGAGGCTTCATGCCGTTGTTTGGAAGCACATTCCCGCCCATAAACAACAAACGCAACAGAGGAGAAAAATTAATGACTGGTCCCAACAAGTCTCAGCACCCACCCCCACCATTTAGATGCCCAGCAACCACAGTGCTGATGGAGGTGGATAAATCACCATTTATAAATGCCTACTCACTATGCAGAAAACATCCCATTGGTACTATGACAGCACATAGTGATACCCACTGCGAACAGCAGGGGGAGCAGCTGGCCCCAGACACTATTGGTATCGGAGGCACGATGCCAGGATGACACACAAGGGAAGGCCTGTGTGGGAGATACGGGAGACACCCATCCTGTACTGGCAATAATTCCGGCATTTTCCATCCTGATGATCAACAGGGCAGAAAGGGCAGAACCGTTAGGAGCAGCACAGTTACGGGAACGACAAAAATGTAACCTTGCAAGTACAAGGCTGTACCACTACAAAACAGGGCTCGGCACATGGGCTGAAGCACACGTACTCGTGGCAGACTGGCCTGCTCTTCCCTAGGCGTCCAGGCGGTGAGTTAGCAGTCCACAGCGATGAGTCACTCCAGCTATGTACCCAGACACGCCCTCTAGCCGTAACATGAGTCACACTCAATACTCGTGCTGGATGGGGGAATCAAAAGAGGCGAGACTCAGAGGGTCTCCGCACACACCTTCAGCATCGGCGCTGCTCCACTTCCCTGCCACATACATTTTAAGTACCTTAATTTAAAAAGGCTACATTGAATCACCGTAGGGGAAACAGCCATGTCAGCATTACGACCGGCTATTGGCTCTGTATGCACGAATTTCGCAAGATCAACACTTCCCAGCCTCCCAATCAGCGAGGATGCAAATCTACAAAATGTCGGGGTGGGGGGGTATGCAAAGTCACATTTCCCCCTTCAAGTCAGGGTTTCCCATTTCTGACTCCTCCTGTGTGGTCACCCATGCAGCGTTCTGTCAATTGTTTGTCTAAATGAAGTTCTCCAAATTGCACTGGTTCATTTTTTTTCTGCTTCCCTGAGTAACAGGCAAGAGCTATACATGTACTCATATAGCGAGCCAATGCTGGTGAAACCGCAGAGAATGACTGAGCTGTAAGAATGCTTTCAGAAGGGTGGGGAATCCAGTGCTTGCACTCCAGTGGTCTGTCCGCCTGCCACTCAGGGAGTTCATCCAAATGACACAGAGCACAGAAGTATGGTCCAATCAGAACAAGGATGGTGGACGGGGCTTGTAAGGCTGTTCAAAGCAGAGCTGTTTTTGCTCAATTAACCGTAGGCGCTGTGGTGAGGTACTGTATAAGGTCACCGCTGAACAAGGCACGCTGCCCACGCACTTCCTGCTTAATGCCAAGCAAGTGCTGTATTTGGCCCAAGAGAAAATGTATTTGGCACAGGAGACAAAAACATAGAGAACAGAAAGGGGAAAGTTCTCCCACAAAACCTGGAAGTCCGCAACCTAAGCTGGCGACCACAGCACCATGAAGACAGTCAATCATCACTCGCAGGGGCTCACGTCCCACGCCTCATAATCCAGAAGAGCTGAGCTGAGCAAGACACCCCACACAGATGAAAGGGGAGTCATGAGCTCTGTATGACTGAGGGCAGGGTACACCAGAGGCGAGGGCCAGTCAGAACTTACCCAGGGCCCCCTGGCAGATGTCAGTCCTCGTGGCTCCACCCACAATGAACTGGGGGTCACTCGTCAACTCCTATAAGAAATCCAGTCAGGTCAGGAATATCAGAGCAGCCAGTGGGAAAAGCTCACCTGAAAAGCATTTAGTCAAAACAGCGGCTCTTAACTTCCTGGTCTTAATATTAACTTCTTAAAAAAGGCAGTACTAACAGACAGGAATGAGAATAAGCCTTGCACTTGAAAGAAGTGAGTAACGCCTCTGAGTGTACAGCGTTTCTGTCAGTACGGCTCTGCCGTCTCCCTGTTTTGTGATAAATATTCACTATTGGGAGACCCGTTATAGTTACACATGCTTTGAGGACGACGTAAGTCTTTGCTTTGATTTTTGACAGGGACAGCAGGATTTTTTTTGTGTTTGGGATAACTTGGAATGAAGTCAAGAAGAGAAGTTTGTCTACCATATTTGGAATCCATTGCCATCCAAAACCACCAAACTGACCGGTGGCTAATGTTATCAGACATTTCTCTAGTTCACATCTCTTCCATGTGAACTGTACACCCACGACCCACGACTGGCCCTCAGCGACAGGAAGGCAGGGCCAGCATGATGGATTCTGAACTATTCACTCACCACACCCCCCCCCCCCCACCCAAACCAAAACCAACACCACAAGGTACATCATTGCGAAACACGCACCACATCCCCTTTGAGATGTATCGGTAT
>JAAGVU020000061.1:3589449-3605068 GCA_011763525.2 Mormyrus iriodes
TTTGTGTCTCGTCGCGTCCGCGCCTCCCGCTGATCTGTTGGGTGGGGTGGGGGGGGGGGGGGGCGGTGGGCGCACTGTGCACATACATCCTCTTCTTGTCAAACGTATGTGTTCCAGACTTTCTGAAAATTGCCCCAGCTACACTCAGTGGCATTTTCAATTGTTAACGTATATTTTTATACGTTACCTGATCTGTGCAGGACAGTACCCATATGTCTCTTTTCAGTTAAGAGCTTTTCCCCCACAGTGTCAGGCGACCAAGGGGTGTTACATACGTGTGCAACCTCATAATAATACCCCACGGAAACAGGTACTGGTGAATGATGGCAATAAAGTTCCTGGATAATGAGACCAACTAGTCAGAAGAGAACTTCACCACTTAGGTTGGATTTATTTTAAATATTCTTTAGGGGTGCTAATAATTTTGAAACTTCTGTTTTGCGAAATGTTTTGTAATATAACTGAGCTAAAATAAACAGACACGCCCAAAATCTTGAGCACGATATTGGACTCATATTTATTTAAAAGAATAATTTCTCGTCATTTTCATGACGGGTGCCATTAATTCTTGAACAGACTGTATTGCACCATTGTACAGCAATTTGAATTGGGCGTGTTCATATTCTTCTAGCTGGGCCATAATGAAAGCAACTGCCCCGCAGTAAACATCTTAGCAGCCCTCAGTTTTACGACCGCAGCTGTGCGTTTAATGAGAAAACAAACAAGGCCTTTGATCCAAATTAACATCAATGTTCCTGACTGAGCTTAGCGGCCCTGCCCCCACAACCCCAGGGCGCCTGAATACAAAAGAAAAGGCTTTAGAGAGATTGCGGACACCATGGTCATCTACCTTATGGGCAGGTTATACTGATAATTCTACCCTCCAGCTAGTTACAGCTGGAGTCATGTTTTATTTACAGAGAGAGATCAACTATACAAAGAAATAGTACCTTGGGGGTTAAGGCGTAACAAAACGTAACATTACAGTGCAGTTCGCTGTGAACCAGAAGAACATTTTTAAGAGGCGTGTGGGTAAAGCAGCCGGCCTGAGGAAGCAGGGAAAGTCTCAGCTTCATGAGATCTTGGCCGTCGATGAAAAATAGGAGGTGTCTCACGCGTACATGTTCCGAGAAGACCAAACACACACCTCCAACCACAAACTAACTGATGCTAAGCGGCGTTTTGGATTAAACTGCATGTAGCCACTAGTCTACACTAGTCTGAATGGCAGTTGGGATTGGGCACCCACCATGCCCAGGCCCCCGCCCCTCTGTTCAGCCTTACCGTGGGTCGCACCCACTCCACGTCCCTGGTTTTGGAGGAGTAGGGACCCAGCTCCTTGAAGCCCAGAGAGGAGGGCTCGGCTGGGAAGCAGGGGTCCTCGAAGAGGCAGCCGCTCTCCAGGCTCTCCTGCTTGAGGGCCTCATAGTCCTGGTTGAGGAACTTCACAGCCTGCTCGATGGAGCCCATCCCTTCCGCTTTCAGTCTGTCTGCCTGTATGCAAGCTGAGATCCCTCCAAACGAGTACATGCTGGCCAGATAAAAATAAGAACGGCAGATTTACCCAGAGCAGGTCTATAAATACCCCCCGGCGCACCCTGGACAGGGATGGTGGCTGAAACTATCCAGACCACCACTCTCCCGTGTCAGTAAGTGTCATCCCACTGTGTCTTTTCAGTCAACGGAAGGACTCAAAACAATATGCTGCCCCCAGACATATATGCTCAAAATGCTTCGATGAAGCTCCGTTTATAGAATAAGACCCATGTCGTTGCTGTGCGATGACTACACTATATAGACAAAAGTACTGAGACAGCCGGCCATAACACCCACATCCCATTCCGAATCCATAGGCATCAATATGGAGATAGACCCCCTTTTGCAGCTATAATTTATATACTAAATCATACAAATGACCATCATGAATATAAATGTTAACTAGTACAATCATAAATCCTAATTAAACAGAAGACTTTACAAGCCATCTGTTCATTCATCAATTGGATGCCAAACACTGTCAGTAGATAGAGGAGATTGAGCGCCTTCCATCTATGGTAAAAAGTCACGACTGTCAAACATACGTCCACTTTTCGCGTCGCACAGCAAAGACATAAATTATCATTAAAAATGGCAGGACACTGACTGTGACTAGAATTTGTAGTTTTAACAGCAATGGTTTGTCTTCGCAATACTGATGAGAAAGAGCTCTTAATATTATAATAATAAATTGAAGAACAACTTTGCAAAGTAGGTGCAAGATATTTTTCCCAAGATTTTATATTCCTCACCAATACATCTTCCATAGCTGCAAACCCAGTGCAGGGTGGCAGTGAGCCTGGAACTGATGCCAGGCAACAGAGGGCAGGGGACACCCAGCACGGGACACCAGCCCATGGCAGGGCACACGCTCAAATACGCACTCACCCAAGCGCATGTTTTTGGGCAGCATGAGGACAGCAGAGTTCCCAGGGGAAAGCCCAGAGACAGGAAGAACATGCAAAGTGCACACACAGCTCCGGGGGCGGGATTCGAACCCACAATGACCAAGGTGTGAGGTCATACTTTGTCCTACTGAGCCGCAGTGTTGCCCCCGTAACAATACATTCAACACAAAAAGATTATTACACTGCCAAGCAATATTATATATACAAAAAGCTGAACGGGCATGAGGATGAGGCAAATTAAATTATGCATGCACACACGCTCTGTAATGTCAGACATATGAGAATCATTACAGCAGGCAGCAGAGGGGTGTCAGTTCGGTACAGAACGTCTCTGAGCGACCCAACAGGCTTCCTTTACTTTACTGAATGTTTGGCTACATGGAAAGTGTGAAATGTACTACGGTGGCTGGTGAGGGTCAAACAATATAATCGTGTGCTTCCTCATTGGAAATCTGCTTTACTGAACACAGAACACTCCGCTGCTGGGTTGAAGCTGATGTGAAGCAAGATTAGCTTCTTGTTTTGGTGCTGCCACTTTTATGGGGAAAACACCAAAATAACAGAAGGAGAAAAGAAGCTGTAAACTACTGCAGACGAGACCGCGATAAGAGACAGGGGGAAGGTGGGCTGGCAGTTAATGACACGTGTTGAAAGTAAGCGAATTCGGCGGAACGAGGGGAAGATGCTCCGCTTAAACTGTGACAGTGGGTTTTTTCGCTAGTGTGCTGTGTGCAGCCCTCCTTCCCCAAAGCAAAAGACACGCAAGACAACAGCAAGCAAGGCAGAATTACCTGGCGTCTCACGGCAAGGCGCTGCTTTAAGGGAAAGAGTGCGTTGGCTGCAATTCACGGAAGAGCAATCAACAAAGGTTTTATTCATCACATCTTAACTTCCACACCTAACAGAAAACTGGCATGCATAGTAATGACCCCCCCCACCAGGCCATAAGTTCCGCCTAAACAAAGCTCTTGGGCAGGCCTGTATGTCACAGTAAGCCTGAAGCCCAGCCAGAGGAACACTGTGTTCTACCTGCCCCCCACAAATCTCTGCCATGTATACAGAAGCCAGAGCTGGGCCGCCTACCGCTGTAACATGGCCGCCTCCCGCGGGCCGAGCCGTAACCACGTGTCAAATCCAATATTGCTTATTCGAGCCAAAGCAGGAAACTCGCACCGACTAGGCTGTGCATGGTTATTCAATTTTAATAATGTCAGCTCGCCCATGTATCGCATGGCTAACGAGGCTAAGCAGGTGTAATGCAATTGGTGCGTGCTTACAACGAGGCAGCCAATAGCAGTCAGTCGCATGTGTGACCTCTGAGGGCTTTTTTTTTTTTTTTTTTTTTTTACATGCGACAGAAACATATATAAACATCATGAAATGTCAGGCATTTAAAAGCAGGAAAGCCAGCAGTCTGAACCCCCCCGCATGTCTGCTGCGCAGCATGTACATGTGCGTTTAAGCATTCCTGTGTCACCGTAAACACTCTGGAAAACCAGATGGCGTTGAGCACAGCACAAGCCTGCAGGGGTATAATCTGTGGTGCGAAAGGGCTTCGCTTTAGGCTAATGGTGGCCCAGTTCATGATTGAAAACCCTGATAACATGAATCTCCTACACTGTGAAACTGCAGAGGGCAGGAGACTGGATTAATGCTCTCCGCATTCAAAAGTTAAACAATGTTTCACAGTGGGGCCATGTTTGTCTGGCGGAGGGGGAGTGCGGCCTCCCTGTCCCATAGGACAGTTGAGCCGCCACCCCCCTCCCAGCAGTCATGAGGACAGGCTGTCCCACAGGAACCTTTCTGGGGGGGGGGGGTGGTGTTATGATTTTAACGAGGCAGGAAGGCAGATAAATACAGACCAGTGACCAATTAATGTAAAATGAGAAATAAAACGTTTCCTGAAGAAAGGAATCGGATCACTGAAACAAAAAGAAACCTAAACACGGGAAATCACTTTAAAACATCATATAATCCGGCGTCTCGAAGGATGTTTTTAATTTTTATTCATATGAATGTAAGACACGGGTAAGACGATATTCTTCAAGGCGACAAATCATAATGCATAAAACTAACCACAAATTTAGTATTGCCTGCGTGAAGTACATTGTTTATAATTAATACATTTTAGTAACACCTAGCAATATCTTAAGGACTTTCTATAAATATATTTTTATTTTTAACAAAACTAAAAGACAACATTCCCAGTCCCAGAGTTTCCTGAAGATAGAAACATATTTTAACTAATAATAGGTCTGCCGAATTTGGAAAACCTTAGTAAAGCTAAAGTTTCAGTTACTAGTTTTAATGTCTACATGAATAATCGATGATCGGCTGTGACGATTAGGAAAATGAAAGTTTTGCCCCAGCACCCGGCATTACAGCACGACAGTGAATTTAAACAACATAACTACAGTACGCAAATAATAACAGCAAACACATTAAGCCAAAGCATTTAGCCATCACCCAAATAATACCCCCATGCACGGGCTAACAAGCGCAAAATCCCCCCCCAAGCACCCTTCCAGCTCACAAAGCCAAATACGATAAGGCATTAGTATCTCAAACACCGTAGAAACAGTAAACCAGCGTGCAGATACCATCTCAGCGATCGCTATCCTGTGAAGTGTCGGGCGACTTACTTACAGCCCAAGGCAGCGAGTTAAAACCCGACAATCACGTGTTACTAAGCGAATATAAACACGCGCACCGGATCCCCGCATGAATCTCCGCTTACCAGAGCCCGGGGGGTGGAGGTCCCGTGTGTGCAGCCGGTATTAGGGCAGGCCGAGCCTACAGGGGTCTGCCGATGAGGATGCAGTGAAGCAGGGCCCTGATCGGCCGCTATTAAGATTTATTTTAAGGAGCCCGAAACCACTATGGCGGTGCTGCGCTATAGTCTGGCCAGCTTTGATTGCCAAGCACAGCACCTCCAGCGGAGGAGAGGAGCCGGGGAGTGCGAGTGATACTACCGACTGGCGCCCTAAGATTACGGACAGTCTGTTTACATAATACGCCGCGCCTTGAATGCAGTATTAATTACCCCAGTCTCCAGCCTGGGAGTTTAACCTTTATGTTTAAATAATAAGCTGAATAAGCCGCACAGGCTTCTAAAGTAACTCACTCTTAATGATCCAGTGTGAGTGAAGGCCTGGCACTTTAAAAATGTGTGTAAAGTGCTGATGTGTTCCTTATCGATAGAAACTATACTTGGGAAAAAAAAACAAGGATGACTCAGTTAAAACTGCGTATAGGCAACAGGCCAAAGTCTCCTACAGTTCCTTTCAGATCTTGTTAACGTGTTTTGCATTTTCTCAAGCTGTCAGCTACCTGCAGATTGATCTGATCCGTCCTGCCAGCCGTCTTTTAATAAATTAGGTATTAATTTTAGTAACATGAGTCAGGGATGTTACGGTAAATCACTTTTTGCAGTGTTTTGGGAAACAGAATGAATAAGTATTTTATTAGAAATTCATGAGGTTACCATTTAACATACCTAAAGTTCTGAGCAATTAAGTAAAATATTTCCATATAAAAATTATTAACATTTGAAATTGTGTCTGATCAATTAGCATGACATGGAACATACAAGTACATTAAGCATTTCAACCCAAAGCTCATTTTTGTCAAAATAAAAACAGATACCATCTTAATTATAAAAGCCTGCCAAATATAAATATTTACACAGGCAAAAAATTTTCCCACAAAAAAATCAAAAGACAACAGAAAGACACCATTTCTGTGATTTATTGCTCTAATTCGTTCCATCCTAAGTTACAAAAAAAGACCTGGCAAACATAAAACAATATAACCATATAATATATTATAGCATGACATAAAACATGAATGTAATAACATTTAAGGTCTGTGAGAATTAAGTGTATCTGATGTACAGCTCCTGGTGAGTACATACGTGAAGGTCGTCTAGATCATTGAGAACATCAGCCACTGGAAAAGCGCAAACGAAGAAGAAAACATCACAATTGTAATACGGGTATGGCCAAGGGCTACTGTTGTCATGGAGCACAATTAAAGGAAATATGAGGCTATCTGCACTGTTTGCATGCTGACACGTCATGCACACAAATCTGATGCAGTCTCACCTGGGAGAAGTCCAGCTCTATGGAGCCGGTCTTATCCATGTCCATTTTACGGAAGATTTCTACAGGAAAGAAAAGAGATTCTAAGCTCTCTGTCAAAGCTGCAGTTTTGTAGCCATGGCCAATTTGTAGCAAAGAGGCAGGAACGTGATCTTTTTAAGACCTTGTTATAAATATTATCCATAAACACAGCTTAAAGTAGCATAACGTTTAATAATCGGGAATGTCTGTGTCGTGTTAGTTACATAATTAAGCGACACGCGGAACAGTCAGCCAGCGGTAATATAACGTCTGTTCTTGGCTGTTGTCACTTCCTGAAATTCGGGAACTCATGGTCGGAAGGAGACTTACTAAACATCAGCTCCAGGCGTATCAGGCAGCCGACGAAATTGTCGAAGTCGATGGTCATGTCCGGGTTGCTGTAACGAGCGCCTAGTATCTGATGGATCTCGTTGGTCAGGCTGAACCCTGTGAAGGACAGAGAGACAGGTGAAGGGCCAGGCTGTGCTGTGGGGGAGGGGGGTTAAGGAGAGTGGAGCACGGCCAGCCATTTTTGTTCTTCACATACCAACTTCCTTGAGGGCCATGCGCATCTCCGGAGTGCTCATGGTCCCAGATCCATCCATGTCATTCTTCTTGTAGATTGCCTAGAAGGAGAGACGTGTGTTCTGATTCAGGGATGGCCTTTTGGACCTGTGAGTACAGCTACTGGCCCCCCAGTAAACAAAGGTAGAAGAAAACCTTTATCTAATGTAATCTAAGTATACAATGTGTCTGTAATGGGTCAAAATAAAATTTTAATAGCATGTACTTTGTCTAGTGAGTCATGCTGCAGTGTATTTCTTTACAATTTGATCTTAAAAACTTCACTAAATCAATAACTGTCACTTGCTGTTAGCCAGTCTGGGCAACAGATTTTGATCTCTTGATAAATAATATTTCAGCACCATAGCCAGTGATTATGGGTCATAAGGAGTATTTTACCAGAAATTTCTGAACCTTCTTCCATAGTGAGGCAAACTCTCCCATTCCAAGCTTTCCGTTCCCACTGTCCTGCTCCTCAGTCAAGGAAAATAGGGACACTAGGATGGTTTAGTGTAGATGATCTCTGTCACTCACTGCATATATGTAATATCATCAGATGGGTTCAGGACCGTGCTGAAAAAGTAACCCGTGAAAACAATGTACTGTTGTTGTGTAGACTACTGAAAGATACGTCCATGAGGTGGACCATGACCCGACAGGTGTCCACACTGAAGCCATCTGTTTTTATGTCCGTGCCTGTAACAAAATGACAACCGATAGCTGTTACTATGTGACTCAATTAGACATTCGATTGTTTCTTTGTAACTCATAAGAGATCAGCTTACGTTTGGCAACAACTTTATTTAAAATGGTTTGTAGCTCCGTAACGGAAATCTCCCTGTCCTGTAAATATAGGATGACGGCTGGTTAGCAAAGAAGCAAAATCAAACAGTCATCAACATAGAGCCATTTCATAGCATATTTTAAAGTCCTATGAACCTTACCTGAGATTGATGCTTAACCAAATTGACAGTATGGTAGAATTCAGTAGAAGGGTGTGTTCTAACTAATAACCAGTATCTACTCTTTAATACTTACAGGTCCAGACAGTTTGAGGAACATGCCCCTGAATCCAGCATCAACCTCCTCTTCAGACACAGTGTCCTGAAGCAGGTTGAAAATATTAAGTTACGATACCACGAATGTGGGGTTATAATGAGAAAACACATAACATGCAGTCTGCTTACATCTCCCAGGTTTGCTTCAACTGGATCCTCACACAACCTGAATGAGGGGGAGAAAAAGTCTTTGAAATATCATAAACATTCAACCGAAGCACCTAAACCTGCAGAATTGAAGTTTTACACATTGGCTGCCAAATTGGAAAGTAAAGGGGGTAGGAAGGAGGACAGTACTGAGAGACAGGTGAAGGACCAGGAGAGGATTCTTACTGTGCTTCACTCTGCTTCTCGGAGAAGACGCGAAGGCAGAAGTCCCCGTTCTTGTTGGGCTCGAAGGTGGAGGGTACGATGAGGTACTCCCCAGGGGGCAGCCTGAAGCGTGAGCTCACCTCACGTAGGTTGATGAAGGTCTCTGAACGGGCCGTCTGTGCGTGTGTCAGGAAGTAGTTCTTGTCCAGGTGGACCTCAGTCTGGCTACGAAACTGACAGGGCACCGAGCCAATCAGATCAGAGCCAATCGCTGCCAAACACCTCCTAAGTACATCTCTCCCAGTACGGATCACAGAAAGGTCGACTGTCTTATTTACATCATTATCATTATAAGATGCTTGGAAAATGGGTAACCTAGCAGTGCATTTTGAAGCAGAGTGAGGATCCGCTTAACAAAGCTACCAAACGATCGCAGTTATGATTCACACAGAAGTCGCCATATTCATACGACCTTGAGATTCGACGACGTGGAGGGGGACGCTCACCTGGGGAGGAATCTGCAAGGAAAGCGAAACATACAACATGAACAAACGAAATCTGTCAGGGTGATATCCAGCATTAACTGGGTCTATATGAAATTCCTTAGTCCGTTAACCCTTGCCTGATAAAACCTTTTAAATATTTGAGTTATATAAAACAAATCAAAGAGTTCTTTTACAACATGTAAATGAAAACGAGCAGTAATACTGATTTTCCTTTCCAAAAAGTCATTTTTGATTGGTAACAATATGAACACAGTGCAGTAGGAGGCAACCGCGACGGCGTTCTTGGGAACTCGCAGTGTACAAATCGCAGTGGATATCTGCTCACTTCGTAGATGGCAAAGCCGATGGTGTGCATGTCCTCGCCCATCTTTCTCAGCTGGCGCCGATTCTTCTGGATCAGTCCCACCACGAAGCTGCAGCCCGTCTCACTGTCGTGTGGGTCGTCGTCCTGCTCGTCCAGCTTGATCCGGAACTGCGGATTCATCCAGAACGTGTCTGTCGAGGGACAAGTGGTTTGACGTGAGACACCGGCCCACTGACACGAAATGAAGGACAAGATACTTCATTCATTTGCCACTGGAATTCCTTGGCCTTCATGTACTCCATCTTGCTCTGAATGAGAGAGGGGTGAAGGTTTAAGCACAGGACCAGCCAGTCTCTGGAGTGGTTGGGGCTAAGGGCCTTGCTCAAGGGCCCAAAAGTGATATGATTGCTCTTGGCAACCATCGGTGTCAAACCTATGACCTTGTGGATACGGGCATAGATCCCTCGCTTGTTGAACTTCCCACCACCCCTCTTGTGGGGACTTCCCACTGCCTCTTAATATAACTGATGACTTTTAATCGCATCAAGTCAGACAAACTGATAACATACACAATCATTGAAGTATATCACTGAAACTTTACCATATGTTTAATATGCTAAGTATATCTCAGCCATCACTGATGCCACTTATTCACCAATATGGAAATGGTGCCCCGGTGTGGCTGCAGGAGTAAAAACTCTCTGTATGGATGAGCTGGAAATTGTTTGAGGGAACAAGCTTCAGAACAGCCCCAGTGTTGGATTCGAACACGTCATTGTGAGGAGCAGGCCCAGGACGGATGGGAGGAAGGTTTAGGGTTAGAGTTAGCTAGGTCAGAGGATGGTTAGGGCTAGGGTTAGCTGGGTCAGAGGATGGTTAGGGTTAGCTAAGATAGAGGATGGTTAGACATAAGTTTAGGTAGGGCCAGGGGATGGTTAGGGTTAAGTAGGGCCAGGGGATAACTGGGTGAAGCCTGCTGTGATTGAGCAGGACTTGCTGGGACTGAGCAGAGCATTTACTGTGAACTCACAGGGGTTGTTCCGGCACCCTCCTGCTGTGGAGCCCCTCCTCCAGGCACCATCGAACTTGGTCACGCTCCAGTGCTTGAACTTGTCATCCGTCAATGTGTCCGGGGTCAGGGTGCAGATCTCCAGCCGTGAGTAATGCCGCACGAAGTCGGTAAAGGACATCCTAGCAACAACACCAGGATGGACGGCCGTGTTTACTGCGCCCTACAGGCCTGACATTCAGAATGCTATTGTGTAAAGTAACGGAAATGCCAGTTTTCGTACCAAAACTCTCCGTCATCAGCTTTTACGTTCTGACGCTCTGAGGGATTCACGGAATTCCACTCAGCAGAGCTGGAGATGGAGAGAAAATGAAAGACAAAGAGCTTATAAACAGAGACCAGACCAGTCATAACCAGACAGATTCACAGCAGATCTCCGTATCTTTGTCCACAAACATCAGACACTCAGGCACTCTGATGAGATAAGGCACAGGATTTTCTTGCTCTCATAAAGTTGCCCAGGTGAGTATAATCACACAGCCTCTGATTGGCTGAGCACAGAGAGCGAGGAGCAGCTGGATGTGGGTGCAGACTGGGTGCACCTGTTCCTCTTTTAAACCCATGAGGTTTTGGAGTTAAAGGTGAAATCTGGCTCCACTGTGCCGGTCCCACCCCTCCTGCCCACTCACTTGTCGCTCCAAGCCCCCGTCCACTCCACCTGTCCCCAGGGGTTCCTTATGCGGACTAACTTCTCCAGACGTCCGCGGTAGTTCACCTGCGAGAGGAATTCGCCATTCCCAGTTAACATCTGGCACGACACCCAGGATGATCTACTTAGTCACCTAGGTTTCCAGTATGACATATTCCAGGTAAGTTTCCAGCTTGTGCTGGCATAGCTCACATGACCCATGTCACATGACCCATGGAATGAGATAAAGCGAGCGCTTTTCACCTCGATGGCCCCTGTCAGGGAGTAGGCATGGCCCTTAACCAGCTTCTGGTTGGTGATGGCTTCTGAGTCAGCAGCACTGGTGATCTGGATGAACGAAAGTCACCGCCCAATGATTCTGACCACTCTGCAGGGGTCCCACCACTCGTCCCCATTTATTTCGCTGATATTGTACCATTTCAGGCATGTCCTTATATTTTACTACAATTTTCCACTTTAAAAAATGTGCTTGTCTATTAATGTACCACGCTAATTATAAACAGACATTGCATTATTGCTGGCAGGATTCTGATTCACAGATACTGCTATCCAAAATCCCATAGTGAGTGCTCTGCTGATCTGAATGCACAAAGACGTGTTTAGCATCTATGGCTTTAATCTGCTCCTGGTGCGACTAATTTTATGGGCAAATTGGAAGACCAAGATGGCGGAAGCGTACGTCGATGGAACAGCCCAGCAGCGAGCCGGCCTCCAGGGTCTTCTGGATGATCTGAAACATGTTGGATGGAGCTTTCCTCAGTTCGTAATTTTCCGCGATGCCCCCCGTGAAATCCTCAAAGCCTTCGGTGGTGGAACCGCCGGACAGAGCCTCGTAGCATCCATTCGCTCTGGAAGAAGAAGCACAGAGGGAGGAGATAGAAGTTCACTGATGTCCAAGAGGGAAAATTCCTTTGTCCAGCAGCACAGAAAAGGATAAATACAACAAAAGATAACACATGTAAAAGTAGACGAAATACATATTAAAAAATCTGCAATAAAATTAAAATCCATTTTACAACTGTGCAAACAATATACCACCACGACAGAAACGTAAGGGTACGAGAGAGGCGACAGCAGTGATTGGAAATGCAAGTTTTATTTCAAAGGATTTTTCCAAATCGATAAATGGTGTGATTCACTTTGCGTAGGCTTTCTCCAGAAGGGCGCTCCAGAACTCGGAGCCCTCGGCCGAGTGGACGAACAGCAGCTCTCCGTCCCTGGTGGGCAGCCGGTCGTCGATCACCACGTCCACCCACTCGCCGAACTGCCAGAACTGCGGGGAGTCAGACACAGAGGAGATGAAGAGCAAATGAAGCCACAGGGCGTCACGGAGCCGCTGCGTTAGACAGCGCCGTGTTCCCAGGGTCGGGGTTTTGAAACAACACCACAGTGCTCCTAACACGCACTTACGGGACGAAAAAGCACGTCGATAGTCTGCTTTGGCCAGGGACGGCGGAAGATAACGGGTATGTTTTTTTACATTTATTTAGCAGATACTTTTACCAAAGTGACATGATAATGAAAATCAGTAAAAATAACTCCGCACAGACTAAACGATCAGGAAGGCCAAGCGAAACTGAAAACACTGGCAAACTGCGGCAGTCGCTTAACCGCCATCGCTGAATACACACAAAGCCACAGACAAACTGTCACTCAGGGACTCTTCACTATGCAGGCTGAAAACATCACTGGGTGATCAGCTGCTGGCCCTGGGGACCAGCCTGAGCATCTTGTGATTTGCTTATCGAAATTAGGATTACAGTGGAATTCCTACTTAAAATGATATCCTTCCACCACACCCAGTCGAACATCATCACATGATTGGGGGTGGGGAGAAATATGCTTATGGTGTTGTGTTCTGCCATGCCGGTATGCAAAACTGCTGTGACTCCCCTCCTGAACCAGACTGAACCGGATATTGCAGAGGCTTCTTGGAGCCTTAGAAACAACTAACCACAACCTAGGGCCTACCCGCTCAGTCTAACAGGGTACACGTCACAGTGAGCAGTTCCTACCTTCAGCCCAGCCAGACCCTGAGCTGAACTGCAACTTCAATTACATTACGCTGTAGAGCGAGACAAGCGGAGGAATAGCTTCACACACATAAACAAGGAAAATTCACAGGGGGTCTAGCTGCTCGGGCCCATTGTGTTTCAATGGCAAACATTTCCCTAGCAAAACAATAGACACAAACTTAGTTTCACTTATGCCTACTGTACCGGTTATTAACACACAAGTAACTATAAACAATAAACATTGTAACAATGTAACAATAGGAAAATAACATCAATAATCACACTAATGATGACAGTTAAGAAATTTTGAAAATATAGAGGCAATTATCCTCCTCTCCTGGGCAGAATAATTCGAAAAGGTATTTTGCCCCAGGACAGAGCGGGCATTCCAGCCGGGTGACACACCCACCTATTGTCCATTGACTCTATGCGAGGATAGTGAGCTATCAGCTCAGCTGTAAAGTGGGAAAAACTCAGGCACTAATGAGTCATTTTAATATGACTCTCATCTGTCTGTTTCCTCTTAAGTATTTTCTCCCACTTCTTCAAATCATTTTGCTCCAGAACGGAGATTTTTGTAGATAATTGTAACTATTCTGATCATCATCATTAGTATTATTTTTATCATGATTATTACATTACAATTAGCTGTCAAACTGCATCAGAAAATTTTTTATATATATAGGCTCTACATTCAGCCATAACCCATCAGATAAGCCAGTACCTAGCAACAGGCATATGGCAACACAACATGCACGACAGAAGAGGAAGTAGGACATGGGCTGTCGGCCTTTGTGAAAAGCAGGGCCTTCCTGTGGTTTGGCGCGGTAATCCCGGGGGGGGGCCCAGCTTGCGGTGTTCACCTGGAAGTGGAATATGCCGGCATATCTGTCCGTGAAGTCCTGCCCACTGGGGACCACTCTGGCCATCACATCTTCGTTGAGGGTCAAGGAAGCGATGGCAGCCAGAAGCCAGCAGTCACCTGAGGGGCACGGAAGGGGCATCAGACAGCACCTCCCTACTACCACTACTGATGGTCGCTTCTCCAAAACTTCAAAACTAAATCTAAACCCTCAAACTCAACACAGTGCAATGAGTGAATCCTATTTGTCCTATAAACCAGCAACATAATTTACGGCAATCAACAAAATAAGAAGTACTTCAATGTCTTATATAAGACCGGGCTTGTTGAGTCTTGCCTAGTATTGTGTAGCCAACATGACCATGACTTTTCAAAACCACGCTATAACGGCAACCAGGAAGCTGACCTAACAATACGCTGCAGTTAAACAAGCCTTTAGCATTGTCTGTGTCGTTTACGTAGCAGACGGAACGCACAGTGCGCTTTGTCATCACGCTTCGATAATGCTCAGTGGCGCAATAGTCTTTTGTTATTTCATCGTAAAGCTCAGTACCGAACCACCCAATGTCTCACCGAAACTGTGTCCTGGCTGTTGGCAAGAACACAACATAATTACAAGTCAGCAATGTCCATCCACCCGTCTTGTACCGTACAAAGTTGTGGGGACATTTGGAACACACATGGGGGATGTGTGCGGCTCAGCAGGTTAGGCTTCTGATCAGAAGCCCTTAAGCAAGCTCTGTAACCCCCCGAAAACCACTCCAGGAGTGCGGGGTGCACGGCTGTCCCTGTGCTCATACCCCAGGCTTCATAATCACCCCAACATATGTGTGTGTTTATGCCTTAAAAAGGAGAGCAAGATGGAATATGCGAAAAAAAACACATTGTAACAAACTTGTGCAAATAAAGCTGGATTTCATAAGCCATACTCAGCATTCACTGACGTTTACAAAACAGACACTCCTGACATTAACCCACACTGTTTACCCTACTCCCTCTCTTATTCATTACCAGAACCTTCCCACTGGCTTTCCACAGCCACCCTGCTGTAGACAGTACACACTCAAGCCCACAGCTGCCACAGAAGGGCTCTTCATCGAGCAAATAGGTTCCCTTCGTGACTACAGGACGCCTCTACTCACTGCCTACTTCTTAGTGCTAAATTCCACTGGTATTTCAGTCCTCTGTCAAACCAAAAGAGAGCAAGCTGGTACTTCTGAAGTTCCATATAATCACTCCAGCAGAGCCTTGTCACAAACCTGTTAACACGACGTATCTTTAACTTAAAACATCCCACTATGAAATATGCGGCACTTCCATACTGGGACTAACACCATTCCAAAGACACTCGACCCCATAATTAACATTTCCTGCCTGACAATACTGTAACAAAGCGTTGTGGTCTGGTGTGATCTATTCATTAGGTGCCTGACTAACCTGTTTCCACACACATGGCTTTCATTTTTATGAGACATGTTGATCATCTCCAATAATTTTAAGGTTGAACAATACTGCCTGCATTCCAAAAGCGACTGTGCGCGTGTTTCCTTTGAGGAACATTTAAATGGCTATTTATCATCAGTCATGTTTGCATAGCATCAGTGTTCTTTCTGAAGAATGGCCATGTTTCCTGGTGTAGGCTGTGTGGAAAAACCTCTTTTTCAGGTTGTCTCCTGATCTATCCACACTACCCAGGTGTTCAAACTGTGGAGCGG
>JAAGVU020000061.1:3608473-3625693 GCA_011763525.2 Mormyrus iriodes
TTCACTGCTGCATCCACAAATGCAGGATGAAACTCAACCATGCAGAGAAGAAACCATATCTAAGCATGATCCAGAAATGCCACCGCTTCTCCAGACCAGAGCTCATGCAAGACAGACTGAGGCAAAATGGAAAACTGTCCTGTGGTCTGACGAATCAAAATTTCGAGATTACGGTCGCTGTGTCCTCCGAGCTAAAGAAGAGGGGGACCATCCAGTTTGTTATCAGCAGACAGTTCAAAAGCCAGCATCCATGACGGTATGGGGGTGTATTAGTGTCCATGGCTTGGGAAGCACCATTAATGCTGAACAGTATATACATACAGGTTTTGGAGCAACATATGCTGTCATCCAGACAACGTCTTTTTGAGGGAAGGCCTTGTATGTTTCAGCAAGACAATGGCAAACCACATTCTGTGCATATTACAACAGCAGGGCTCTGTAGCAGAAAAGTACGGGTGCTAGACTGACCTGCCTGCAGTCCAGACCCGTCACCCACTGAAAACATTTTGCACATCATGAAACTAAAAACATGACAAAGTAGGCCATGAACTGCTGAGCAATTAAAATCCTGTATCAGGAAACAATGGGACAACATTTCACATTCAAAAGTCCAGGTCTCCAACTGGTCTCCTCAGTTCCCAAACGTTTACAGAGTGCTGTTAAACGAAGAGGTGATGCGACACAGTGGTAAACATGCCCCTGTCCCAACTTTTTTGAAACGATTTAAAAATAAGGCAAGATTAATTTTAATACATGATGGACCATTAAGAGGAGGTGTGTCTGCCACGTGTGGATTTTTATTATTTTACTTAAGTTTTGAAACTAAGTTTTTAAGTAAAATAAAATCTGTAGTTCCCTGTTTGGCCAGTGGGTGTCACTTGTCATCCTGTTTGGCTCCTTGCGTTCCTTTAGGTTTATCCCCAGTCACAGTCCCCACAGTTCTCCCTGTCCCCTGGGCCACCATGTAGCTGAATGGGCTGAGTGTATGGCTGATAGCCATTTAGCCCAGATCATCGTGAACTCAACAACAATAGCCTTCTGGTTATTTATGCTCATGGACTCAGGTTTTGTTACTCTTATGTGTAAATTATGTTCCTTGTGTTTGTACACTCTGGTGAAGTCCTTGTCTATAATGTCTTTGTTCTTGGTTATATATATATGCTCATCCATCCATCCATCCATCCATCCATCCATCCATATCCCTCTCTATTTACTGTTCTCTTGTCAGCCATTGAAAATGTTTAATGTTAGATATGTCAGGTTGGATGCCCAGGTTTGGATCTGTGTAGTTACTTTGCATTCCCTTGTGTTTTAAGTCTTTGTTAGTTCTAGAATTACTTACTGCCTTTGTTTAGACCCATTATGGTCTCTTTTGTTTTTGATTGGTTTGAGTTTGACATGAAGTTCCCTGTGTCTGAAAGCTGCACTGTAGATCGTCAACCATGCCTGTACGTGACAAAGTACTACAAAGTACCACAAAGCTTTACATATCTGTAATGAGTTTAACAGATTGAGAGTAACATGCTGCCCACTGGCAACCAGCATATTCAGAGAATTTGCAACACGTTAGCAGCAAACAATCCACTGAAATCTTTCAATAAATGCACATCATTATGGTCACATGACGGTGGTCATATCATGAAATGGAATACAAAGGGAACATGGCTGTGTTATCTGGGCAGAGGGAACAAAACAGCACTTATCTCAGACGTCTTTCAGTTTGCAATGTGGCTTAAATACCAGGAAACCTGTGAGTTTCCTGATGCCCATATCAAACGGCACCATAGAGCTGCAGGTGGGTGTTTGACTGGCTCGGTGGATCAGAGCAGGAATGGCTGCTTGAAAATTAGAGGGCTTCACACGGGCTGTGAATTGATGTCACTTTGCAGTTGATACAGAGCACCCATAATTATGTGACTTTTGGCTATGTCCTGCTTTTGCCTTATTGCACAACACTTCTGCTATGTATTGTCAACAGGGGCGATCTGTCAAGCAGCAACAATAACTCTTGTGCAAGTATGACGCCTCCAGATAGATGTACAACATTGTGGCTTTGGGACGCCTCAATCACTATTGCTCCTAAAGATCTTAGCCTTTCAGCACAAATATGGTCACTACAGAACAAACAGGGGTTATATTTAACATGAATGGGAGTCAAACTAAATGTAGTGACATTTCTTTATTTTGCATTGTTGGTGAGGGTCCAGTAGTGAAATCAGTCTGCTGACTACAGCATTTGAAGTAGAAATGGCACAATATTGGGCTGATACCAGCAAAAAATGCTGGATCGGATATTGATGGGCGGGGAGTAAGAAACCGATCTGATTTTCTATCAGAGATTTGAACACATGGTCAAGTTGGATTTTTTTGCTCAGAAACTCGTGTGGAAATTCAGTGACCCGATTTCCCTTACTTGGTGTCATAGCTACAATCTACAATGATGGTGTTCTCTGTTGTGACAGTAATATTACAGACGTTATTTAATTACTTTTAACAAGTCATTAACTTTTATATGTGATACACTATATGGAAAAAAGTATTGCGACACGCCTCTTAATCGTTGAATTCAGGTGTTTCATTTAGACCCTTTGCCACAGGTGCATCAAATGCGACACAGCCATGCAGTCAGGGTTACATTTACATTTATGTTTATGGCATTTAGCAGACGATCTTATCCTGAGCGATGTACAAATTTGTGAAAGAATGGGTCATTCTGAAGAGCTCAGTTAATTCAAGCATGGATCTGTCATAGGATGCCACCTTCGCAATAAGTCAGTTTGTGAAATTTCTTCCCTGCTAGACATTCCACAGTCAACTGTAAGTGGTATTATTGCATAGTGGAAGTGTTTAGGAACAACAGAAACTCAGCTATGAAGTGACAGACCATGTAAAGTAACACAGCGGGGGCACAGAGTGCTGAGGTGCATCATGCTTAAAAGTCGCCAACGCTCTGTTGACTCAATAACTGCAGAGTTCCAACCTTCCTTTGGCATTAACCTCAGCACCAGGAGCTTCATAGGAAGGGATTCCATGGCCGAGCAGCTACACGCAAGCCTCACATCACCAAGCACAATGCCAAGCGTCAGATGGAGTGGTGTAAAGCACAGCACCACTGGACTCTGGAGTAATGGAAACGTGTTCTGTGGAGTGACAAACCACGTTTCTCTGTCTGGCAGCCTATTGGATGAGTCTGGGTTTGGTGGAAGCCAGGAGAACTTTACCTGCCTGACTGCATTGAGCCAACTGTAAAGTCTGCTGGAGGAGGCCCCTTAGTTCCAGTGAAGGGGACTCAATGTTTCAGCATACCAAGACATTTGGGACAATTATATGCTTTCAACTTTGTAGGAACAGTCTGGGGAAGGCGTTTAATGCTTGGCAGTTGATAAAGGGGAAAAGATATCAGATTGATATTGTCACGCACGTGGGGCTGACGGCGGGGCATGATGCAGGAGGAAAAGATGCAGCCGATGACATGAGCGGTAAACCCCGTGTGGGGACTTTATTTGTAAGCAGAGCGAGCCTAGCAGACGGAAAACAGGCAATCCCACACTCAATACAACGACAATGACCGACAAGGGAACACAAGACTTGGGAGTTCTTATACAAAGGAACACAAGGGAAGAAACCAGGGGCACCTGTGGCCGATTAACATGGGGCAAGAACACGAGGTAACCATGATGAACAACAGGCGTGGCTGATTAGCAGCCCTGCCTGCGGGGAACATCGGGAAAAGACCGGTAGGGCGGGACTGGATGTGATGGATATCAGCAGATACTCAAAATTTTAATATTGGGTTCGGACCAGAAAAAATGATATCGTGTCGTCTCTGATTTGAACCAGTGACCACAATGTCTGTCGGACATCTTCTAAATGCATACTTGTAGATCATATTCTTTATAATGTCAAATCTGCCTCTTGATAGCTATATTTTAAAAATACATTTTTCAAGTCAGTATTCTGAGGCAGCAAGACACTGTTTGCCCAGAAGGGTTTGGATGATTACTATAAAAATGTATTCCGGTACAATTATTAAAAAATACCTGTTAAAATGTAGATGGTAACCTAATCCAAGAATCACAGTATTTAAGCGACGTAACCTAATTACTCAACGTCAAGAGTGCAGACAAACATGAGAGAAAATAAGAATTAATAAGATGACTTACGCTGCAGGTATTCTGTAGCCAGCAGAAGAATGAAAGATAACCATAGCAAAGCAAACGGAAACACACATCAAACATTCTGACATCTCTTTCAGTATATGGTGTTGAGCCTAGCTAGCATGTACATGTACGGGAAGGCAGGGACCACGGCGGTGAAGAACGTGGACGATCTCCAGGCAGCCTATTCTATTCCGACGATGGACTCTGCAGTTTCACCCATAAGTAGTACAAATAAAATAAAGTTACTTGAATAAAATTTCCATGTCAGTCACAATTCATTTCCTCAAGCGTACAAATATCACTTGTATTTGTTCATTTTCCATCCATCCATCCACCCATCCATCCATCCATCATCTATAACTGCTCATGTCTCAGGCAGCACAAGTCACAATGCATAGGTCTTACTGGATAGGATGTCAGTTCATCACAGGGCACGCGTGCACACACACACACACACACACACACACACACACACACACACACACACACACACACACACACACAATGGGCAATACACACCAGCATAGCTGCATGTTTTCGACAGTCAGAAAAAATGTGAACACACACCGGAGAATGTACAAGATACACAATGGCGAGATTCAAACCACTAACCAGTGTGACACGGATCTTCTTCAAGGAGTGTTTCTGAATACTATCTGCATTTAATATATCCATGTAATTATGGCTGTCTATAACCATGTAAACCTGTTAAGCAACTACTGGCAAATGATGGGTTTGTCACCTCTGTGGGGAGGTAGGAGTAATTAACAGAAAAGACGTCTGAGCTACTGGTGCAACAATTCAGCGATGAAGATTTGAGCTGTTGTAAGACTTGCGTTGATGAAATGGTGTGCAGTCTCAGGCAACAGAAATGCCTTCAGCACTAATATATCACCAGGTGTTTACTGGGAGCCCAGCTGATTGTTGCATTTGCTTCTGTGCACCTGCAGTACTCGCCCTGCATGCAAAACTGTTCTAGCATGACATGAAACTTGACACCAGTCACTGCAAGCGGTGTTGCTGGCACAAAGCCTTACAACATAGCCTTTAGCGTGCTGGTGCTCTGTAGCAGGGATCCACATTGTGTTTCACTCAATAGGTTTCCAACAAAGTGGAGGAGGATAAGGATCCAACACATAAATGGGAGGTCTGAGTGGGCGGGGCTGCTTGGGGGTGATATTACACCTTCTCACCAGTGGCTCCTCCCACTCTATGCTGCAGGGACCATAAAAGAGGAAGAGAAGCAGCAGAGCAACACTTCCTGCTAGGAGACCACCAAAAGCCATCACAGCAGCCCGACGATGACGTGCATAGCAGACAAGGTGGCCAAGCAGCAGGCCCGCGCCAGCGGCGTTGGCACCAACGACATGGCCGTGAAGTTTGGTGGCCAAGACTACGAGGCACTGAGGAGCCGTTGCCTGCAGCAGGGCAAGCTGTTCGAGGATGATCTCTTCCCAGCTGGGTCCCGGGCCCTGGGCTACAAAGAGCTGGGGCCACTGTCCCCTAAGACCCAGAACTTGGTCTGGAAGAGGCCAAAGGTAAGGAGAGAACCAAGGTTCTCTCAGAACCTAAGATTTATCATCCTCCTCACTTCCACTTCGCCTTGGACAGTAGAATTTGCTGTGTCTGTTAGGAGAACAGCTGCAAAGTCTCATTTCTACTTTCTTAATTTGTTCAGAGTGTGCAGCAAATGAAAAGCCCAAGATTTATTTTTGTTTATATATCTTCTTGAGAATCATAACCTTTGGGAACTGATTAGAAATCCACTTCAATCCTCTCTAAAAAAGGGTGTGGTCATCCACTATCTCCGTACCCTATCTGTCTCAGGGATAAAGGCTCAGTGTTCCAACCCTATGGCAAGCAGCTTTAGCTTTAATCCATTTCTAGAGGACATCACAAAGTGAAAGTTAGAGTGCAAATTTTTGCCATCAGATATTCAGTTGTAACCACCAATTCTTGATATCGGAAATTCTGTTTTAGCGAGTGAAACTCAAAACGTTTATCTCATTCATTTCCATAGGAGTTGGAATCTTAACTAGTTAAAATGCCCATTTCTGATATGAGGAATTCAGTTGTTACTAGTTATAATTAAAACTGAATTAAAACTAGTTACAACTGAATTCCTGATAACAAAAATTGGATTTTCAGCTAGGGGCGGCACAGTGGTGCAGCAGTTAGCACTGTTGCCTCACACGTCTGGGACCAGGGTTCCAGTCTCTGCCTGGGTTCCATGTGTGTGGAGTTTGCATGTTCTCCCCGTGTCATCGTGAGGTTTCCTCCAGGTATTCTGGTTTTTCCCCCACGGTCCAAAAACATGCTGTGTCTGATTGGAGTTGCCAAATTGCCTGTAGATGTGTGTGTGATGGGTTGGAGCTCTGTGGTACAGCGTTTGAGTTTGATAATCTGTATTTACCACCGAGCTCAGGGGGAACAGGCACTCAGTCGTGCGTCTTGCGCGCTGCCCCCCGAGCAACAGGTTCAGACAATTTTTATAGGCATAATTCTGTTGATATTTCACAATTTCAGTAAGTGATGCATTAAAATATTCAACAGAAGTTTTCTGTTCCAGCAGGCTTACATTGGAGGACGGGAGCCTCTCATTATCAGTACGTTAATAAAAGCACATTTAGCAATATGAGTATCTCCTTTTTAATTAAGGGTTATATGTGAATTGATTTTGCATATTTCCGTAGATAGACTTGCGTAATCTGGATTTTTCTACCACAGTCCCATCCTGGATTGTTCCCTGGCTTGCGCCCGCAGCCTCCGGGATGGGCTCCGGACCCCCTGTGACCCCCAAATGGGATTAGTGGTTACAGAAGATGGATGGATTTTCAATTAGTTAAAATTTTATTTCTGATATCAACAATTGGCATTTCAACTAGATAAAACTGAATTCCTGATATCAGAAACTGGAATTTTAACTAGCTAAAATTGAATTATAACTAGTTAAAATTGGCTGTGTATTTCTGATGTCAGAAATACACATTATAACTAGTTATAACTGAATTTGTGACATCCTCTAGAAATTAATGAAAGCTAAAAAGGCCTGCCATACATGTCCAGCCACAGACACCCGTGCTGGCTGCACGGTCCTGTTCCTCGTATCTTTGTGGCTGTTTACCAGGTGAGTCTCTTTCAGATTTCTGCAGTTGGCACATGGTCCTGTCTTAGAGCCACAAAAGTATTCGCTTTGCTTTCTGTGTCACTTACCTCCTCAGCATTAACGTGAGTCTTTTGCTCCTTGCAGATGTTCTACAACCCAGCTACAGACTATGAGTATATGTATGTGTGTGTGTGTATATATATATATATATATATATATATATATATATGTGCACATATATTGTTTATGTTGCTTTTTAGTTTAGGGTAGACTCATAGTCTATATATATATATATAGAGAGAGAGAGAGAGAGGTGCTATTAGCCACCAGGAGATATATATATATATATATATATATACAGTATATATAATGTATAGATGGACATGTGCACTCTGTCTCATAGCCCACAGGGAGCCTCATACCTATGTAACACACATGGACTTGACAGAACACATACAGCTATGTCACATGTTTTTCCCCATCAGCAAGTGCACAATGCAGCACTTTCAGCGATGCTGTGCGGACAGCAAACCTGATACCCGATACTGGTGACATTGCAATGCATATTCTCCTCTGTGGATCTGGGAACGTCTCTGGTCCATGGTTGTGATGGGTGACTTCAGAATTCTGGAGCTCTCACTATCCAAAAAGGTCGAAAGCTTTATTCTGTCAGATAATGTCCAGTACTGTGTGCCGGCCTCCCCGATTCTTGCCTTCCTTTGATCGTTGCAGGAGTTGTGCCCAAATCCACGTTTCATCATGGATGGAGCAACGAGAACAGACATCTGCCAGGGGATCTTGGGTGAGATCTCAGGAATATTAAAGCATCACAGGGCATCAAGGATGAAGCGAGCAGAGCAGAATGACCAGCAGCCTCACTGTTTCAGCATAAAATCATTAACACACTTTCTGTTCTGTTCCACTTAATTTGCATTTCTGCATCTGTTGCGATGTTTTCATACAGATTTGACTAACCTAAAGCGCGCTGAAGGACCGGTAGGTAGGGTGACTGGGAGAAATCTACCTCTCATTAACATCAATGTATTTTGCTTCATTGGATGTTAAACAACCTTCTTCCTGGTTGCTATTAACAATTTATCCTTCTTTGGTTAATGATTAAAGAAACATGGCAGGGAACTTCAATAACAACAAGGTTTATAGAGTTAGGTGTATTACACATGAAATTAGTGTGATAGCTGAAAAAATATGTTGATATTTTCTGTCCTTATTGTTGAAGCAGTGGGTGATTGATGAAAGAGATTGAAAGACAGGCAATTTTTTTTTTTTTAACTTAAATTTAGTAGAGGATCTTATTGGAGCCTAAGTCCTAATGTTCAACTATGGATACAAAACAGGAACATCTAAACCTATGTGTAGCGTCTACAAATGGATAGTTGTGTACTGAACATTAATATTCAATGTGGCTTTTGAAGTTGTGGTAAAAACAAAACCCTGTTTAACAGGGATACAGTGAAAATGGTGGTATGGCCACCTGTCTCCTAAAAGGCATGTTTGACAGGGATTATTACTTATGATTTAAAGCACAGTTTGTACAGAGAAAATTGTTTAAATTATTGTTGTATTACTGTCATTTACTAATTTAGTACTGATGCCTTTGCGCACCGATATATAAATAGCTTAGCATTCACGCCAAGCGGCTTCCTCAAAAGACAAAACAGGATCTGAAATGATAAAGGTCTAACGATAGGAACAAACCTCCTGCGGCTGAGTGGGATTAATGAGCATAATGGGTCTAGACTGGAAGAAAACCAAAAAGACTGTAGTGCAGACCAACCAATCGCTGCGGAGCGACAGATCAGCTGACCACACAAGGACGCAAGGGTTCTGCCTTTCAGTCTCGAAGGGTGGCGGCTTGTGTCAGTGTGTAGCAGAGACTGTACTACATCACAAAAACATTTTTGGAAGACAGTGCATTTAGGAATATAACAATTTAAGGATCGCCACAATCGTTGAATTGCAAACTCTTGCTTCTCAAGCATTGTCCTGCCTGTAGTTCACGCTCTAGAATGTACACAAACAATGCAAAGCTGATATCTGAACAGGCCTTTGCGACGATGTGACGGTTGCTAGGCTTTTTTTTTGTCATATGCGTTTAACAGGAACACAGACTAGGTTACAGGCACGCGCACCTGTGCATTTGTGTTAGTGTGACAGCAATTTGTGTTGGAGTATTGATTTATTCTCTGTTCTTCCTCTTGTTGGCTGAGCTGGAATCCCCAGTTCTCTGATAACATATGGCGGTTATAATTTATAACAACAGTATTTTTCATGTGGAAACAGGCGCCCCCTGCAGGACATTTCAAATAATACAATAGACAATAGTCAGAAGGGATATCACTTCTCTCAAATGGTTAACATTCAAGTATCAATTATATGTGGACCTATTGTAAGTTTATTGACAGTAAATCTGCCCATTGTTAAACTCAAAGGCACTTCTACATTTAGCATGAAACACCAATGTCTCGACGACCTCCTGCAGGTGACTGCTGGTTGTTGGCGGCCATCGCTTCCCTGACCCTGAACGAAGATATCCTGGCCCGTGTGGTCCCCCAAGGGCAAAACTTTGAAGACAACTATGCTGGAATCTTTCACTTTCAGGTTAGCATTGGGGTTTTATGGAAAACTAGGGCTAAGCATTTTGTCAGGTGATGAAACTAGTTTACATCGTATTTGCAGCTACATTTGTCTCACTTAGCTGCTCCTGTCAAGCAGCCAGGTTCACAAGTCTTTCTGCTGCTCTTCTCACCAGTTCTGGCAGTATGGAGAGTGGGTGGACGTGGTGATTGATGACCGGCTACCCACCAAGGACAGAGAGCTGCTGTTTGTTCACTCGCCTGAGGGCTCGGAGTTCTGGAGCGCCCTGCTGGAGAAGGCTTATGCCAAGTGAGTAGGAACGTCAGACAGGAATGTCATGGTGGAAAAGCCACACTACCGGCAGTGACACCAGTTAACAAACACAATGAAGGACAGAATTAAGATCAAGACACTGGAAAGATGAGCTGCATGAAATCTAGGCTCTGAACTGACATATTAGTGAACCTGGCAACATGGACTAGGTGACACAATCTCAGGAAGATCTGAACCACACCCAACGCCCAGGCAGTTGGTCCCGGCTTGGCGTATGGAAATAAGCTTAACTATTGTATGACTGAAGCTTCACATTGAGGTAAAAAAAAAATATATATTCCCTGCTCTAGCTTCAATTCCAAAATGTCTAGTCGGATTCACAGTTGTGTTCGGTGAATTTCATTTGTCCAACCAAACACGCTCCCAGAGTTAAATGTCTCTTTGCAGGATTTGCTAGCCAGAATGTAGCGAAACCTGAAGATAATGTATTTTTCTGTTCTTTTCTTCACAGGCTGAATGGATGCTATGAGGTTCTGATTGGGGGAAACACTACTGAAGGCTTTGAGGACTTCACTGGAGGGATAGCAGAGATCTACAAGCTAAAGAAAGCTCCTCCTCAACTCTTCAATATCATCCAAAGAGCTCTGAAGCTTGGATCACTGTTGGGTGCCTCCATCGAAGTAAGTACAAAGCACTCATCTATTTATATTTTTTGACTGGCATCCCATCGCCTTGTCTCCTATGCTTCATGAGATCATCTCGAGGGTCTGAGGGACCCAATACCAAATAAAATGGTTGACTGAGTGGATGGATGGTTCTCTAAATTGCCTATAGTGTCCAGAGTGTGCCTTGTTACCTGAGGTTGGCTCTAGACTCCCTTGAACAGGATAAAAAGTTTTGGAGAATGGATGGATGGAGAATGAGACAAGTGCATTCTGAGCACTATGAAAATGAGGAGAACTGCTCTTGTTTAGCTCAGCACCCCAGACCCTGTCCTTGCCTTTATGCTCTCACCTGAGGCGGCAATTTTGCACAGGTCACCAACGCCTATGAACTAGAGGCTAAGACAGCCCTGCGTCTGGTAAAAGGACACGCGTATTCTGTCACCGGTGCTGAGGAGGTAAGGCAGCTGTGAGGGCGCCTGGGTAAAACCAGCATTGACCGTGAACAGTTGCGGATGTAGAGTTCAAACCTTAGTCAAGAGGACAATATTTTCTAAAAATGACACCAGCAGAACTCTTCTTGTAAAGTTCTGGTGAGTTTGGGAGTTTAACTTGCAAAGTCAGATGACTAAAGATTTATCTGATGGAAATTATTTATGTCAAAATTTAACATTGCCTTTAACTATGCTCTCCATTCCAAATGTCAGGTGCACATGAAAGGCAGCAATGTCCAGTTGTTGCGGCTCAGGAACCCCTGGGGTGAGATAGAGTGGACCGGCCCTTGGAGTGACAGGTGAGGCCATGGATACCCGTGTCCAAACAGACCACATTTGTAATCAAATGGCAGCAAATGAATAAAAGACGGACGTTCTCACTGCCAGATCCGGGGAATGGGACCAAATCGATCAGAGTGAAAAATCCAAGCTGAGGATCGCTGCTGAAGACGGGGAATTTTGGTGAGCTTTCGCCTGAATACAGTTCGATTCTGGACTGGCGAGAATTGCAGAATGGTGAAATGCCACACAGGAGTTATTTCAGCGTGGTGAGGTCACCTGGGCGAAGTTTCCACCCAACGCGAATAATGCCAACAGGTCATAATCTTAATCACGGTCTTAATAACCGTGTTTGGCTGTGTGGTTTGTCTGCTCCTCCTCTCAGGATGGCCTACACTGACTTTATCCAGCAATTCACGGACCTAGACATATGTAACCTCACCCCAGACGCTCTGACCAGCGACAAGTGGGGCTCATGGAACTACTATGAGTACAGTGGCCAGTGGAGGGTTGGCTCCACTGCTGGGGGCTGCCTGAATTATCGTGGTAGGTGCTAATCAGCCACACCTTGCATGTTCCTGTCTTATGAATGATTGTACTCTGGTTTATACATTGCATGGGAGCAGTGAGATTTGGAGCTGAAAATGGAAGCTTGTGAATACTGAACTTTCTGCTACACCCGCAGCCACCTTTGCATCCAACCCCCAGTTCGCCATCAAGCTGGAGGAAGTGGACGACGAGCCCTTTGATGGGAAGCATGGCTGCTCCATCCTGGTCGGCCTCATGCAGAAAGACGGCCGTAAGGGTCGCAGACTCGGCCAGGTTCTCAACACTATCGGCTTCTGCATATTTGAGGTGTGGACTTTGTGTGCTCATATCATACACACCACGAATGAGTAACGTAGTCTGTGGATATCTGTCTAAAACAAGATCTCTCTTCTTTCCAGGTTCCTTCAGAGGTATGTGCATGCGCCATTGCCTCACTGTTTGAAGGTTCCCTTCCTTCAGAGTCCAGGTAGCACCTTTGCGTCGTTGACTGGAGCTCCCCTTGCTCTCCCCGCCCCCCAGTTCCAGGGCCGCACCGACATCCACCTGGGCCACAAGGTGCTCCTGCAACACCAGCCTGTGGCCATCAGCAGCACCTTCATCGATTCTCGCGGGGTCTGTGACCGCTTTCACCTTCCGCCAGGCGAGTACATCATCATCCCCTCCACTGTCGAGCCTCACAAGCGCGGCAGCTTCCTGTTGCGAGTCTTCACTGAGAAGCAAGTGAGCGCCAGGTAGGCATAAGGAGTCTTTTAAAGTACTGCCATTACATATCATAAACACATTGCAAATTAGACATCAATCACACGGGGCTTTTGTTATATAAATCCATCCAACTTTCAACCGCTTATCTTGGTCAGGTTCGAGGGGGACTTTTATTATACAACTATATGGATTTTATAGGAACTTGAATTCAATTTTAAAAAGGGCAAATGTAGTTTTTACCAATAACATGATACATGTAAACATAGCCTACATAGTTTATTTCCCTCAATCAAAACATTTTGACATTGACTCATTCGTCCTTGTGTGGACAGGCCAATAATCCGTTCTTAAGATAAATAAGGTTTTCAAGAACTGTGTATTTTTCCAAACTGTGCTATAACTGTCATGCTGAACATGTAGTGAACTTTGGCAAGCTCAGTCTTGGTGCTGCTATTATCAGAACACAATACAAAAGCTATAACAGATGTGTTCAGTTTCCCATTCCAGTCCTTGGGGACCTACAGAGTGTCCACGTTTTTGCTCCCACCCAACTGGGAGGGAGCAAAAATATGGGCAGTCCTGCAGGGAGCTGGGAGGGGGCAAAAACGTGGACTGTCTGGGGTCCCAGAGGACTGGATTGGGAGACACTGCCTTAGCGTGGCAGACCCTCATGACAAAGTCTTTATGATCTCTGGATCTGACGGTTTTAGCCAATGATATTATGATTTTTTATTGCAGACCAATGGCAGCAGGTCTGAGCATGAATGTAGTCCAGGTAAGTCGAGGTATTAGTTTCCCCTGGATGTTAACAATCTAATACTTTAAGAAAATCAAATAAATGAATACATAAAGCTGCTCTTAGATTACAGGCTGTATATCCCATAAATATTTCTGTGATGAAAATTCAGTCCCAATCAGCAATCATATAATTCAGATATACCTCTGAAAAATGTCAGCTCAGTTATTCTGAATATATTGAATTAAACATATTTAAGTATACATTGATACGTATACTAATACACAAAGATGGCGACACTATTAAATATGTAAGTCTTCTTAAATGCTTTACAGGATAAAATTCCAAAAGACGACATGGATCCCCAATTCAAGAAGCTGTTCACGGAAATTGCTGGAAATGTAAGATTTCCATCTTGCGTCCTGGTCATGGCTGATCTAACCCAAATGGTTATTTCTAGTAAAGAATTTGTCGTCTCTTGGTAATTGGCTTAGGCAACGTATCTCTGGATTGCTTATTAGTTAGAAAAGAGCATTTTTGTTGCTGGAAGCATCTTACTAGGACTGCTAACAAGCCCATTAAGTTTGGTCTGTGTATAAACTACAGATTGTTGCCATGACAGTTGTCTAGAATGTTGACTATTAATCAGTCGTTTAAAACATGTTTTACAATGATTTTAGAGTCTTTTTAGTGATGTGAGAATCACCCAAACAGGATTCAGAGTTGTCAGCACCTGAGCTGCTGCAAGTTTTGAACCATGTCTTCTCAAAGAGTGAGTTGTAAGCTTTTAGAGGTTACTAGCGATGTCAGAATATTAACACAGTCCATACCTCAATCAGTACAATACTTCGGTTTGAATTTTCTGGTCACATTCTGCATAATGGACCATCATCCCAGTTAAAACTTCTAACTTTTCCAGAAACAAGCATCCAGTCAGAAGGCATCACACTGGAGACCTGTCGCAACATTATCAATCTCATGGATGTATCCTTATTTCACTTGATTGGTCACAATCTGCAGTGGACGTTAACATTTGCCCAAATAAACATCCAACAACACAGTCTTGTCAGTGTTCTGACTAACTGGAACAGAAAACAAACGAGAACATTTACATAGTCAGCTGAAAACAGGAATCATGCATATCTGTTTGTACTGAAATTAGAGCTGATTTTACTGACATTGCTTTAGTTCCTAGCAGGTAGTACAACCTTGACCTTCCACAACCAGAAAGATGGAAATGGGAAGCTGAGCCTAACGGAGTTTCATGTTCTCTGGTTAAAGATCCAACAGTATCAGGTGCAGAATCATGGATGCAATGATGTCGCTCACCACACTTCTGCACTCAAAGCATCCTGGCCGAGCTCTCATGCTTCCTCACAGGCATGTTTGTTATGTGTTCATCCTCCAGAAAATCTTCCAGAGTGCCGACATTGACAAGTCTGGTGCCATGAACAGCCACGAGATGAGAGAAGCGCTCTCCCAAGCAGGTACAATGAGCCAGGCCCCGAAAGCCATCCGTTCATCTGATGTGCATTTACAATAATATTTTCAGACAACACGACATGGTTACCAAGGAATAAGCGCTAACAACTATCCCTAAAGAAAAAAAGATTGGTTTGCGTTAAATGTTAAGGCAGCTAAACTAAGCCAACTTCCTTTGAAATTTTCAGTTAATTCTCAACAAAAGTATTTTTCATATATTGCAGTTATTACATTACTGCTTCTTCATATTTGGTACACGCTTTAAGAACGTATGTTTGTTTGGCATGCTGGAATCTGTCTTAGACTGACTGTGGCTGAGGTGTGTGACGCTGTGGTGAAACCACGGGATTGACCGGCATATGGCTTCTTAGGTTTCCAGGTGAACAACGCTGTGCTTCAGGTCATCGTGAGCCGCTACGCCAATCCAGAGTCTTTGGTTAACTTCGACAGCTTCCTGAGTGCCTTGATTCGAGTCGAGATGCTCTTCAGTGAGTTTCTGTCACTTTTTTGATGCAATGATTTTTTTCTTTTACAGATATAATAATGATCCAGCAAGACCCAATCAGTGTCCGCGTGTATTCATTCGGTTCACCTTTCACCCCATTTAGGAATGTTCGAAAAGCTTGACGTGAACAAATCTGGGAAAATTGAGCTGGATGTGTCACAGGTCAGTGTAATTTTTAAGCTGCCCTTTGCATATATAAGTCGCAATATGCAACCGCAAAATTCTTATTCAAATTTTGTCTTCATTTCTATTTGCAGTGGTTCTGTATGGCTATGAATTAAACTCCAGATCAGAGGAAGGTGTCAAATTTGCAAAATCAGCAGGAGATGCAACTTGGAAAATGGTTCAAACCTTTAAAGTTGAGAACAGATAAGATTACTATTATGTTTTTTTTAATGAGGGGTTCATTCATGTTTACTACATTGGAAACATTTACATTTACAGCATGTAGCAGACGCTCTTATCCAGAGCGACGTACAGCAGGGCTCAGTAGTCCTCGACTGTTCTTCACTCTTGTACAGCTAGACTTAAATAACTGTCAGCCGACTAAGTTACTGAACATGCTTATGTGGGAACGGGCTTCTCCTTTCACAAAATGACTAGTTATATATAAGACGGTAGTTTGCATTGTGTTTATCAGGTCATTAGGGTGTTTAGCGGTGTTTGGTGAGTACATATCCTATAGGTTTTATTTTGCTTTTCCTTATCATAACGGGTGATCTTTATAACAGTTAAGCCACTGTTTTGTACTGCTTAACTGATCCTGTATATGGTCTATTAAAGAAAAGAACACGATACATACCATGGGATGCATGTGGAATGGCTGTTAACAAAATAACATAATAAAAGATGATTTAAAAGGCTGTGACTCATCATCCGTAACTGAAACAATACATGACAGCCATGTTTAAGGTACTCAGTATATGTACACGTCATGCTGACTGTCATGCCTGTCTATCTCCCCCTTTAACAAGCAGCATGAATCAAAATGGTTTCTATGTGAATAAAATAGCCTTTTTCACCGGGAACAAAGAGACTGATCTGAAACTATTTAGCCTACAGATAATGCAGCACTTCACAGGTAAGACTGAAAATGATTTCAGGTGCCTGTTCTGAGACATAGGTCATGTAATTATGTCTGGGTTCTGGCTTTGAAGCTCAGACGAAGCCCTTTGAAAACCACATGTATATGGAGTGGAAACCTACACAAAGATAAATATTAGCTTTAATGATTTCAGTCCATCAAAGATTTTTTATTAGATCGTTGCCAGGGGTGGTTCTGGGGGCCGCCACGACGGGCACCAACAACCTTACGGCCACAGCTCCGCACCGCTGCCTCAGCAATGGGGTCCCAGAACACGGCCCGTTCAGGCTCCGTGTCCCCTGACTCCCTCGGGAGAGAAGAGAAGCTCTGCCGGAGGTGTGAGTTGAAGATCTCCCGGACAGGGGCCTCCGCTAGACTCTCCAAGCACACCCTCACTATACGTTTGGGTCTGCTGGGTCTATCCGGCATCTTCCCCCGCCATCGGACCCAACTCACCACCAGGTGGTGATCAGTTGACAGCTCGGCTCCTCTCTTCACCCGAGCGTCCAAGAAATTTGGATGCAGATCCGATGACACGATTACAAAATCGATCATCGATCTACGGCCTTGGGTGCTCTGGTGCCAGGTGCACT
>JAAGVU020000061.1:3625793-3635840 GCA_011763525.2 Mormyrus iriodes
CCTTCCAGCACCCCCTCCAAGGCCTCCAGGAAGGCCGGATACTCTGAGCTGGTGTTTGGTGCATACGCACAAACAACTGTCAGAGCCCGTCCCCGACACAAAGTCAAAGGGAGGCGACCCTCTCATTTGCCGGGGTAAATTCCAAAGCACCTGCACCGAGCTGGGGGGCTATTAGCAGCCCCGCCCCTGCCAGGCGCCTCTCCCCATGGGCAACTCCAGAGTGGAACAGAGTTTGGTTCCAGAGTCCGAGCCATGCGTCGAGATGAGCCTGACTATATCTAGTCAGTATCTCTCTACCTCCCGCACCAGCTCAGGCTCCTTCCCCACCAGAGAGGTTTCATTCCATGTACCAAGAGCCAGAATTTCCCCAGAGGGATCAATAAAGTGTCATTATTACTAATAGTAATATAAAGCTTAATTTCAAACTACCCTAGGCAGCCACCAAGTGGATTGTCAAGTTCACCAAGGTGTGAAACCCAGGAAGATCCACCTCAAAGGGGCGGCAGATAGCAGATCAGCAGACACTTGTTCTTATGCTCTCTGTTTTCAGAACAGAGTTTTTTGGGACAGAATCTCTGAATGTGGTTGCCTGGACACGCTGACGTGACGTTCCACCACCGGTTTGAGAAGAATCTTGAACTGGCAGACAGAGGTGCACAGGGTGACCTTTCTGAAAGGTGCACCACCAGTTATTAAACCTGTTCTCCATCCGGGAAACATACCCTTATCTCCTGTCTCTTTTTATTTTGGGTCCTTTTAAATTGTACTGGGTGAGAGTACTAGCCTGTACAGTTGCCCGAGTAGATTGTTGGATGATCCATAATATCCAGCAAAATTTCTTCTCAACACTAGAATGTAGACGCTACACTACCAGAGCTACTAGAAATGTTGGGAGAACTTGCACCAGTACAGAGCTCTGAGCTTGTAATTACTAATTTTCACCAGAAGATGACAGCACCTTTTTTACTCTCTGCCATCCTAATGCCATTAACTCCATGACTCAGGAGTTTTCAGAATCATCTGTAGCAGATCTGGTGATTCATTAAACTAAGGCAGCTTCGAGGGCCTGCCAGCTGTTACACTGAGCCCGTCTTGAACCGATTTTTCCCGAAAACGGCAGTTCTTCCCAGTTCATGCCCACATAACCTCCACTCCTCAGGTAGACACGGAGACACGCAGGCAGCGACTGTGGTTTTCTTCTCTGCAAAGAACACCTCAGCACGTAAAGGCTGGAATGCCGAGAAGCCGAACCGGAGATTCCTGTCATCTCTGTGCTGTCGCAAGATCCAAAACCCCCAAGCAGGAAGAAGTGTCTGAAAACGAATGCTGCTGTCACGTCTGCTTCTCCGCGGCTTTCCGTTTTGTGCCGTTTAGTCTTTTAGATACTTTATGCCGATAGAAAAAGAAAAAACAAAAAAAGGGAGGATGAGGAGGAGAAGAAGGAGAAAGGAAAGAAGAGAGAGAATAGTACGACTTCTAACCACTTACCCTGGGCAGGATCACGGCCGCGAACGTTTTCCATGCAGCACATGATGCAAGGCTGGATGCCCTGATTGGGATGCCAGTTCACTCACAGGGTACACAAGACTATGACTCTGGGAGTACATGAAACCAGCACCCCAAGCCCGCAGGTGCCAGGTGACAGCGCTATCCATGTGAACAGGAGAGTGAACACACATGACCAAAGATGACCATCTAGGGATGCACTCACAGGCTGTTCCCAGATCCGCCAATGGTATTTTATATTATACGTTGACTCAGTGCATGAATCAGAAACTCTCAGTGTAATGATTCAGTGCTGTCAGACTTCTGAAATTAACCTAATTGGTTTCCATAAAAGATAATGGCCAGTGTCATGTGAGGGAAACACCTCAAACCGTAATACCTCTCCCATCACACACATGCCCCCCTCCCCCGCAGCCCTGTCATATTCCACCAATAGCACAGCAAGTACAGCTTATCGGTCCTCAATTAGCCACAATGGGTGAGAACCAGTGCCAGTCAACTCATTAGGCGACGTGGGCGGCTGCCCAGGGCGGTAACTTACCAAGTTGATTTCACTCTGTCTCGGGTGGGGGAAGGGGGGGGGGCACTAAAGCTTGCTTGGGGGTCCACGGCAGATTAAATGCATATTTTTACCAGCACTGATCCTTGACTATCCAAATCAGTGGGGCCGTGGAAATGGGACCCTAAGCGTTACTTTCAAGCTGGATGCTGGGTAATGCTCTTGACAGCAGGTATCCTGACCCCATGCCTGGAGATATGAAGAACACATGCTCCTCTCCAAGGATGAGGCACCCCCCCTCGGCAGCCCTGGAATGGGACGTGTCCACTCCCTCCCCACCCCGGCCTGCATACCTCCACTGTCATGTGATCGGTTGCTGCATGCCCAGGTGGGCATGACAGGGCGCCTCTCCACAGGTCAGCAGCAGAGATCCTGGTGAATCACGAGGCCCCTGGGGGAGAGCCAAGGAGTGCATCTCCCCTAGCCTCATGAAGGGAGACACATTCACTGTGACCAGACCTATAATGAGGTGAGTCACCAACAAATGACCGATTCAGCTTAACATTCATGGCTGTTTTTAAGAACACCGTTTATTAACATAACTACTGCACAGATATCTGTCCTTGGCATTAAACATGCACCAGCAGAACATTAAAAACACTGCTTTTGGTCATTGTACACGATTCTAATCACAAATGAGATTAAGATTATTTCATTTAAGTCTCATTTTCACTCATTATCATGATTAAAAAGAACTGAACTATTAAAGAGAATATTGCATACACTATCCTGTTATAAACCAATATATCAATTAATTATTACATTTTCAGCTCTTAGGCGCACTGAAGGAAAACAAGTGGGCTTATTCTCATACCATCCATATACAGGTACACAGTAGCACAAAATGGCATTTTCCCCGGGACCACAGTGCAACAGGGACTGACAGGGGGTCAGGTTCACAATACCTTAAGTACAAAACACAGGACAGTGCAAAACAAGAAGGCTGAACATAAGCGCTCATATACATACACACACAGTGCATTGTGTATGTAAACAATAAGTAATATATAATGCGCTTAACGGAGTGTAATAATTGTAATGACTAACTACAATCACGGTTTTCACAACAGCAGGTGATTATGTTAGGGCGAGCAGTGCCTTAGTCCTACCCTTGCTAAAAATGGACGTTTTCTTCTTACATGTCACACCTTGCGCTTGCTGTACCTTCCATACAAGGGCGTTGCTGTAAACGCGCCCTCCCCATTGGTGCTGCTTACCTGTGCGCTGTCCGAAAAAAAGGTCAATTTTTTACCATTATTCATCTCGCCTTCTTGTGACAGCGATCGTGCAAAAAGACAGCGCGGGTATCAGTCCGGCATCAGGGATCAGGATCGACGCCCCACATGCACAGCGGACTCTGGGGATCTGAGCTGGGTCTGCGGCGTTGAGGTCTGGAAACCGGTATACCTCCGGGCAAAAAACTTAAAAAGGAGGGGGGAGAAAGGAAACGGGAGGAGTGTTTGTTTAAGATCTCCTCTCGTGGCTTTAATTCCGTCACCCTTTCTCTCGACGGCAGCCTTGCACCTTCAACTTCTGCGTCTTCAACCCGACCTGCGAGAAACGCTTCAGCGATGGTGAGTCCGAAGCGGGCGATGGAGCCGCGCGTTTAGGAATAGCGCTAAATTGCCAAGGGATGTCGGTGGCTTTGTGGCTGGCGGAAGAATGGGATACATTATTAAATCAAATAAGTTAGTTTAAATGCTTTTGATCATATCTTGCACTAAAACACTGATTTAGTTTTATCTACCTGTTAAACTCATAAGTTAAGTGTAATTGCCCAGGTTAGACTATTCTTACATCGACGCGGAACGACACTGCAATACAAACTATACTTATCGGGTCTAATCTGCTCATCTGCTGTTGGGAGAGATTTTAATGGCGTGAGCTATACGTGGCCATGGAAAGCGCCATTCCTTGATTGACGTACTTACTGTCGCTGAATTTAATGCACGCATTAAGGCTCCACATTCCATATACCATTCCTGATTAAATGCATTTTATTATCTGCCCCCATTGTCATTTTTCCGAGAGCATTTGCCCACAAAACGCGGATTCATTTTAAGTACATCAGTAGGTACAACCTAGTAGGTTAACCTCATGAGTAAGTGGAAAAACACGTTTATCTGAGACCATTTTGCTAAAATTAGAAATACCTTAAAATGTTCATCTTGCTATGTTGGTCTTTATATTTATGCTTATGGATCCGCCATATCATAAACCGAGTAAGTCCTATCCTAATACTAATTAAGGCGTTTTCAACATGTATTAACTTGTCTGGGTCATGCCACTGAGGCCGTGAACAAAACTTTACGGAGTCCTCCTGCCTTCCAGTGCGAGGCGGCGCAGGCGGAAACTGTTACAGATTATATCAGCGATGACGCGTCAGAGGCGGTGGCCGGCGAGGCTGCGAGGCACCCCCGAAAAATGCCGCTCGCCTGGCTCCTCCTGACTTCCATGTTCTCCCGTAGGAGACTCAAAATGGCACCTTTGCACAGAAGACTTTGAGAAAATCTTCCATTACTTTTATTACATGAATCCCCTTTAAAACATCAAAGCAAGTGGAGGATGTTTAACAGTTATTGTGGTGATATTTGTATGAACATTGCATTATGGGTGGTTTTTACATTGGGTGACAATGAATGGGGCAGCGTCGTAAGCTTTGACTTCTTGAGCTGTCCTTTAGTGTGGCTTTGACACTATTCTCTGTAATGACACGGCTCTAACCTAAATTGAATGAGTAGCAACTGTGCTGATGGGTGACAGAGTTCCTTATGACCGGGAGCGCAGCCGCAGCCCAGCCTCGCCATTAGGTCGGTCTGCGGGCGGCTGTGGCCCCTATGAGGGACACGGTCACTGCGGAAACAGCTTTCGGTCACGAGCTGTTTTCGCTGCTAATCTTTTACTTCGGACATTTCCGAGAAATTGCACCCCCTGCTGGGGTGAGGCCATGCTTTTCGGTGAACTGTAGCTAAGAAACAGGAAAAAAAGAAACCCCGTCGCCATGGGAGGAACCCAATTTTTCTCCCCTTGTCTAACTGGTTCTTCCACCGAAAGGTGCATAACCGCCACAAGGTAACCAGTTGCACCAGCCCTGGGAGAGCAGTGGAGGATTGTGATTTTTGAAGGCGTTTGCCTCAGAACAAGATGTTCACTGTGGACTCTGTAACGATTATCCGTGACTATTACCAACTATGCCTCAAAATGTAGGATTAGCAGGACTGGCTACTGGAGGGAATTTCAATTACCTATAGGTTCAGCTTTAATGGGGGGGGGGCGTTGTGGTACAGCTATTAAAGCCAGGGTTACTGCCTCACAGGGCACTAGAGTTGTCACCCGTCCGAATTATATACCACAGCGTTGGTAAATACTATTTTCTGATTGGTCCATAGATGTCACATGCGTGTCAATTTTTTTTTTGTATAACCGCACAGGTAGCTCCGGCAGCATAACAATAGTTCTATGATTGCGTTTTAATGTTTTATTAAACATTAAAAACCTGTGTGACGTTTTACTCAGTTAAGCAGTCGTTCTATAAGTATAACATCCTTGGTCTTGAAAACGTCCGTCTGTTGGTTTCTATGGTAACTTAGCGCCAACTCCGCTGCGCATCGGGCCGCATCACACCAAGTCGACATTGATTATTTTCGTATAATCGCCCACCTCGTCTTGGTTTATCCATTACAAAGAAAAAAGCCGCTTTAAAGCAATACAGGATGCAATTTGACCCATATTTTCGGCCAGAACCACACAATCAATTCCTCCCCGGCTCTGGAAACTGTCGGGGACCCCTTCATTGTTTCAAAATGTAAGGGGCAGCCCGATGGGGAGCATAGATGTATTTTAACACATTTTGCCAAGTTCGGGTTGGACAGATTCATGGAAACCACTTTTTTGTTGGGTCCGTTTTCAGGCCTCTGGAGTTGGTATCCATGACAGTGTGGTCAAGATCTATGATAAAATGAAGGTCCGCATGGCGGGCACCTCGGGGCAAGACCGACTGAAGCTGGTGATGCTGCGCCTAAGTCCCGATGAGCAGAGTATCATTGTGGATGAGACGGCAACACTGTATGTCAAGGATTTCAAGCCCGACGAGGATATCTTCAAGAAAATCATGAGTATGCTGCCCAAACAAGAGTGCCGCTACGCGCTCTATGACTGTGCCTACGAGACAACGGAGAGCCGTAAGGAGGACCTGGTCTTGATTATGTGGTAGGCATTACTCCATCTTGGCACACAGATGAGCTGATCCACCTGGAGGTCCATTGTCCTACCCCTGTTTTTTCTATTACTGTAGTACTGGTTTGCAAGAACTGTCTGTATAAAGTAAGATAGGAAGGTTGGTGGTGAGAGGTCGCGAGTTATGACTGATCTCGAGCCAAAATACTATTAGGCAGCATAGCATCAGGTGCTAATTGATGCCCAGACTTTTTTTTTTTTTTAAACAAAGGACTCCAGAAAATGCTCCAGTTAAGAGTAAGATGGTGTATGCAGCCTCCAAGAATGCCCTCAAGCTGAAGCTATCAGGTAACAGCCTTTATCTGCACCTTTACAAATCCAGCATCTCTTTTTTTGGGAGATCTTCTAGTTTCTAACAGTAGGTAGGACAGTCATTGGGGGGGGGGGGGGGGCACACCTATCCTGCCACCCCACATGCTTCAGGTCAATGTTGACTGGTTGAGAAAGTATCTAGTAACTTGGAATATAATAAAATGTGTAGATACCTCAGGCCAGTGGCACTAGGAGAAAAGTGAGGGCATGTGCGCATTCAAATCTAAATTTGTATATTAGTGTATATGTGCAACTTTATAGTTCTTAGCTGGAGCTTCATTTGGTTCATTCCACAGGCATGAAGCACGAATGGCAGCTCACCGACATCAGTGACACGACAGACGTCAGTGGACTAGTCAACAAATTCGGAGCAAAAGGTGTAGTGAAGTCTGTCGAGGGGAAGCCATTGTGATGCCCAGCGGTCACCATCGCTCTACCCAAGGCCGTCACCTGCCAGTTCTCACCTTGATTATGTAGTTCCCAGCAGCACGGTCAATTTTCCAAAGCCAGGAAACTGACCGCTCAAATCTCAATCCTTTGCTCGCTCGAAACTTAAAAGGGGGGGGAAAAAATAAACCCTGAAGGCCAACCGGGTGAAGTGTGACAGGCTTGATATTCAGTTTCCCAAAACCTCTCCACCCTACGTGAGAAGTGGTGCCATGGCTGCCCACAGCAATACTCTGTATTACTGTGCATTCTCCATTTTTATTAAAACCCTTCTGTAAAGCTTCACAGTCTGAGTTGCCAATGTATAAGAAGTCAAGCAATTAAACAAGTGAACCCCTACACATCCAGTACAAACTGATTTGCCCAGTTCCAGCAGAAAAGGTGCCCGGAGTGGATTTATCCACCTCGCAGAATTCCAAGTCAGATATCCAGACCAGACCAGCTGTAGCTACACTGTAGTTTATTCCTTATCAAATTCACACATTTCTGTTGACAACCAGCTACAGCAAGTAGAAGCCAATACATGTTTTGCATCTGTGTACCATAACATTTCTACTTTTTGGAACAAAAAAGTAAAATTGCACTAGTTGATGTACGTTTAACGTACACATGACTTCCCTTTTAACACTGAAGTGGGGGGGGGGGTAATCTGTCAACATAAGGCAGATTGGGTCAAGTCTCTGACACAGCCAGAAGTCACCTGTTGGAATGTACATTTAGACATTTATAAAAAGGTGTACATCACTATTTTGGCCCTCTCCCATTTGCAATGAAATGTTCATCGCTAATTCCTTTTTCCTTAAGTTTCAGAAAAATAAACTACAGTACAATAAACAGCATATATTTCAGGAATGCATAACTATAGTGAATTGTAAGGCAAATCTGACAACTTTGTAATGTTTCGGTCTCAAACAGAGGTCCCCTCCTTCAGTTCATCAGTTCCATCCTGGAAGACAGAAAGCCAGACTTGAGTTGGCTGAGAAACAGACAGACATCGCCCTGCACTCGGGCAAGCCCGGACGTGGCTTGTGTGTTTGGGGTGTTGCTGCTTATGCTTGTTTCTGCGCTTTGTCCCAGTTCGACACCTGGCTTGCACTGTTTGGATTGGCCCCATAGGCATTCACCACATGGCCTGACATCGCCGTTCAGGACCTGAAGGTCCACTATGAACACCAGCACAGGCATACCCATTACACAGTAAGGGATAGACATCAGTCCATATAAAAAGACCGAAGGGCTAAATATGCACAGGGAACTTTCAGGAAATAAGTACTGGTGCTGGCACCTTCAAAATTACTTACTGAATGATTGATGCTTAGCATGAGTAACATTAAGCTACTTATTTTTGCTTTATACTATGAATGCATGTTCGTGCTTTAAATCATGCTACTCTGACTGGCTCCCAATCGGGTAGCCCAGCTCTGATTGGGCCTGGCATGTCACCTTTGCCTGTAGCTGGTCCTGCAGCTTCCTGACACTGTCCTTCTCTTTGGTGAGCTGCTCCTGGGTGGTTTTTAGCAGCTGTTGCAGCTTGGTGGCTGCCTGGCCCAGGTCTTTGGACAGCTTTTTCTCTTTTTCCAGCCGCTCCTGAAGTGCCCAGGAACACAGATGAGAGCTAGGATTAGCCAATGGCTGGCAAGTCTCTCTCCACCCAGTCCAGGGTCTAGAGTGTCAAAGGCTATTGCACTGCCAGATATTCGTACCTTGAGCTGGGTCACGTCTTCGGTGTCTGGGGCGGAGCCTTCTCCAGCAGCCTTCAGCAAGTCTAGCTGGGTCTGCAGGTCAGCAACGCACCTCTGAGCCTTGTGGAAGAAGGGTGGGGAGGGAGAGTCAATCAAGATGCACGAAGTGAAAGCTGACAGGCCTTCTATACATGTCTGAAGGAGGGATCCCTGTCTGAGCAGCGGTCAGTTAAATGGGTGTTACTGCAGAGCTGGGTAGCTGGCTGGGAGCTGTAGTACAAATACAATAAAGCTGTCAGGTCGAGTATTCAGAGTTACATCCATTTAGCTGATGCTTTAATCCAAGGCAACACAACTGAAAAAGCAGGGGCATGCAAGTCCCTGGAGCAACTAGGGGTTAAAGACCAACTCACAAGATATGATCAAAAGCCAAATCACTCTGCCAGCCACAGGTTTTGAACAAATGATCTTCCAAACACAGGCACGGAGTCCTAACCCAGAGCCATATACCACTACTGTAGAAACTTCGGACAATGCTTACATACACGTGCTGGGTCCCCCCTCCCCCAATCAGCTACTGTTATTTCATTGGCCGACGAAGCTTTAAAGGGCTTCACCTCCATTTGGGACAAGGCTGCTGAAGCAGCCGCTCTTGTCAAGCCAAAGCCTGTAAGCTCCTGCCACATTCGACATGGCGCTAGAGGGGAATGCGAGGAATGAGAGGCCTTGGCAGGTGGGCCAGGGATACCTGTTCAAACTCCTCAGTGAGTCCCTGCTTCAGTGTCTTCTCGGTCTCTATGGTCTTCTCTGCCTGCTGCAACTGGGAGAGGACCTGTGAGACAGATTATGTCTGAAAGGAGCACAGAAATCCCCTGAGGACAGGACACCCAGCGATAGGCAGAGACGCAGGCCAATAAGGGTTAATTCAGCATTTCATTGGTGGGCTGGCTCTGATAGGCAGCCTCAAAGGCTTTATTAGGACAGTCAGTTCCACTCCCCTCCCCCACCCCCTGATCAGGCATAAGAAAACCATAATGCTAATGTCAGGTAGCAGTGCTCATTCCACACTGCAGGGGGCACTGTAATACAAGGCCTCCAGGAAGAGGCAGCTTTTAGCACAGAAGTGTTAAAATGACTCATTAGCAGGTGAAGGGAAAAGCACAGTAGTGAACATGCTGGAGTGATTAGACAGGCACCCTAAAGTTAAATGTCCTGGAAGCTAAAAATAAAACAAAATCACATGTTGTAAGGGGGCGGGGGATGCTGGGGGGGGGGGGGGGGTAGACCGCTAGCCGCTGTCTTTGG
>JAAGVU020000061.1:3635940-3671198 GCA_011763525.2 Mormyrus iriodes
CGGGGGATGCTGGGGGGGGGGGGGGGGTTAGACCGCTAGCCGCTGTCTTTGGGACACAGTGGGGTCAGAACTTGCTGAAAGAGCACAGATAAGGCTGCTCATAAAAGCACCAGTCAGTGTATATGCTGGCGAAGGGGTTCTGCGATACAAGAACATAGCATGTGCTGGGTTTTAGCTGCGATCAGTTGCTATAGGAACAGCTGCCTGGACACCAAATTGCAACAGCTCCAGGTGCAAGCTGACGGCTAGCAAGATTAACTGGAAAACCATCGACACAGAGGTCTCCCCCGGAATGGAGCAGGGCCGTAAACTGCAGCCCGTACCCAGCATCCCCCACTCTCTCCAACATGGCCACGAGCCCTGACCTGGGCGGGCTCCAGCTGGCCATTCTGCGGCCCGTGGGGCTTGGCCATTTCCCGTGTGCCTTCCATCATCTCGCTCAGGCGCTGCCTGACCTGCAACAGGAAGCTGTCGCTCAACACAGGCCCCACCCCCCCATGCCGATGCCCTCACATTATCTAATGATCAGAAATCTCAACACCAGCCCATCAAATTAACTCTTCATTTATGGCAAGATCACATCACAGCAACTAAAAAACTGCAGGCCAGACTGGACAATTTGGGGACAAGAACACTGATTAGTACTGAAGCTTATGATTTGTCCAACTTACCAGGACTAGCTCCTCCTTCTGTTTATACGCCTCTAATTGGGCTGTATCCAGCTGGACCTGAGACTCTGACAGCAACTGCTTCAGCTGCAAAACAAGGGAAAGTCATTAACTGGAAATTAGCCCAGTCACATGATCCATCACTATGGCAGCGACAGAATACTCATGACAGCCTACTTCCATACGTGACTATTTGGCTAGCAGTGCTGCCATCGTCACGAGGATGTCGCACCCCCTTGTACCTGCATCATCTCCTCAGAGGTGCTCTGGCTGTGCGAGGTGGCAGCTTCCATCTGCTTCTCCAGCTGAGCTTCCAGAAGCAACACCTGACTCCTAAGCTGCACCCATAAGTCCAGATGAGAAGAAATTGATTGTCCAGAAACACCCCCTGCCCCACCCCCAAATCCACAGCTAGAACATGCTTCCAGCTTTCAGGGTCTGCTTCCCCGCTTTCACTCCAAATGCATCTCTGCCTGGGGTCAGATTTAATCACCACACAGAGACATGCTAAGCTGTGGTTGCAATCACCTGTTCTGCGCTTCCGTTCTCTGTCTTCGCTGTTTCCACGGCCGTCTCTAGGGTGCGTACCTGGTCCAAGGCCTACAGACAGACAGATCAGTGCTCCAGGTGCAGGGACTCTGGGGGGAGGGGGTGCTTTTAAGATGGCCAACGCAGTCACCTTCCTGAGCTGCTCCTCTGATTGCTCCACCTTGGCCCGCCACACGTGCTCCTCCTCCTCCACACTGTTCTGCAGGTACTTCAGCATGCCTTCCTGCAGAAGGGTATCACACACAGCCATTGCCATGCAGAGGCACTTAACTAAAAGTGTCCCTGCATGCTCTCCCCTGCCTGAGTGACCGGCAGCCCCAGACTCACAGTTTCTGCCAGGACGGTCCTGTACTGATCACATTCAGCCTGCAGACTGCTCCTGGATTCCTCAGCTGCACTCAGCATCTCCTGCAGTTCCTTTAACCAGGCGACAGGTGAAAGGCTTCGGCTAATGTGCAAGCTGCTCATGTTAATCTTAGCACAAATCCCCCGTCAAACAGAGAGGCGCTGACAAGCTGGCAGATTCTTACGGGTGATTCTTTCGTCCGTTGGGCCTCCTGCTTCTGCCGACTTTGTAAATCCTCCTGGGCTTTCTGTGTAAATTCTTGCAGCCAATGAGCCTGTAATAAAAGGGAAAGAGTTCCTTACGCACTGCAGATAAGGTCATTGACATCCAAACCCAAGGCAAAAAGCCCACCAAAATTAAATCTTGGGTACTCATAATGGCATAAAGAATGCAAAATTTGTTAGCAGTTTGGTTTACTGGCATCAAGCATGGGACAGCGGTTATGAATTTACCTGTTTTGTTTCTACAGAGATGTGAGGGAAGAGCGATTGAAGAGCCGTCCTTGTCTCATTCTTAACTTCACTTAACTGCCCCTCGATACCCTACGAATGGAGACATACAACTGTTGGCCACAAGGGGGCTCACTTCCTCTCCTGGACTATTACAATACTTGAAACATGAGCATATTGTGTGACTTTCCAGCACTAAGAATGCACTCTTGCTGCTTAGTCATTTATCATCTACAATACTCTGGGGCGGTATGATTGTATTAGGGTATACGCCGGTATTTATCTCATCGTAAAAAACACATATGCACCTCTTTTCGAGACACTGATAAAGATGCTTTATTGAAGGGGGGAGAAGAGATGGCTGGGCACTCAAGGCCTTGTAGGTAAATCAGTGTTTTTTGTGATGATGCACAAAAATTAGATTATTCAGAAAGTGCTGTGTTAAGCTAAGGGGACCCCCCCGTACCCATTTTAAGTACCCTGACCAACCGAAAGCTCATTCAAAACACAAAACAGGCAATACCTTATCTGGTCTGTAGGTGGCACTGCAGTCAAGACTTTGTAGCAAAGTAATAAGCTCCAGGCTGCCCTTAGGCACACAGTCCAAGTGTGCAGAACTTGGTGTAAAAGCGTCGTCAGCTACACCACTCTCCACAAACAGGAGCGTGGGGACTCCCTGGCTTCACACAGGGCTAATGCGGGCTCACTTGGCAGTATTTACCGCACATGTACGTGCTCTCAGCTTCAGAGCTGCAGCCAAAATCCTCCCACACAGACCCATAGCAGACAGCGTTTTATGAGCAGACTGCTTCAGCCCAGACGAACCTTATCTGCTAACATTCTTGCAGCAGCAAGAATTTAAAACCGATGCCATAATCCGTTGATGAATCATGTGTCATTTGCCAAATGTGCAGACGGCTTAGTCCACCAACAGGCGTAACCATCCAGGGTGTTTTGCACAGGCAAATACATCAGCGATGAGTCGTCCATGATATTCCCACAAAGCTAATTTAAAGTACAACTGGCCAAAAAACAGCAGGTGACCAAGCAGGCATGGGTGTCACGGAGTGAGGGGGGGGCTTACACTGCTCCTGCATTTCACGTGCTCCATTTCTCCCCTCAACTGCTGAAGATCATCTTCCAGTGATGCGACCAGACCCTCTTTGTCCTTCAGACTGGAAACAACATTTCAGAGAAAATGGGTGAATTTCAGCATTTGTGGAAAAATTCACTCCGTGTGAGCGCACACACACTGACAGCTGTATAACTGGGGCTTTGTTTGATGTTTAAAATTTGTACCTGCTTTGTAACTGCTCCAGCAGGGCCGTGCTGTCAGATTGCTAAGAGGAACAATAGAATTATCAGGGCACGTTTACACCACAGGCAAATCCGTGAGATCGATTCTACAAAAGGCCATAGCAGATTCAAGGCTTTATCTTAATCTTGCACAGAACAATAATCTGTCCAACTGAATCAGAATGATTGTTTTGCTATAAGCTGGGGATGACTACTCCACTGGCCAAGGTCGTCTTGGCAGACTCACCAAGTTCCTGTTCTTGTCTTCCACCTCCTCTTTAAGCTTCTGCACCTCTCGTTCTAGTGAAACTGCCTGCGAGTCTCTCTTTCTCAGACTGAAAACGGCAGAAAGGTGAGACATTAAAGGCCATGGCAGTTGTAGTGGGGGTGGGTGGATGACCAAAACAAACCTCTCGTGTAGCTGGTCCACCTTGGCTGCATCGTCCAGTTGCTGAAACAAACCCATCACAAGAGAAACATTTAGATTCTCCAGCTGGATTACAGCTATAGTCTGGTTAGCTGATGCTTTTATCCAAAGCGACGTACGATTGAAAACAGGGTCAGACAGTCCCTGGAGCAATTGGGGGTTAAAGGCCTTGCTTAACAGTTATGGCAAAATCACTGACGACTCTGGGATTTGAACCAGCAACCTTCTGATCACTGGCACAGTATCGTACCCCGCTGAACCACACAGCCCCCATTACGCTGTTAGTGTAGAATTATAAGGTCATTCCACATCAAATCACCTGGGTCATTCCCTTAAAGTCCCCTGAAAATATTCACAGGTGCTCCTATACCAAACTTATGGAGAAATCCCAAATATTGGGTGTCTAACATTCCTGAAACTACAGCCTTTTGAAATTAATTTTATGCATCTTGCCGACTCAGCATTTTAGTCCATTTGCTATGGGCTGTGCAGCTTTGAAACTGACTAGGGCTAATTGTCTGTAATCAGATCAGTGTCTCTTACATACCATTTCTTCCTAGAAGGCCCTGAAAATGGCCAAAAATTCAAAACGTAATAAAACGCCCCCTTGTAGAGCTTCTCACTCAAGCAGTGTGTTAGATGAAGCATTCAGTTTTGTTCCTCTCATTTATGACATTAGTATGCGCAGTAAATCACATTCATTACTGTTTCAGGACTGTCAGAATAGTTTTGAAATGCGCTTTCAGATTTCCTGTCCTCATTTGACCATATGGACAGCTAACCATCCTTTTCATATTTTTACCACATCTTATCTGAAAGTGATCTGACAAAAAGTCCCTCTATCAATTCTTATGCCACCCATAATAATGCATTACAGACGCCTAGTAAAGCACTATGAGGCTATGAAACGTGGAAGCTGGATCTAAACAGAGCAAGTAAAATACATATTAAAAATTTCAAAAGGCTGTCGTTTCAGAACTCAGAGACCTAATACTTGGGATTTCTCTAAGTTTAGTATGTAGGAGCGCCTGTGATTTTTTTTCAGGGGAATTGGAGGGTGACCTGGGACATTTTTCCTCAAACAGCTATTTAACATGGAATGACTACTAATTCTGCAGAGAACAAATAATCCTTACATTATACAGCTTAAAGCGGGAATTAGCAGCTGGACCAGCAAGCTACCGACATGAAGGGATTCAGCAGCCCACAGGAATGCGGCAAGAGACAACAGGCTTTCCGGCGGACGGTCCGCAACATGGCACTGGTGACGCTCACCTGCTCCCTCTCTGCCTTCAGCTGCTGCAGCTCTTCCTCCATGGCACTAACATGGCCTTCTTTGTCTTTCAGGCTGAAAGGACAATAAGGCTTTGATTCATTTGCCCATTAAAAACTGCTATAGATTAATGTGTGCAAAAGCGATCAAACAGACCTTCTGAGCAGCTGCTCCACCTCTGCGGCACGGTCCTGCTGAGAAAAAATACAATAAAATAATTCCGAGTCACCCGGCTGAACCTTCCTTGTGTTGGCGTTGCAGCCCACGGGACACAAAACCTCTCACAGGTGCCCGTGGGGATGTCAGGAACCTACGGCGCTGGCGTTCCTCGCATTCTCCATCTCCTCTTTCAGCTGTTTGAGCTCCTCCTCCAGTGAGGCCACCAGGCGCTCCTTCTCCTGCAAGCTGAGAAAGCAAGGGCTTTCTAAGAGCTGCTCACATCTGAACGAGCACCATCGAAGAGATGGACAGGGTGAGAGGGTACCTGCTCTGCAGCTTCTGTGTGTCTGCAGATCTGGAGAGCTGGGAATGCAAAATGGTCAGTCAGGCTCCCAGATCATGTGCAATTTGGAATTGTGCTTGGAAATACGCCAAAATCAACAACACAGATCCAGAAAGCCCAAGACAGATCGTCAAGGGCAACATTCAAAAAGAGTTTAGGTGGTGGCACAGGCAGTCAAAAGGACACCCCAAATGGCCCAGCAAGGACCCGTACCACTTCTGCTTGCTGCTCCTGTTTCTTCAGGCCGGCCTCCAGTAGGGCCTCGATGGAGCGGATCCGTTCCTGCAGCTGGACACGCTCTGCCTCACCTTGGGCTAGCTGGGTCCGTAGGCTCTCCTCCTGGGCACGGCACCCCTTTAGTTCAGCTTCAGCGCTGGCTACACAAGCCTGCACCTCTAGAGGGGTGTGAGGAGGGAGCGGTGGTATCGGAGGATTTGTGTGAGTCAGGCAGAATGTGCAGATCCCACAGCAGGCAAGAAATTCTACCAATAGGTTTTAGGTTCAAGACCCAAGGGGTGTTTAATGAAGGTAGGAAAACAACCTCAGAACATTCTGGAAGAAGCATACAGCATACAGTTCTTTCAGGACGACATGTAATGCAGTACTCATGTTGCTGCGGATTACAGACTAACCGGCTAGGCTGGACACTTCCTGTCGGGCCTTTTCCAACTCCATCTGCAGGTTGTCATTAGTGCTCTGGGCCTTGCGTAGCTCGTCACTCACCTCCTCCAGGCGCTGCTGCAGGACACGCATGCTCTCCAGCTGGCTGGCCTATAGGGGGCAACAGCAAACCATGAAACGCAAAACACACAGCTAACCTAGGACAGTTTGACAATTCTATCCCTTACTGACACCTGTCACTCCAGGTAAAATTAACACGCTTTCTGCGAATCATGGCCTTTCTAGGCAGTGAGACTTCCAGCAAACGACACTGGTCAAGCATTATGTTAAGGCTGCCAACGAAAAGCCCTTTTAGGTAGATGCTGTTAATGATTAGACAAGCAATCTTCTCTGGAGCGACACAGTGACCGCTAAAAGGTCAGGTCTGGCCACAGGCTGCCGGCCTTTATATACACAGGGGCAGCAGGCTCCTCTGAGCAGCCCAGAGTGGCAAGAGAAGTGCTCCTGCATTAGTTCAAATACAACTCATGGTCTTAGGTGGGAATTAGTGGGAGAACATTTTAAGCTGGATGTATGAAAGCACTTTACACAGCATATAGCAGGAGTATGGGATAGTCTTCCTGTTAGTGTACTGCAAGCTAAAACCTCGGGTTCCTTTAAATCAGAGCTAGACAATGTTTTAACAACTTCAAGCTATTAGTTGAATTCTCCCCAAGTGAGCTTGATGGGCCAAATGGCCTCCTCTCGTTTGTAAACATCTCATGTTCTTATACATTATATTGCCAAAAGTATTGGGATGCCTGCCTTTGCACACACATGAACTTTAATGACATCCCATTCTTAATACATAGGCTTTAATATGGAGTTGGCCCACTCTTTGCAGCTATAACAGCTTCAACTCTTCTGGGAAGGCTTTCCACACGGTTTAGGAGCGTGTTTATGGGAATTTTTGACCACTCTTCCAAAAGAGCCAGTCAAGTTCCTCCACGCCAAACTCACTCATCCATGTCTTTATAGACCTTGCTTTGTGCACTGGTGCGCAGTCATGTTGGAACAGGGAGGGGCTATCCCCAAACTGTTCCCACAAAGTTGGGAGCATGAAATTGTCCAAAATGGCTTCGTGTGCTGAGCCATTAACTTCCTTTCACATGAACTAAGGAGTTAAGCACAAACCCTGAAAAGCAACCCCACACCATAATCCCCCGTCCACCAAATGTTACACTTGGCACAATGCAGTCAGACAAGTACCGTTCTGCTGGAAACTGCCAAACCCAGACTCGTCCATCGAACTACCTGACAGAAGCGTGATTCATCATTCAAGAGAACATGTCTCCACTGCTCTAGAGTCCAGTGGCGGTGTGCTTTACACCACTACATCCAACACTTTACATTGCACTTTGTGATGTAAGACTTGGATGCAACTACTCTGTCATGGACGCCCATTCCATTAAGCACTCTACGCACTGTTCTTGAGCTAAACTGAAGGCCACCTGAAGTTTGGAGGTCTGTAGCTATTACCTGCAGAGAGTTGGCGACATCTGCACACTGTGCTTCTCAGCATGCGCTGTCCCTGCTGTGTGATTTTATGTGGCCTACCACTTCGTGGCTGAGTTGCCGTTGTTCCCAATTGCTTCCACTTTGTTATATCACTAACAGTTAACCGTGGAATATTTAGCAGCAAGGAAATTTCACAAATAGACTTTTGCACAGGCGGCATCCTATCACAGTACCGCACTTGAATTCACTAAGCTCCTGAGAGCGACCCATTCTTTCACAAATGTTTGTAGAAGCCGTCTGCATGCCTAAGTGCTTGATTTTATATACCTGTGGCCATGGAAGTTTTTGGAACACCTGAATTCAATGATTTGGAGGGGTGTCACAATACTTTTAGCAATATAGCATATATTGGGACTCAAACACACCCATCATGTAGAGTTTGGCACGAATCAGAATCCCCCATTTGAGCCGCAGGCCCAATGAGAGGACAAGAAGCAGGCCATTAACTCTCCCAACACTTAATGAATCCATTATTCTTAGATTAATTCCCTAAAACTGCTGCCTAGGTCACCTTTAAATCCTTATATTTTAAACGTAGCAATTCCAGTAATCTAAGTTTAGCTGGAATTGTGAGTAACACTAGATGTCAGCTACTGTTAAAAATCACACCAGATAACCAGAGCAGTGGCTGTGGACACAGGTGTAGCAAGTAAGGCAAACAGGCTTAACTGGGGTGAGGTATTCGCACTATTTTTGACTAAGGAGTTCTGGCAGTGACTGTTTTGGAGAGATCCACACGAGGGCGCTGTGGTGCAGCAGGCAGGTTGTACGCACCTGGACCTGGGCCAGCTGTTTCTCAGAGGCCACCACCTTGGCCTCCAGAGCTTTTCGCTGCTGCTCATCTGCCAGCAGGGCATCGCTCTTGTCCCCAAGTTCCTTAGAGAGCTTGGCGCACTCCTGACGCAGTTTGGCCAGCTCTGCGTTTTGCCTGCACAGGGAAGGGGGGTGGGATCCACCATCAGACCCAGAAAATATTTTTAAATCATCATTCTCCTAAAGTCCCCCGTCTGAGTTTCTGCTCTGTTTACATGCCCATTTCACTCAGCTGTCCTTACAGACCAGTGAAGGCCGTTTACATGGCACCACTGAGCTGGTGCGTGAAGTGTTAAACCGTCAGTGTCTCCAGGGACACAAGGAATCATTAAAGGCCACATTCATTGCCCAGAGCAACAAGGTGAGGGGGTTTCCAAACCCCTCTTCAGCTGAGGGGTTTGCACTCCTCTCCATTTCAGGCCCGGTGGGGAATGATCGAAATCCCAGGATGATTCAAGCGGAAGCAGTGAGTGGGGCATGGAACGGCGCTCAAACTAAAAGCAGCCCCGCCAGCGGCTGGACACACTTCCGCTGAGCTATTTGTGGGAACGGGCTTCAGCTCTCAGCAGACTAATCAGATTAGTCACCGCAAAAGTATGTTCTTTGCTTTAAACCACGATGCTCCACCTCTGGTCCCTGTTCCTACAATAACCTACTGCCTGGGACTCTACTCGGCATGGTCTGTGTCACCAGGTTGCTTCTGTAGGGCTTGATGTCAAAGAATTACCGGGAAAAAAAAAAAAAAAAAAAAAAAATGCAAGCAAGCAAAAAATAAATAAAGAGTGCCCCCCCCCCCCCCCCCCCATCAGCCATGTTCAGCTGGGTGCACCTGGAATGACCCCTGGGGGTTAATTCCGGCACTCACTTGCTTTCAGTCTGGCTGGTGGCCTGGTTGAGGGCGTCCCGCAGGATGGAGTTCTCCTGCTGCAGACGGGCAAGCTGAGCGTTGGGGCCTTTCTCCAGCTGGTCCTGTTGGCTCTGGATCTGTGTGTATGTCGGGGGGTTTAGTTTTACCATCGGACAGCTGACAGTGTCTTTCACACAGCTTACACACTGGTGTAAAGTATGAAAAAAATATATATCTCTGCAGTCATGCTACAAGGCAGTTGCTTGAATATAGAGTATGCAAGTTTTCATACTTTCGGCTGAATAAATCAGGGCACCCAGCCAGAAGGAATGAGACCCTGGACCTACATACAATTCTGTACAATAGGAGCTGGACTTTGAGTCCTGGCATCACATGCTGCTGGCAGATGAGGGGGGAGATTTCACGTGGGAGCAGTCTCATTCACACTCATAGGCAGGCATGCTGGCAAGGTGGGGCTTCAAAGCACACTGCCACCAAAGTGACATCTTAAATGACACACCGGATGCCAACACTGGCACTCAAAGATCCTGACAGGAAGGCAGTCACACATGCGGCCCCTTGCCAACTCAGGCATTACAGACTTCATACTGCAGTATGCGACATACTCTGGTACAACATCTTTAACAGAATGACAACAAATGCACAAGATTTTAAGCACTCTGGCCCTGTTCCAGCCCGCAGACCAGAAGTCCACTGGAACCAACCCCCCCATCCCCCAGCCCCCAACGTGGCACGCGACCCCACCTTTGCGTTGAGCCGTTGGGTCTCAGCAACGTGGTCCTGGTAGCTGGCTTGCATGCGAGCTTGGAGCGCCTTCATCTCCTGCTCCCGGGAACTCAGCTGAGAGCTCAGCCTAGTCTCCACATTAGCCAGCTTGGTCTTCTCCACAGACAGCTCCTGGAAGACGACGACGACAGACAGGTCGCGTCAGGTCAACGGTGACAGCCGTTAGGTGACGTGTCTAAATCGGCCAGAACAGCACAGAATCGCCGGTGGGAATGGCAGCCACTTGCACCTTGGCCAGCTCCCGCAGCCGGCCCTTGGCGGCAGCTGTGTCCTCCTGCTCGGCACTCAACTGCTTCTCCTTTTCCTCCAGTTGTTTCTTCAGCACGGCCATAGGGTCGCCCCTCTGGGTGGCCTGAACACATTTGGGGGGGGCGGGGGTTCAATGCCAGGATACCTCTAAATGACATGACTGACTGACGGGCGACTCAAACCTGGCACACGCAACCAAACAGGCAAGACGTCAAAACACAAAAACCTAGTGCAGATTTAGAACCTCCGCCAACTGGTAGAGCAGCTGGGAAATTACTCCACTGCAGCCAATGCCCTATCACAGGGATACAAACATAACTGGCTCATTGTCGCCTTTACAGGGGCTCCTGCCGACTCGCGTCACACCCGCTGCATTTGTTAGCGACGTCAAACACCAGTCACACCATGACCTCACTGGGCCTACATCAGCATCTACTGGGTGTTTAATAGTCAGAATACAGAGAAATTAAACAGGGCACACAGCCAGGCATGAGGCAATATTAATCTTATGAGACTGCATTCAAAAGTCAATTAAATGCAGAATTTTCAGCTGGTCCAAATTCAGGGCACCATAAAAGTTCCCTGAACCGATGCTTTTGGGGTTGAATCTACTTCTCAAATCTTTTTTAAAGAAATGCGCCCACATTTGAACATCAAAACATTATGTCAGCATCACTAAAGTTGACACACTGCTCTATTATATTGACAACAGGAAATAAAAGCATTTCAATGCACTAAAACTGAACCTTGAAATGAGTAAAAATCATACAAACAAGGAATTGTAAACATTTTCTGCAAACGTGGCTAAGTGTTGAGAAGCTTGGCTCAGACAAAAAAAAAAAAAAAAAAAAAAAAAACAGGAGAACCACAACAGAATCATTCACAGACAGGTCCTGACAAGCTTGAGTCTCTGGCCCAGCAGGCCTGCCATCAGAACTGAGAGGCCTCACCATGAATGGGTACTACGCTAAACCAACAGGCCACAGAACAAACTGCACTCTGCTACACGCATTTGACCGCAGTAAGCGTTTAGGGCTGAATGTCGGTCACAGACAACGTAAAAGGAAGCAGCCTGGCTGGCTACGTGCAAAGGCCTAATCAGACACGGCCAGATGCCAAGGCAAGGAAATGGGGATTTCCCGAATCTCCGGAAGCATCACTGCAGCTCGTCGGCTAAAGCCGAGACTTTTTTGGCATCTTTGTCTCCACTGGATCACGCGGGTGCCGGGACAGCGCTCCGCGTCCACAGATGGAGCTAGACAGCTCAGGGGCGGCCATACCGTGTGCCAGGTGCCGGCCTTTTCTGACAGAATCTCGATGAGCCGCTGCGCCTCGCCCTCGCTGAGCGCCATGCCGCGGAGCGTAGACACCAGGGCCTTGTAGGACAGGTCGGGGGGAGCATCAGTAGCATCGGGGGCCATCAGAGCTAAAAGGGGAGAAGAGAGCGGTGACAGCGTTACTGCAAAAGAGGAAAAAGTGACTGTATGAATGCTAGCAGCTCTGCAAGTCAAAATGTATAAGCTGAATTAAGCTGTAGGGGGCGCTGTAGAGGCCTGCTAAACAGAAAAAAGTACATAATTAATTCTCAATGTAATCTTGTTTTAGCTGAAGCACACAAAAATTTACCATGACTCATTCAGCTGCTAAGTGCTGCTAACCCCAACACCACGATGCTGATAAAGAAACCAAACCTGTGACAGATGATAAGCTGACAGCCATAACAGCAGGAGATGGTAGGAAGTCAGGCCAGGCTCTGCACTAGCTCACTGCAGCTAAATGGGTTTGGGGGCAGCAAGAGCTAGTGACTTGAAGTAGAGATTAAGAGATCGGCTTTGAGCTCCGTCACTTGGGACATCCAAAGAGCAATCAGCCCCCTCTGCATTTGTACGACCAAGGGATGAGCTCTTAGCGAGAGTGGGCAAAGATGCAGGGCCACCGCTGTTAGCCATCCCACAATTCACCCGGTGGCACTTGGAGCAGGGTAGCGGCAGGCTGAGATGGGGCACCGAGCACATTTGTCCTCCACTGAGACTCCTTTGTCCCCCCCCCCCCCCAACAAAAGTCGGGCAGCTGACACGAGCGGGCTGTCCGGACACAGAGTGAGAGGCTGACGTTGGCATGACTAGATCGCCACACTGCTTCACCCAAGGAGCATGGCTGAGCGACAGCTACTCAAAATGCTTAAGAGAAATGCAGTTACTAGCTGAGCTAAGCACACAGACGGGCTGCACAAACAACCTTCCAATCCATAATCCATGCTAAAGGCCTCCCCATTTCCACACGGCATCATTAACACCACTTAAGAGGCAGACTGGGAAACGACCCCCACTGGAATATTGACACTCTGCCTGGAAAGACCAAGCTCTCCTGACACTTCGAGCCAGGTGTGCTAGTGCCTGGATCAGTGCCCACTTCCCACTGCTGGGTCATATAATCCACCCAGATCTTCACTTCAACCACAGCAGGCTCCATGCCATAAACTGACGTTCAAATTGGAAATAAACAGTTTCCTTTCCTACCATCAAAAAAGAACAAAAGTCACTTGTTAATTGGGCGTTTCTCAGGCGAACGCTCGAAGCCCCCAGCGCGTTCCAGACAATCATCCAGCCAGACTGAATGGAACAGGGCTGAGCCAGGAACTGCAGTTCCCTCAAAGTCCGCCATTGCTGGAAATAAGTGCAGAGCAATGGCTAATCCATGCCGCTCAATCATCCCACTGAGAGAAGCCACTGACACCCTCCGCCCCCCAAACGCTCTCAGAATGGTGTCTTTTTTATGTCTAGGGCTAGACTATTGAGACTCCCCCAGCATACTTACAGTAGCACTTGGAAAGCATTTGGTGAGAGTATGGAAAATCTTACCCTGCTCCCCCCACCTCCTTGAAAAGAGGGACTGATGGGACACTACTCTTTCTATTCACCCACGAAGCACAGGGCTGAGAACCAGAAGCTTGCATACTTAACTTCTTAGTCAAATCTGCCTGGCTGAATTCTCAAGTGCCGGGTGGCTCTACCCTACATTATGGAAGCACCAGTTCCTGCCACCATCGTCCAGCCATCCAGAAACCTTTTAAGAGCTTTGTGGATGTCCAGAAGGCACCCGCTGTACGTCAGTTTACATTAGATCCTTCAGGATTCTCCATCGTTCTGCAGATGACTCTGGCACCCATTAAACTTCCATCACTGAAGCCTAAGACCAAGCTTTTGAGGACTAATGATATTTGTCGGAGCATCTCTCAAATACACCTTAACCACATTCAAATATAGCTGAGGGTCTAGAGAGCTGTGACTCTGGCTACTCTACGCCGGAGGCACAGGACCTGGGGGGAGGGAGGGCAACCGACAATACTATGGGACAACCTGGACCAATGCTCTGCATTGACAATACACCAACACAGACAACACTCAAAAAGCCCCCCATGACCAACAAGAGAGCAGCGGGAGGCTAGCAAGAGAATGGACTATCCATCAGAATCACCTGGTTAAAACCACCCCATAACCTACAGTCTTACCCCTGAATGAGCTGCTTTACATCAGTCGCGCTAGCAACAGGTAAGATTAACACATTTACCTAAAGTTACGTAAAGCCTGGCAAGAACTGTGTACATGTCCAAGCCCTCCTTCCTAGCACATCCAACGGGCCATCAGACCGTGACTCGGGGCTGCGATGCCGGCGCACTGGGGCTCCGGCTACTTTTTCCCCTATGCAGTGCATGTGCCGGAAGCCCTTTACTTGAAAGTAGCCACGAACAAAACACACACCTCATGCTTATAGAAGAGGGGTGCCACCTGCAGTCTCACACAGGCTGCACGCATTACATATATATACAAATACCCATAAAAGATGACCATTACACAACTGGTATTTTTTCATATCTAAGAATATCTGCAAAAACCCCCAATAGGGTACATCCTTCTTTTGAATTTAGGCACAGCGGCCATGTGCCTCATTTGATTAGATTAGAACTGAACTGCATGGCATGGGTTATAGCATTGAAAGAGCTATGTGGGGGGGGGGCTGGTAAGGATGCAGCCCAGTCATGCCCTCTACCAGAGTGTACCTCCTCCGAAGGCGACCAGTCACACACCCGCTCTAGACACACATTGCACTTTCTATTTTCCATCTGTCTGCACAAGCTGGCCGCCCTCACCCAGCCCAGATCATTCCATCCAAAGCATGGCCCTCCCGAGTCACCACGGGACTTGCAGCTACGCGGGGGCCTGGCTCAGGTCTGCAGCAGCGTCTCTTCTGGAGTGTTTGTACAAGGACGCGGCTGTAACTGCAGTGGTCGGATCAACCCGACGGACTCAATTCTGCCAGCTTCAGGGAGGGACCGCAGCCAAACACAAAATCGGCTGGCTTTCTGTGGACCAAGGAGAGGAATAAAGTCCCACACGCCACCACCAGATTCACGCCACTGTGCTCTGGCTCAAAGGCCCATCGAGGCAGAATCCTGCCATTTACTTCCATTTAAGATATTTACATTCGACTTGAGAATCTGGGAGTTCCCAAGGAATCAGTCAATTACGGAAACAGAACATGCAAAATAAAATGGACAAACTGTACTCAGGAATACAGGGCTCCAGTTTTACTGTATGGATTACTGGCCGTCTTTACATCGAGAAAAGCTTTGGCAAGAAGCAGCCCAACATTGGTGCTCAGAGGGCACCCCAAACTATGAGATGGTTCCCTCTTTGATGACACAGGTGTTAAGGCCATAAATGGGGCCTACTTTCCATGGCTGCTGAAGCCCATCGACAACCAATCATGCGCCACGTCAACTGCGGAGCACCAATCGGGAGACTGGGATCAGAGAGACAGCTGCGTGCACTTACCGGAGGGCTAAAGGCTGAGCACCCTCACCCTGACAAGAGAACAAAGGCCAGGAGTGTGACATCTGTCAGACTAATGCACCCTAACAAGCTGCTGTATTTAGAGGGACGATGGGGAAACCGGCTCCCCCCAGGGGCTGTGGGTGGCGCTACTTCTCCCTCTACTACAGCTCTTAACTGCTTTCATAGCTATTTTTAGGTCCCTCCCTAAGCTCACCTGCTGTTCCAGGTGTAAATCCATCACCAACCTAAAAACCCTGGCAGAGGCATTTACTAGAGATGCACAATATATCGGCTAACATCGGTATTAGCCAGTATTTGGAAGCTGCATTGGCCTGAACTGCAAAGCACTGCAGAGGGTGGTGCGTTCTGTGAACAGGTCATCGGAGAGGAGCTACCACCCTTGTAGGCCACCTACACCAGGCGGTGCCAGAGGAAAGCTGCTAAAATCATGAGGGGGCCCAGCTACCCCAGCCACACTCTACTCCCTCTGCTACAATCAGGTAGACTGTACTGCAGCATCAAGCTGAACCAGTAGGCTCTGGGACCGTTTCTTCCTCCAAGTCACCAGGATACTGAATTCCAGCAAATATCAGCCACCGCTAAGTCATCACCTCCTCTCCCCATTGCACTAGTGAATGCCTCTGGTGCACTAAACTGTACAGTGTTACACCTACAGTCTGTCTGCTCTACGGTGTATTGCATCTGTATTATATTGCATATTATAGATTCCTCTGTCCATCTGTAGAGGGCATACTGTTGTACAGCCGTTTTATATACAGTTTGTATTTATTTAATGTACAGCACTGCTGATAGGAAGCTCAAGAGCCAAGACTTACTCACTAGTTCACTCATTCCGGTAATGTGACTAAGTGATTTGATTCAATTCGATTTGTTAAATCACCATGCCGCTAAGGGTCTGACGTGTCAATGTTAACCATCAGGATTAAATGTTAACAGCACCAGAGGTAAAGACATAAGGCACATCAACCCCACCTCCACACGGCAAGTGACTAAGAGGTCAGCTAGTTTTTAGTATTGGCGATATTACACAAAGACATGCCATTATAAGTACTTGTTAAATTTTCCATATTGGTGCACAACTAATATTTACTTTCCCTGATATGTTACTGCTGTACAGTCGTCCATCGCACCACACATAGAAAGCTGCCCCTCCATTCTAGTCCAGACACCTTCCTGTACAGCAGTGTTTCCTGATCCGGTCCTCAGACACCCACGGACAGTCCACGTTTTTGCTCCCTCCCAGGTCTGTCTGACAGGGAGCTCAGAAGGAAGAAAAACATGGACCGACAGTCCCCGAGGACCAGATTGGGAAACACTCCTGTATAGGGCACCCTTCACGGCGCCTAAAGCCGTATGACCCGCAGAGGGTGGGCTGCTTACCTGGCTCAGCTTTCTTCTTGGAGGCTGCCTTTTTCCTGGGGGGAGCCTCAGCCTTGGTCTCCTCCGTCTTAGTAGGCATCGGAGCAGGGGCGACAGAGACCGGAGCGGAGGAGCGCGGGCCAACGGGTGGCACAGCCATGACTGGCACCTCTTTGGTGATCACCTCTAGGACGGGGGAGGGCTTGGGAGGCGGGGTGGTGGTAGGTTGGGTGGGTGCGGGCTCCACCTTGGCTACCTTCTTCTCCTTTTTCTTCCTGTCCTTGGGGGAGGGAGCAGGAGCAGATTCCACAGCAGCAGGGCGAGGCACAGGGGCAGCCGGGGTAGGAACAGGGGCAGGTACAGGGGCCGAGACTGGGGCTGGTACAGGTACAGGGGTGGCGGCAACAGGAACGGGCGCAGCTGTGGCAACAACGATGGGAGGCTCCGAGACGGGAGGGGTGAGCTCCGGGGGGGCTGGCTCGTGCTCCGAGTCGCTGACAGTCTCTCCAGCTTCTGGTACCCTCTCCGACTCGGACAGCTTACCGTTGGGTTTCTCCTCCTTTTTCTTGGCACGGCTCCTCTTCTCCGAAGGCTTCTCTTTCTTCTTCTTCTCTGAGCGCTGAGGCTGCGTCCTGCCGAGCTCCCGGCGCTGGTTGGCCAAGGCCTCCTCGTATGAGGTCTCCTTCATTGAGAAGGAGGACACCAGGGCGATGCCGATGGCGGAGATCACCATGAAGCCGCCGAACACCATAATGCCAAGGGTCTGGGGGTCATAGATGTCCATAGCTGCGCGAGGAACGTTCAGTCAAGCCTGTTTAAGCAAACAAATCAATTAACACGCTGCATAAAAGCAGGACGGGGAAGCCACTGATTTTCTGTCTATCCTTTTTGTACTGTTCTGGATATCACCTTCCTAAATTATTCTACACCATATAAGCCAACACTGCAAATTTTTCCAAAGCATTAGCTAATACTCAGTTCTGAGATTCCACAGTGTGACATCACAAGTGACCTCAATCACTACAAGCCTCACTGCATGCTGCCTCTAGAATCTGCATTATAATCCACCCAGAGCATTGAAGAAAATGCATTCCAACTTATATGATAACGAAGATCAGGAAAATGAAGACAAAGCATTAGGAAGCTTTGCGATGGAAAGTCAGCCGACAAATTACAATCTCTTATCTAGGGACCCATTTCTTTTGGTTCAAAGTACAGCAAACAAGCATTATCTCAGATAAATGATCATGGAATTCTCCCTTTTCTGCTTGGCATTCTTCACAGTATGAGTCCATATTGGAAAAATTTTAGACAACAGCAGCTGTTCGCTTTGCATGGATTTTTTTGACATTTAAATGGCTGCAGGCTAGTATGGCCAATACACACAAGACCAAGACCATCCTAGTTCTTCACAACTCAGGACAGACAGTGGCAGTCAAAGCATACATGCACACGGGGTTCACAACACTAAATCGCACATTATAAGAAAAACAGAAGTCCACGGATAGTGCCAACAGCTCTAAATGCTTCCTGCTACCCAAGAGGAATTTTTCTTTAGTGAAATGCCACCCGGATCACTTTGTCCTTCACAGAACCTATACTGCACAATATCTCTGACCCCCGACCCCAGTTGTAACACTTTTCCCCACATGCCAGTGAGCACTCCCACCCCATCCTTTTCACACTATGCATGTGAACACCACTTTCGCCTTTCCTGAAGGATTCCCAGAGGACCAGGCCTGCTTCACTCACTCGGGCCCCCAGTGTCATCTCGGACCTCCGGGGGTGTCATAGCAACAGAGGCCCCAAGAGTTGAACACCTCATACCACTTATAAAGACCCATTATAAGCTGCTACCGTATAAACAGTACAAAAAGACAAGCAGCCTTTGAATAAGTTTGCTACACAGCTATTTATTTTTTTAGGTACATTTCACTAAACAAAGGACCACACCTCACATCTAGTCAAAGATCCCTTCAATTTCTTACCATGTTTTCACTGTACACTTTCCACACTGGAAAATGATATACAGGAAGCAAAAAGGCCTTTTCAAATGAAAAGGGCAAGGGGGTCATAGCCCACCATACGGCATGGCCTACCCTGTAGTCAGCTGTATGCCATCCACAGGCTTCATTTTCAGGAGAAAAAAAATTCTAACAACCACTTCTAAATATCAAAGGCCCCGTGACAGTCTATCACCAACTGCATAAACAAGTTTTGCTAATACTCAGCAAAAAATAACACCATACATTTGCAGTGCATTTCTTTACTTTTCACCTTCAAAACCAGACTTAAAACTCATCTTTTTAAATTTGCCTTTAATCTCTGTTCTTTGTTTGCATTGGACATTGTATACAGCTGCAATTTTTGTTTATATTTTATGCAAACCTGTACATATTGTGTTTTTGATTGGCAATGCCCATTTTATTGGCATTTTATTGTATAAGCTCCTTATCTTTGTATATATATTCCTGTTCATCTGTTGTACGGTACCCTTGCGTATCTTGAAAGGCGCCTTCAAATAAAATGCATTAATAATAATAATAATAATAATAATAATAATAATAAGGTGGTAATTTAGCTGACACCAACTTGTAAGTCCACTTACAAGGGCTTGTCGCTTGATTACGTCTTAATTGGGATCGCCAACTTTCTAGTAAGCACCAGATGCTGAATGGGGCATACCCCAATTAAACGTCCACCACAGATACACAGACCGCAATAAAGGTGATTACAACAGCATTCGGTCTAGCAAAGCATATAACAGGGTCATAGTACAGTTCTTCAAATTAAATACCAGTCCAACATGCATGGGGTCGGTACGATAACGGCTAGTGGGCATAAAATATTTCCGAACGATAAAAAATAATGCACAATATGAAGATGTGAGAGCGGGAACGGTTTGGTAAGCATACCCCCAAACGGGACACGTAGAGGCACACAGGGAGCGACATCTTCGGGGAGGGTAACGCCGATTCGGCGCGTAACGCGAGTGAACGGGGCAAACGGGGGAGGCGCCTTTAAAAAAGCGGGCGAACGAAAGCGGCGCGCGAGTGCCCAGAGACGCCCGCCTCATCAGCGCGAGCTCATTAGGCGTCGCGTTACACGCGAACGTCACTCCCGAGTCTACTCTGCACGCGCTCATTTAGCGTCGCGTTACGCATCCGGCGCGGACTCGGCGTTACATGCGAACACGTCACTCCGATCTGGCGAACTGCGCATTCTTTTTGTCTGAAGGGGCGCACGAACTTAAACGTTTAGGGACAGAAAGACATCACCTAAACACCATCTGCAATTATGCAGAAAGTCGGCGACACCGGACAATGTACTAAAACTAACGGTGTTAATTTCTAAGGGGGGGGGGGGAGAAAAAAAAAATCAAAGTTAACCAACTTCTGCGTAACTGCAAGAAAAAAATACAGCCAACAAGTCCTTTAACACTGATACGTTGTATACTTAGGTGGCTAACTAAGCGTTGAAACTTGATAACTGGGGGAAAAAAAGCATTTCATGAAAAATTCCATAGGACCTAACAAAGTGTAGCAGCCCGGCACACGTTCAAATGATTAAACCGTTATTACTTAACGTTTATAAAATTACTTAACCGACGCAGCCAAAAACAAAAGAATGCCGGATTTTCTTAATATGTTCATCGTCTCGCCTTTAATAGATCTTCAAGCAGCTAGCTACGTGGGTAACGTTATAGCTGGTTATAATGCAACAGTTCAACGTGTCGCTAGCCAAATGGCTGAATTTTCCCGTTCACTAGACATCTGGAGGAAGAACTAGTTAACCACATTCCCACTGACAAAATCGTACACTATATATTACTATAGTGATTAAATTTTTTTTTTTTTTTTTTATCTGCCGCATTTGCTACATTTAAACTAAAACTCAGTATCATAAAAGTGGGTTAGGTTTGTAATCTGCACTTGTAATCAGTGGATTTGTAATGTGCACTACACTAGCAGACTTGGGCAAATATTTAAAAGACTTTTAAACATTAATAATTTTAGCCATCTTTCCAGGTATCATCTGAGTGGTCAACTAACATAAAATAAATCCCCTGACCTCACCTTATCAACCTTTTGGAGTAGTTGTAGACCGCTTCAAAAACGTAGGTCACAAAATGTTTAAAGATGTGTTTTAAGTCTGTAATTTTCCTTCTTCCTTCTCTCAAACGCCAAAAAAAAAGACTCTGCACAGGCTCCCGTTCCCCGTATTTCAGAGTAGCAGCAGTCTTGTGGAGTCGTGGCACTTTTTGTGAGCTGGCAAAAAGCCGGTCCGTGGTTCAGGTACTGATAATCTAGTCCAGATGTAATTGGCTAGAATGTGATCAATCAATTGTGTCTAACCAACCAAATCGTTGAAATACCATCAACGTTGAACGAGTGAAGCTCGTTGTCGCTCGTGTTCGGGAATTGTAGTTTTTATTAGGTTTATTGCCCTTCGCTGTTAGGGGGAAAAGAACTACAGACGCCAGACACAGTTATGACAAAAATGCGACAGTACTTGGTCAAATTCACAAATGAAACTTAAAAGAAAAAGTTGATATCTGGAATATTTAGAGATATTTTTATATTTCTTATCGAAAAATATTTCTTATTGATGTTTAGTGCAGTTTTATATTTTCTGAATACTAGGTGATGCGTTATAATTCGTTGCTGTGGCAAAGAATGTGTCTATTTTTTGCCACGGATTAGTTTTCACTAATAAAGACCTTAGTCAATATACACTTGTCTTTGCTATTTTGGACTCACTTTGATCACTGCCTGATGCAAGGAAGGTTTGCACTGCTGTGTGATCATCTCCAGAACGGAACCTTAGCTCCTCAAATATAATATTTCCTTGATTTTGTTGGAGGTCGTGGCTTTCCATCTCTAAGACTAAGTATTTAACAATTTAAAAATGCAAACCAGTTCAGTTGGCTCTCACACTTGGTTGTCAATACACACCCAGGATGTTGGTTTGGTCCATCTAGTGGCTGGCATTGTCAACATTATTTCTGATACCAGCTGGTACAAAAATATGCAGTTTTATCACAACAATTTGGCTGGAATTTGGGTGAATTTTAAGATGGTGTAAAGAAAGAATGAGAAGGCTGAAGCTGAGTGTGTTTGTGTAATAATGTGCCACCTCCTTCCCCATCCATGCTTCCCACACAGCCGTGAAATGATGGCATCACTTGAGCACATGCCCAGAGGACAGACCTACCAAAACTACTGCCTGAGGGCTGAAGTGGAAAGCGGAGGAGCATGGCTGTTGTTTTGTCTGTCGGTAGAAGGCAAGCACTTTATCTGCATGGTCAGAGCCCGGGAATTTTGTGAAGAGTGGATGGGCAATGTAAACAGCCCCCCCTCCCCCCTAAAAAAAGCTCCACAGCTTTTAAGAGGAAGTCCCAATGACAAGGTACTTGTTGGTGGGGGGGGGGGTTGGAATGTTTCCCCCTAAGCCTACCCTGATTGCCTTATGCACCCCTTTGTTGGCTCTCTATGCATATGGCATCTGGCACAGCAAAGCCACAAGAGGCTAACAAGCACTCCTCTGTTCAACCACCGACAGCTCGACAGCCCTAAATGTGGGTGGTCTCTCTAGCTGATTCCGACACCCCTCTCAGCTCCCCACGCAATTCCTGCTGACCCTTTGCTCGATGCAAACACCTTGTTAGCAAATTCGGCAATGCAAGGTTATAAATTACAGATAGTAAAAAAATTAGAGGAAAAATGCATGATCTTTTGCCAGGTTACCGGTTGTGATTATCTGCTACTTTTGAAGCGAGTCACACTTGCACTTTTAATACTGAAGGAAAAGTGGGGTTGACTTGTCTTTGTGAGGCCAGCAGGAAGACATTGCAGTACGATTGCAGTAATATGAGCGGGAAGAGACTGCAGCAAGAACAAGAGGAATCTAATGAATGCATAATAAATGTGAGCGGGAGTCGCTCGAAACAGGAGAGATCAAAGAAATATTGTATTATAATTTTATGTGTGACTGAAATGACAGCAATGCATCAACGATGACAGTGGCAGGTTTTAAACAGGTGAAGCAGTGTATATGTTCTCCAGTGTGAAAGAGACTGGTGAATTAATATTTATATTGACCAAATGACACTTCATGTTCACACCAATTTTCTGCAGATTCAGATTCTGTGTTTTTTTTATTCCTGTGCAGGTACACTGTATGGACAAATATATTGGGACACCTGGCCATTACACCCACCAGCACTTTCATGACATCCATTCAAAATCTCTAGGTATCAATATGGATTTGGTCCCCCCTTTTCAGCTATAATAGCTGCCACTCTCTTGAGAAGGCTTTCCACAAGATTTTGGAGTGTGTCTGTGGGAATTGTTGCCCATTCATCTAGAAGAACATTTGTGAGGTCAGTCACTGATGTTGGACGTGAAGGCCTGGCTCACAATCTCTGCTCTAGTTCAGCCCAAAGGTGTATCATGGGTTTGAGGTCAGGGCTCTGTGCAGGCCAGTCAAGTTCATCCACACCAAACTCACCCAACCATAACTTTATGGACCTGGCTTTGTGCGCTGGGGCACAGTCATGCTGGAACAGACAAAGGCCTTCCCCAAACTGTTCCCACAAAGTTGGAAGCATAGAATTGTCCAAAATGTCTTGGTATGCTCAACCCCTGAAAAATAACCCTATACCATTATCCCTCCTCCAGCAGACTTTACAGTTGGCGCAATGCAGTCAGGTAGGTAACGTTCTCCTGGCATCCGCCAAACCCAGACTCATCCATCAGGCTGCCAGACAGAGAAGCGTGGTTTGTCACTCCACAGAACATGTTTCCACTGCTCCAGTGGCTGTGTGCTTTACACCACTCCATCCGACGCTTGGCATTGTGCTTGGTGATGTGAGGCTTGCGTGCAGCTGCTCAGCCATGGAAGCCCTTTCTATGAAGCTCCTGGCGCACAGTTTTTCTGCAGGGATTAATGCCAGAGGAAGTTTGGAACTCTGCAGTTATTGAGTTAACAAAGCTTTTACGCACGATGTGCCTCAGCACTCAGTGAGCCCGCTCTGTTAGTTTACATGGTCTCCCACTTCATGACTGAGCTTCTGTTGTTCCTAAACACTTCCACTTTGCATTAATGCCACTTACAGTTGACTGTGGAATACCCAGCAGGGAAGAAATTTCACAAACTGACTTATTGCAAAGTTGATATCCTATGACCACGCTTGAATTCACTGAGCTCTTCAGAACGGTCCATTCTTTCACCAATGCTTATAAACCTGACTGGATGGCTAGGTGCTTGATTTTATGCACCTGTGGCAATGGGCCTGAATGGAACACTTGAATTCATTGATTAAGAGGTGTGTCCCAATACTTTTGTCAGTATAGTGTATGTTAACTGCCCAGTGTTCAAACAAGCCTTTGGACAATATTTACATTACCAGCATTTGAAAACAGTCTGCCAAGCAAGTGACTTGATGTGACCATGCAAGGGGCATTTGCGCTTGAATTGAGTTGGCTGAAAATGAAATTATGTATAATTGATTCAGAGTGATATTTGGTGGTTCATGAATCCAGTTTCCCACGAAATATTTTGGATTAATTAAACGTTCTGGTGGCCATCATGAAGAAAACTTTTATAGAAGTATAGAAGTTTTAATTAACACAAGCATTTCATTGTTTAACAATTAATATGAAGGCGCAAACTGGAGCTGTTAGATTTCATCACAGTCAACGTACCGGAAAGATTATAGATGGGAGAGGTTCAGCCATTAAAACAATATTGACAATCTTGTCGATAGCACCCAAGTGGAACCAACCTAGAAATTCATCATGAGACTGTACGCCGACCTAGAAAAAAGTTTTATTCACCATCTAAGGAAAGGCAAATTAAACGTCATGATATAGAAAGGAAGTGTGAAAATGAACATTTTTTTTGTATTAAGTGAAAGTCAAATATTCCAAAACAAATAACACTGTACAGTTATATCTGTTGTTTTTTGATTGTTTTTCATGTAGAACTCTCATTACCGGGTTACACCAGGTGATTATGCTCAAACTTGACTTTTATGGCCTTCCTCATTTAGAAGGCTCCATTATATTTAAAGTACACTCAGTGGTCATAATATTGCGTGCACCTATCTAATACCAAGTACTTCTAGGGTGCACACCACTGATGTACTGAGCTGTGGCCTTCCTGTTAGCTTTAATGAGTCTCCTCTGTCCTCTCTCATTAAGAAGGTGTTTTTGGCCACATAAACATCATTGACTGGATGTTTATTGTTCATCAAACCATTCTCCATAAACCCTAGACCTCGTGGTCCCAGGAGAGTAGCTGTTTCTGAAATGGTTCAGAAAGCACCACGTACAGCACTGACAGTCAGGCCACAATCGAAACCACTTACGTCAAGTGTCTTAATGCTTAGTTGAACAGTAAGTGACCCTCTTGACTGTGTCTGCATGCTGTATGCATAGTTGCAGCCATATGATTTGCTGTTTGAAGGAACAGGGCTCCTTGAATTAGCAAGCATGTCACCTAACAAGCTGGTCATTTAGTCTATATATCAGTATAAATGCTTGGACAGATCTTAACATGATAATAGCGTGACGACTGGCAGACTAGGGCATCAGTGCAGCAATAAATAACAAGCAGCCTTTTCAAGGTGAAAACAACCTGAAAAGGACTAACAGAGGCACTCAAACAAGCACCACATGTCACCTATTAAGGAAACACAAGGAGGTCAGATGCCGGACGGTAAAGCTCACTCATGGTGGGTAATTTATACAACACTAAAGATTTGTGAGGATTGGGCAGGATTCACACAAGACACGGGCAGGCACACGTACAACAGGGAATTACAACATGAGTATTTACAATAACAAATGCCTACAAGGGGCTATTTACAGTGGCTCGTGAGGCATGCTGGGATATGCAAATCCCGCCAGCGCTACACTAATATAAGACATTCACTTTGTCTTACACTGTCCTCTGCAATTCATGTAACTTAGGCTACAGTTGCAGCTGTTTCACAGGTGACTCACTAGTACAGAGTTGCCAGCTTTCATGTATCTGGTGTAATACTCGCACTTACAGACTAAAAATCTTGCGGCAAATCTATATTATTCCATTATAAACCTGAAATTAGCTACATCAAAAGTGTCAGGGCTGTTTGCAAACCCTACAGACTATTTACAATGTAATAAAACGGCTACATACATGCAAATGCGTGATCAGACTTGTCTCAAATTGAAAATCTCTCTCCAGCAGGCTGACCAAACCCTGCTAGTACTTTGATATGAACGTTTTTTCTATTCATTATTGCTCTGATACAGATTTCAGTAAAACACCATTTAGATGAAAGAGAAATTAAAGTATCCTTTGGGTATTACAACCTGTGTGAGCAGTCACCCAACCCAAAATAATAGATAACAATGTTCTGGGGGTGTGGAAGAAGCCTGAGTAGCTCCCCCCTGCCCCCTCCCCCCCACACCACCCCATGCACATACAAACAGACCACTTGCTTATAACCTTCCCATCAATGTTTTGGAAATGACAACCACAGTGAGACCAAACAGAATTTGAAGGCAGGTGCCACATCTTCACGTATGTCACGTCCGTGCTTGCCTTTGTCTGTAAAGGGAGGGTCTGCTTTTGTAAGTACTGTACACAAACCACGTCACACTCATTCTTGTCAAGGTCATTAATCTCACACAAAAGCACTAAAGACTGCATATGACCACCTTGCCACTGGAGCAGTGTAGTTGGTGACACAGATTCCTGTTCAGTGACTTTGACACAATAGTTTCAGCAGCCAAAGATGGTTGAAATTACACAGGCGTTGTAACACCTTTTAGTTGTCCAGCAACCAGTGAAATTCCTGAGTGGCCATTTCCCATAGGATGTGCTGTCTCAGAGATCCAGGCCATGTGCGCCTGGCGGATACAGTAGCCACATGGCAGGAAGTAGTTAATCATATTTCGTCATAATGGGCAAACAAATAGTAACATTTCACTCATACAAAAACATTGCTAATGTCATAATCTGGACACTTTGTAGAATTCTGTTTAAATGCATCCAGGAGATTACGCTGTGTTCTGCTAGAGGCAAAATCACCTCTGAGGAAGCTCATATCAAGTCACGGCTTTCAGCTGGAGTTAGCCAGTAGTGGGATACAAGTATTGAAACCATGGGTCAAGGGTAAATGTTGACTTACTGATTTTATTTAAGGTAAACGAAGGTCACCAGTAGTAAAAATAGGAAGCTCTATTAACACTGTGCCCAACTGGAGGGTCAAAGGAAGTATTATACCCAGGACCCAGTATCTGACGAGCAGCTGGAAGATGAATGGATAGATAGATGGATGGATGTTATCTTCATTAATTATATGAATTAATAAAATGCATCTGAGAGATTATGCCTTGGAAAATTAAAGGCAAGGTTGGTGTTCAGGGATGGTGGATAGCAACCCATACCGGTGCTACCACCAGACTCATTTTCTAGGATACAGCCATAGAGCTACTCCTCCTAGTTGAGAATAGCAACGTCTTTGGCTTTTGATGTGGCTCCAGGTCAAACCGTTTGCCCTAGTTGGCCATGCTTAGCCAGCCACTCCATGCACATCCTTGACACCCGACCTCCCTATGGCTGAGTAAACAGGATCTGGCAAGAGGTAGCCTTGATCCGGGAAAGCGTCTACCCAGAGTAAATCATTAGCATCCTGTCTGGGAGCCAACATCAAACACAACGATCACAGGAGATCATTCAGCCCGTACAGGGGAGCATCGTGGAGTCTCAGGCAATCGGAAAAGATGAGGATGAAAGCTGGAATGCCGATTGGCTGATCTGACCCCATCTCAGTAAGTAAGAGTTAACACTGAACCCATCCATCCATTTTCTCTCTGTAACCGTTTATCCTAGACAGGTTCGTTGGGGGGTCCGGAGCCTATCCTGGAGGCTACGGGCGCGAGGCAGGGAACAACCCAGGATGGGGCTCCAACTCATCACAGAGCACACTCACACACCATTCACACACACACACACACACACACACACTTACGGGAAATTTGGCACCTCCAATCAGCCTCAGCATGTTTTTGGACTGTGGAGGGGAACCAGAGTACCTGGAGGAAACCCCACAATGACACAAGGAGAACATGCAAACTGCATACACATGGGACCCGGGTGAAGGTCCCGAAGGTGTGAGGCGACAGTGCTATCCACCGCACCACCGCCCCCTAACCCGAACCCTACTTTTTTCTTCAAGGAAGTAGAAACCCGATAGAGACATGAAACCTTCTCATAAGAATCATCATCCTTTCCGAGGAATATAAAGCCAAAAGCTGCCTTCGAGAACCACCGAGAATCAGGAAGAAAAGGGTAAAACTGGAGATGAAATCCGAGAGCGTTTCTCAGAACAAGTTCAAGTTCTTAAAATTCAGGCTTACAGCACATCAGAAGTGACACAGGAAACTTTATTATGCAGGACAGCTAGAAATGCACAGCGACAGCCCATACCCCAGGGTGGAGGCCCAGGAACCTGCCAAGCAATGTCCTGCTGCCAGCGGTTACTGAAATCAGAAATGTCTGGCTTTGTTTTTCATGTGCCAACATAATGCCCGTGTCACTGATTCAGTAAGTGGAGAGTGTCAGTCCTTAGGGCAGGGCACGCCAATTCCAGGCAGAGAAGGGTCGATTAAAAACTGACCAGTGATCTCTCCCTGCTTGAATGGCTTCCAGAAGTTTTCATCTGTCATTTTTATCCAATTGATTCCATGTGTTTCAACCTTTTTGATCCTTCCGTCAAAGCTCGTGAGGGTCCTCTAATTTCCACTAATGACAACAGAATTCCCATATGGTTGTGGGGGCAAAAATGACATGTTGTGCTTTGGTTTGGGTGTGCCTAGGACCGGGCTACTGTGTTACAGCCCTAAATCTGTCCTGTCAGCTGTAGGTAACATTCACTTTTGAATGGTTGGGCCATAGGATAGGGTAACATTTCTATCACATACTTTTGACCAGTTTGAGCATTTGGATGTTCGAATCCAATCCTTGGCAATCCCCTGGCCCCTCCCACTACCATTCTCCTTACCTATGCAGGGCTACTGTTCAACTGTCTCATTTTGGTTCCCACCAAAAACACATGCACCCTCACCCTGACTATGTTCCCTGATCTTTTCAAGCTTTTTAAATACTTATTAGGACATGAGGTAAAATTGTCTACAATGTAGTTAACCTGGTTAACCTAAGTATCATGCTATTTAACTACGTTGTGGTTAATCTGTATAAAGTTTGGGATCACCATCATTTGCTATCAGGCAGATTAGCCTACTGCCATAGATGTCTATGTTAGCTGGCTAATGTTAGAGCCAACTTTTCTGCCCAGTAAAATCCAATGTTTTATATAGTTAAAAATAAAACATATTATATATTTCCAGCTACATTTATTACTTATTCATTTACTTTTTCTAAAAGTAAATCAAGAAGGCTAAATAACGAGGGGCGCCGTTGTCATCGTCAGCTCTGTTTGGTAATAGTTGACTTTATTGCTACTGTACTAATGTTGAATATTTAGGAACTACATAAGTGCCTCTCTCTTCTCACTGAGGTTGCAGTGGAAAGCGGGATGCTAAGAGAGTATGGAGGGTGGGCATGTAGACAATATGTGGGATAAGCTCCTGATCACAGTAGGCTGGAGCCACACCCCTGCTTTGAACCGGTACATCAGCTTACCTAAGTGAATAGATATCGCCCCATATTTCTATGGCGTGAGAAGCGAAAATGCAACCAAGATTGCAAACGAAATTGCACTAATAGCTTGTAACAATTTGCAAATCTAAACATCAGGAAACAGATTCATGTGGTTACAAGTCACAGGAAAAGACAGGTTTTGTGTTCTTGATGCAATCATATCATCAGGCCTGATACTGACACACACAAATTGGGTTATGACATACACATACACTACATAGACAAGACTATTGTGACACCTGGCCATTACACCTAAAGGAACTTATATGACATCCAAGGGCATTGCGCTTGGTGATGTGAGGCTTGCATGCAGCTGCTCAGCCATAGAAGTCCATTCCATGAAGCTCCCAGTGCACAGTCTTGTGCTGGAGTTAATGCCAGAGGAAGTGTGGAACTCTGCAGTTATTAGGTCAGCAGGCGACTTTTACCACGATGCACCTCAGCATTCTGTGACCCTGCCCTGTTACTTTACGTGGTCTGTCACTTCATGACTGAGCTTCTGTTGTTCCTAAACGCTTCCACTTTTCAATAATGCCACTTACAGTTGACTGTGGAATACTAAGCAGGGAAGAATTTTCATGAACTGACTTTTTGCAAAGATGGCGTCCTGTGACAGTGCCACGCTTGAATTCACTGAGCTCTTCAGAATGACCCATTCTTTCACAAATGTTTGTGACCCTGACTGCATGGCTAGGTGCTTGATTTTATACACCTGTGGCAATTGACCTGAATGGAACACCTGAATTCAATGATTACGTGGCGTGTCCCAATACTTTTGTCCATTTAGTGTGTGTATGTGTGTGCGTGTGTGTATATATACACACACGCACACACATACACACAGACCTGGGCATGGACTTTATATACACACAAACATAAATACATATATATTTATAATTTTAATGCAAGTTATTAGTGCCCGTTTTGGTGATAACCCTATTTTGAATCAGGGCAACTGCTTTCATTCATAATTTTTTTTTAATTCAAATGCAAATCTTTCCCAGACTAGGTAAATCCCACCACAGAATTGATGTTAGGTGGGTAGTACCATTGCATGCATGTGTTACTATGTGCCCTCTGGGTGGCCCAGTTGTTACAGTACATTTATTTATCCAAAAGGACATGCCATTGAGAAAGCAGGGTCAGCCAGTCCCTGGACCAATTGGGGTTAAGGATCTTGCTCAAGGCCCCAACATTGAAATCACCCTTTCAGCCATGGGTTTTGAACCAGTAACCTCCTGATCATTGGCACAGAGTCCCCAACCCACAGAGCCACACACCACCACGGTCACTCACATTTGTTCCCGTGGCCAAAAGACATGTGGTTCAGTGTCATTTGTAATTGTAGGTCACTTGAATCCTGAGTCTGAGTCGTAACTGAATATGAAAGAGGGCTTTTTCAGGTGTTGCTGTCCCTGAGTGACCTGCAAATGCCTGTGTGCGCCTGTACTCTGGCAACCAAAGCAAACCAGCAACAAACATTTAAGAGCCCGTTAAAGGCATGGCACCTCCCTTCCAGAGTCCTGTGCAGATACCTGCGGCAAGGCAGACGCTGCATTTCACTGACAGCTGTTTGAAGCCGTTGTGCTCATCTGCGGGGGCGTGAATCACAGATCTGACGGGCCCCCTGCTCCTCCTCCCTCGCCCAGACGAATGATGAGCTTCGATCGATGCCCGCTTTGAAGTACAGGACATGGCCCACTTTACCCATTACGGGGAAGAGACAAGCAAGAAACAGCCCCATAGGAGTGAGAAACGAACATCTAATTAAACGTAAACTCATACAGTTACCAGACAAAAAATGTACGTGTCTCCAATGTTACCGTCATTCGAGATTTTCCAGATATACACCATCCATCCATCCATCCATATTCTGTAACTGTTTATCCTATTTAGGGTTGCAGTGGGTCCGGAGCCTATCCCAGAGACTGCGGCCGCAGTGCAGAGAGCGACCCAGGATGGGGTACCTACCAATTTCAGCAGACTAGTATGTATTCATGCGCTTTTTCTGTTCTCTTATGCCTTTCAAAATTGATTAGTTTACCCTCATTTTCTTACTACAGCTCAAATATGCTTAGATGCAAAGGTTTTCCAATTGTTGATGTGTTTGTTCTTAAAACAGGCGAGAAATGCATCACAGCTTCCTCTAACAGAACTGTGGGAGACGGCGGAAGAAGCTCATGATCTCAGCGGAAAGGGGATGCTTGGCATTCTTGAGGGTGACATCTCACTTATCGTGCAACCAATAGCGGAGGAGCATCTCAGCAAGAGGCCCAGATACAACCTACATACATTATACCTACATTTCCATTGCTAGCAATGAGTACCAGAGCCCCAAGCTTAAATGTGAATCCAGTCTGTCCGGCTTTCGGAGAGTTGACCCAACCTAGGGCCTGGACATCATTACTAGGCCCCTGTCACCGGGCTGATGTCAAACGGACGTGCTGCCTCCCTTGTCTACTTCACTGCTCTTATCATGAGTTCTGGCTTTCATTTTAGTCACTGTGCTTTCGTTTGGTTGCTGTCACCAGTGTCCATCTGTCCAGCTTTATGCAGCAACCCAAACAGGATGGTTGAACAGGAAGAGGACCAGGACAGAGTTTCAGCATTTCAGCGGCTGGATCATATCACCTGGAGCCCTATGATCGAGTGAATTGGGTCGTAACTCGGCAACGTTTCACACAGAAACTGAAAATGAGACAGGAAGCGACCCTGAAAAGTTATGCCCTCAATGAAATAACATGATTAGTGTGCAGTTTCATAATTATTAAAGGCTAGGCGTGTCCTTACTAATGTTGCAGAAATGCCACTGTGACTGCTAGGGATGAATTATAAGAAGTAAATTATAACTCAGAGCATTTTTGGGGAAATGATTACAATTTCTCCTTTGTCTTGTGAAATTCGCTGGAACTTTGATTTGCGACGTGAGATACATGGGCGTCAGATATTTATGGGTGTGAAACAGAGGGGTCAGGGGGAACACTGCTGCCCTTATGCCTAAATCGACTCCTGAACAGCATGCATTTGCATCACTCTGCTTTGGACAAAACTGTCTGATAATTGAAAGTACATGTACATGTGAATGCTCTTTCCTATGGCAATCACTAATTAATAAAACTACCACTATGTTCTTTTAACAGCCGCAAAGGGTGACGTAAACAGAGTGACCACATCTGATCAGCGATGAAAAAGAAGGGACCCGGAAGGAAGTTTTCGCTTGACTTAGCGGGAAGATTTCCCTGGTTACTCCCGCTATGTTCTTTTTCGGTTACAAGCTGATGTCGTACATCTGCAAAGGGACACACAGCAGTTTATTTTCTGAAAAACCCACCAATTGCACCGGATACTTCACCCAAAACTACCCAATTTAAAATCTGAAACCGTAACACATATGGACAGAAACGAAGGTTTGTACTGCTCTTCAGGTCCATGAAGACAAAATCTTACAAAAGCTTTTGTCGAATAACAAATTTTTAAATACTACACATATTTTCAAAATAAAAACCTGACACATACTAATAGTTTTACATCAAGTGATGCATTTCCAAACAGTTTTCTTATACTGTGATGTTTAAAACAAAACTTAAGATCTGTCTTAGCCCTTAAACATTGATAATCACTTTCCATGAGCCTTTGGTGCCATGAACAGTTATGAATAGTCTAGGTAAAACATTTACTGGTCATTTTATGAAACTGCCAATTCAGACTCCAAGAAACAAAAGATGAAAACAGCGATTTTATAACCTGCAAAAACAAAATTAAATTTGGCCAAGTTTCCCATCATGAGAAGGATAACAAGCGATATATGACATTATAAAATTTCAGTTCCTCTTTCCTATCACACAGCATTAATTGATTCACAATGACCAGTAGTAGCTACGCCCTGCCAGTGTTTGCTAAGGCTGTTGATCAATTATACATTGAGGCAATCCATTGATAAATGTGTCCTGTGAGATTATCCAGAGGGACATTCAGAAAAGCTTATCACAGGGATCTCTCACAGGAAGGCTCCTCTGGTGATTATTACAGACACGGCTAAAAAGATTCACTTCAGTTGCCCAGTCCCTGGCCAACATTTGACCTTAAGGGATTCTAGATCGTTGACCTTCCAGCTGCGAAGTCACAGCCTTGGGGACTGAAGAGGGAATGCAAGAGTGAATCGTAAAACAAGCTACAGAACTTCTGTGTAGCAAACTCAAGGTTCGGGTCAGGAAGCTCCAACGAGGCCTTGAACTTGAAAACATCTCAGATGCTGGCCTAACTGATATCACAAGTGTTCTGCGTGGTTGAAGGCTGAACCCTGGCCTTGAGTGAATTCCTAAGCCTCTTTGCTGTGACACCTGTTAGAGCAAAAAGCCATAAACGTGACTGAAGCAGACTGACCGTATTAAAGAGAAGCACTGTTGAACTGATACAACAACTAATATAATGTGCCAGAGCTGGTGCGTAGTAATAACCCAGCAAACACTTCAGACGAATCCAGATAAATCTCAATTACAGTAACACCACTGAAAGATGAAACGAAAATCCTATTTGTTTACATTGCATGTTTCTACAACAAAACCCTCAGCAATGTGCCAAACACTGACATATTCCTGACACAGGTGTTTGTTTTGGTTACACTGAGATTTTTGGATTTTTATTGCATTTCTAGCCTCGTGCTCATCCTCTCTCACTCACTATATATTATTAACACCCCCGCTGACATCCTGCCTCTATTATCCCCCAAGCATGCAATGCAAACCTGGCGCCATTAACCCCTCTGTGCATTGTGAAGGGGGGGGGGGGTCAACAGGCATCTACTCAACATATGAGGGGGTTCCAGGCCGTCGGGGGCACAGACTGGCCTTTGTGTAGCCCAGATGGATCATCCCCTAACTGACACGGCCCCCAGCCAGAGCTCAGGAGTGTGTACATATGTTTTGGAATTGAGAAGAATGTGGTGGGGTGGGGGTAGAAGGGGCTGAGTTCCCCAGGGGAGCATACAGGGGGCGGGGCCACAGGAGCATTGGCCACCTCTGGAAGCTGATTGGCCCCCGGATATCCACTCCCCTGTCACTCACAAATTCAAAACATATGATGAAAAGGTTGGCCCTTCTGTATGAATTATGGCCCCTCATATGCCACCACCTTAAAAAAAAATCCTAGAATCGCCCGTGGGGTCTTATAATACCCCAGAGGGGCCAGGTAGGTGGTTCAGTCTGGCCCTCTCGCATATCACTGGTGTCAGGATAACCTTTGGGGAAGACTGCGCAGGTCCTGGCAGTCTTTTGCGAAACACTGACAGAGATGCGCTTGAGTGACCTGTAGCCCCGTCCTCCAGGGCACCATGACCCTGATTACCAGGCTATTGTTCACAGCTGAGGACTTTGATTCGTTTATCACCAGAACCACATATAGACTGTGCTGGGCCATTTCACAGGACTGATAGAAGTATCACACAGTACCGTAAAGCCTCACAGAAACAGGCATGAAGAATATTGGGTTTTAAAAGAGAGCTGGAAAGGACACGGATGGAAACTGACAGATTCACATTTAAGGCCCAGTGTGAGAAATGGCAAGTGTAAGCATGTTTGCTCTGCTTACTTCAGGGCAATATTTGCTCTGGAAGTCCAAACCTTGGGCGTCAGAATTGCTCACGTAAACACACAGAGCGGGCTCAAAAGTACATGGAGACATAGCCACGTAATATCTTACATCACGTCTGATTCGCCGAAGGAGCAAACTATGAGAAAACTTTGCATGTAACAACAAGATAGACTGTGCTGGCTTGTAGGCAGGAAGGTTTTCTTGGGGTGACTGATACTTCACTAAGGTACCACACATCTCCCCGACCTCTAGCATTCACTAATAACACTATGTAACAAATTTTTATTTTTATTTTGTTCCTGGGTACAAAGTGTGTTTTCCTAACCCGTTATGCCT
>JAAGVU020000061.1:3671298-3728718 GCA_011763525.2 Mormyrus iriodes
GGCAATTTGGCAACTCCAATCAGCCTCAGCATGTTTTTGGACTGTGGGGGGAAACCAGAGTACCCGGAGGAAACCCCGCAACGACACGGGGAGAACATGCAAACTCCACACACATGGAAATTTTCCCATTTTTACATGGAAAGTGGGTTAATTTCTAAATTTCATTATCCAGGTCACAAAAGCAAAGTTTAAAGGGAATAATGGCCATTTTCTATAATTTTACAACATAAGCAATTAAGAAATAACATGTGTTGTCCAGGAACAAAATTTGTGTTACATAGTGTAATCACAGACAGGTGATGCTCCATCAAAATCTTCCAAGACCACACCATCTTGGATCTTCAAAGTGCATCTGGAAAGTTTTCGATGGAGTGGCCTTCATTATCTGTGAAGATCAAAGCCTGGAAGAATGATGGGAAGTGCAGCATCTGCTGATGGCCGTCTTGAGAAGCTCAGGATTCCCGAGATGGACGGGGGGAGGGGGTGGAGCAGGGTTGGTGCTGGGTGTTTGGGAGCCTTACCAGTGCCTGTTGCTCCAAAGTCAAACTTCCTGGCCACATACACAGAGGATGACAAAGATTGGGCAGAAAACGGCACAGGCAATGTTGGGTTTCTCTGTGTTGACCAATCCGCACCCACCTTTCATACGAGAACTTGCACGCTTGGCCCAGGCAGTCAGCGGAAATCATCAGGTTGGATCAGCCCCGAAAATCAATCTTCACTCAGCCCTCTCCGAAGGCTGACTCGGACTGTCGTGCAAATTCCTGCTCGCTCAGCACTGCCCTTGAGTAGCTCTGCAGATGCTTCTATAGAAAGCATCCAGATGGCCTACTGAAGAAGAAAAAAACTCAATGCCATTCAACTCTGCACACAAACAAACCGTGTCAATGAAACAGAGAATTCACACCCCAAAAAGGACTCAGCAAAATAATGTACTAAAGTTTCATTCAAAATGTGACCCATTAATGATCTCTTATAAGCATGACTAATAGATCAGTGCAAGCAGGCATCCTCACCTCGCAGAACTTAAGCTCACACCTTGTGATCCTGGTCTTCAACTAACTGGTCGCTACTCATTGCTCTGGAGGCTCACTGTGTCGCAGGAAGATATTGGAAAGCAATGACTGGCTGCAGAAACAATGTGAATAGTTTGCAGATCCTATCTGCGCGGTGGGAGGCTGTTCAACTTAGCACTTCCCTCTGTTGTTGAGAATTTTTGCTCGGTCAAGCTGTCATAAAAAGCACGCTGAGGGATGCGATAAGATGCAAGGTGTTGCCTTTGGAGGGTGACAGATGGGTCAATAAAGACACAACTAGTCATTTAGAAAGAAAAGTCAGCGAATTCCAGTGGGAGGTAAATTAGGGTGCTGAGTCACCGTGGGGGACGGGATTCAAAAAACCAGTAAAGCAGCCAATTAGCAAGGAAGAACCACAACCCCAATGCAGTAAGGTCAGAAAGTACGCAGCATAAGTGCCACATGGGCCGGCTTAGTGTAGGTTTTAGTGAGCTACTGAATCGACTCTGGAAAGCCTGAGAGATTCAGATTCTGGCCGGACTGCTGGCCTTCTGCAGACAGTGTGTTTGTTTGCAGCCGGTTACCAGGCAATGTGGCCTGTGCAGGAAACGTAATGTGTGTTTTGGTGCCGGCGATTCCTGCCGGGGGCTCACTGGCATTTCCTGCTGAGGGACTGGCTCTTCGAGTAGCTCACCTGTGGACCACAGCAGGCTGGAGCTACAGCTCTGACTTGCAATGCTTTTACCAGACATGCGAGAGCACCCTGGCAAGGGCTGAGTCATGTGACTGCCTCTACTTCATGAATGGGCCTATACTTCACAAGGGAATACACCAGGAGAGGAGAGTGGCAAAGCCCAACTGTGTGTGTAGGCTACCTAAGACAATGTGCTGCCAGACTACAACATAACTGGAATTATTCAGGTGTTTTATGTGTGACCACCATATTATTATTATTGGAGGGGATTTAAAGAATTTGTGTTGAACAACGCAGTTGCAACACACTTCCTGGCTCACTGCATAACACTAAAATGCAACTTCATGGGTGGAAACTGTGCTAAGTGCTGCAAAGGTCAGGAAGATGCCAGCTAATGCTTCCATAACCTTTGTTGTAAGTCACATTGAATTGCAAAGAGCAGGGCGTGTGACCTTCCACGGGCTGGAAGAAGGATCACGCACACATTGAACACAAGTGAGTGTGTTTTTGGCTCCCAGTTTGAATCTGGTCCCAAGCTGAGCAACAAGCCACAGTTACTCTGCATCTCCAGCTTGATGTTGTGCAGAAAAGGGTTACGTGATCGTGCAGCCCCGGCCCTCTCATGTCACCTTGTGTCACGGAAGGATGTTGTCAGTCTTCAAGGCTATAGCCGCTCATGTTATTTTGTTTGCTGCAGTTGAGATTCGCTCCAGGGTAAAAAAAAAAAAAAACATGGACGTAGACTATAAACTTTCACTATCATCTCCAGAACACGGTCAGTCTGAGGTCAGCATGAGGTCAGCATGGGGCTTCCCTGATCTACGGCGAGGCAACAGGCATGCTGCTCTCAGAGAGTTTACACACGCACACACAGACTTCCCAGCTGTTACCATATTGACAAAACATCTCGGTAATTAACAGAAGTTGGAGAGGGACGTTTTGCTCCGTGTAAAGCGGGAGTATCTCAGACCTGAGACATGTGACTGCATCGATCCAGGTCCACGCTGAAGTTCAGGAGGCCACACGGAACATGACATGGCAAACAAGAAAAAACAAATTTGACCACAGTTCATTATATGGTCCCTAATTCCTGTTCAGATAACGCTCAATGCACTTTCTTTTACTTCCATAGACTTAACATCGGGTCAGATAGAGCAATAATTTGGATGATCAGTTTTTTCTATACACCTTAGGAGTTTAATTTGACTCATGTGTCATCCGTCTTCCACATTATATTACACTCTGTGGTCACTTTATTATAGACATCTGTTTCTTAATGCAAACAGGCTGTTCCTCTGAATACTGAATACACAGTGTGCAGACAGGGTCAAGAAGTCCAGGCTAAGTTTGACTAAGCATTTACACTCCTGCTCTAATCATGGTATGACTGTTGGTGCCAGAAGTGGTGGTTCCAGTATCTCAGAACAGCCCCCATCCTGGAATTCTCACACACTGCAATCTCTAGAAATCACAGAGGATTATGTGATTATCAAAAACATCCAGTTAAATGGCATTTTCTGTTGAGAACACCTTACTGGGAGAGACTGGTGAATGCTAACAGGAAAACCACAAGTGCAAAAATAGCAGCTCTGTACAACAGCGGTGCACAGAAGGTTTCTCTGAATGCATCATCAACTCTTGAAGTGGTTCTGGAGACCAATAGAGCTCTGAATATGTGGACCCTGAGTGTCTATGGTACATGAATGGTTTTCTTGTCAGTGACTGAGTTCGTAACTTTCAAAATTAGCTACAGTTCTGCTTGTTACTGTCCTAAATTAACCCCTTTGCAGTAACTCTGTTTAACCCTAACCCTGACCCCCAGCTAATTTTTTTTTTTTTTTTAACTCACCTCATGATGGCAGGCAGTAAATTACACCCAAGTACTGTGGCTAGCCTGAAATACTGGCGATAATATCAGGCCTAATCTGCGTAGAAACCCCTGAGCTGAAGAACAAGGACATCAGACTTACTAAGGGCTATTAATCACATTTTTGCCATGAGCCCAGCTCTGTGAATATTCCAGGCCGTCTCGCAGCCACGATGGGATGCGCTGGCCCGTCTGCCCGGCCCCTTGACCTTTTCTCCATTTGCAGATTAAAAGCAGTAGTTATTCAAAATCTCAGGTCTATAACGCTTCAGGGCTTGCATTGACACCGGTACTTTTGGTTCGAGCTGCGGTTTGTTATATGGGCGGCGCAGAGATTTTCGTAACATTCATACATATGCGTAACAGAATCCAAACCCCTCCGGAAGATATTCTTCACAGAATGCTCAATCCCAGCTGGGCAAATCGTAAGAGGAGGAAAAAGGCCAAAATGAAAGACGGGGTCTGAAGGACGTACTGAGGTAAGGGTTACGGCTAAATGGCTGCAGACTCGCCGTCTCTCGCGGGTCCTGTGAATTTTTTCATGTTCTGGAAAATTTTCATGACGGGGAAAAAAACGACAAAAAAAAAAACCCGCATCATAAAACTTGCATGGTTTCAGTAACAGTTCAAGTTTCTCAGCTCCTTAAAAAATATCCAATAAGAACAGTGCTAAGACAGCAGTAAGACAACAGGTCAAAACATTGTCAGTGCATGGGCAGACACCACCCCCTACTGGCAGAACAAGGTTCCTACTATGCCCTTCTTAATTTTCCAGGTACCCAAAGAAAAAAAAAAAATACTGATTAAAACACCTTGAGCTGGGAAATTAAGACATTTATTGTCATTATTACAAGAATCTTAAAAAAGAGCAAAAAACTAACAAAACTCCATAAGAAAAACAATCTACGAGACATTGTTCAAAATCTGTATCAATTAGAAATACATTCAATTATCAAAAAAACAATTTAGGAAATAAATCAAGCTGACAACTGATTTCTAAGCTGTAGTGCCATCACGCTCTCTTATTGCTTTTGAAAATGTAATTTTTTTTCTTGGCTGATGAATTCGGGTGTTACTCAGAAACGCACATTTGTTACACTGTTGCAGCATGAAATTTTGTTGGGGGGTGGGGGAGGGGGGGAAACACACAACAGCCTGCAATTGTATTTCCGTGTGCAACGGAAATAAAACAGTAAACATCTTTGAAACAGAAGCACGAAAGAGCTAGAGTGTGATCTTTAGATGGTAGAGGGAGGGAAAGAAAGTGAGATCAGGACAGGTGGCACGATGGTGCGAATGACCAGGAGGGTGGTGACAGAAGTGGTGTTGACATGGAGAAACCAAACGCAGTACGAAGTGGGTTTGGCTGCACCGCCACGAACAGTGTGCCAAAACACCGAGCGGATGCGGGGTCAACGGGGATCAAAAGAACAGCAGCACTCAGACTGGCAGCACGCCTCACGGACACACGGGGCACTGGTTAAGTGTATAAAAATCCCCAAGTAGAAAAACCAGTAACAAAAACTGGTCACTTTTGTTGTTCATTTTCCCTCCACAAAATGTCATGTTTATATCCCTCTGGCGACAATGGAAAAGATTCTCACCTTTAACCTGCCTCGTGTGGGCTTAACCATAACAGCATCTTTTGAGAATGAGAGACACGACCAGAGTCTTAAAAATCATCCCTGCCGCGCTTTTACCAGTATGGTGCTGTACGGTGGCTCCATTCATCCCTCAAGTGGAAAAAGAAAAGAATACAAACAAACAGCGCCACCAGGTGGTAAACGCACGTAAAGGGAGCTACACGGGACCATGGGGTTGAAAGAATGTAATGATGCCCGTTCTTCTTTTCAAACACGTTCATCCAAGTGCCCAAATCTCACCCCACATCAGTGCAGAGCAAAGCCAACTGTCAGCGTTTCAAATGCCTGAACCAAACCAGCCGAAAAAGTAAATATTAACTGTGTGACAAAACAAAAGAGCAGACAGTAGGCGATCAACAAACAAAGGAGCACTAAATTCACTGCAGAGAGCAGAGGGCAAAACGGGATTCTGGGTCAGAGCCAGCACCCTAAAGCTCTGGCGGGGTGGTGCATCTCGACCGACGGCTAAAGCCCGGGAGTCCGTTTATTAAACAAATGTGGGGCACACAGGTGAAGGTACATGCACTTAAATTCAAAATGCCCTGGTTTAGCTGGGCCTCCAGTAGGGACTTAACACAACGCCCAAAGTGGTCAGGAAACACAAAAATGGACACTGAGCATGAGGAAGATCAAACAGGCGTAGGTTAGCAGGAGACAGGAGCAGCAAGGGGGGGGAGGGTGGAACATTTGTAAACTTTAAGTTTGCTGAAGGATAGCTATGCTGGTAGCTTCAGGGGAGGTGTGGGTGGTGCAGCTGACCCTGGAGGTGAACTGAGGCGATTCCCTTGGGCCTGCCCCAAAAGGATGGCTCTCAGTTACTCTTCAGCAACTCGATGCAGCTCTGCAGCAGAGACACATTATTCTGCGGAAACAGACAGGTGGCGGGGGGGGGTCAACACGAGGTTGGGAGTCATTGGAGACGCCAACGGCCGGTGGGTCTGCCACACACCTTGGCGTGCTTGATCTCCAGCTCTGCCATCTCGATCAGGTTCTTCCTGAAAGCTGCCACCCTCCTTCCTTTGAAGCTGGTCAGCTCTGCAAATGAAGAACGTGTGAATGACTCTGAATTTGACGATAAAACCTCAGAAAGATGATCTGCATCATCTTCGGCTCGGTGGGTCTGCGGGTTCGCGTCTGGTGGGTTTCAATAATTTCCCTGCACTTTGACGGTTCCTCCCCAAAGCTTTAGGCGAATCGCTAACTTGATATTGCTCTTAAAGTGCCTGCGTTTGCCCTGTAATGGACTGACATCCAAAGTGCATCTGGTTCTGCGCCTGAACAGATCCCAGCATCCCTCACTGGAGGAAACCAATGGATTTCCAACTCTAAGACTTGTGAATAAGCCAATTTTATTCCTTTAATAATCTCCTCTTGTGAATATTTTCTCCAGGATTCTTTCCACTCATTGCCAAGCAGAGCAATTTTTTCATTTTCAGGAGGATCTCCACACTTGTGTGAATGTGACTTTTCACTGTTATTTATGACTAATGGAAAATTCAGCTAGATCTGATGCCTTCATGGTTCCTGCTGGGCCACGGGAGCACCAAAGCTCCAATCCACGTTGGGATGAACACGGCCGGCCCATACTACCCTCACCCTTCTTGCCAGACTCAGAGAGCTTGTTGAACTTCTGCAGGCACTGCTCCTGGTGCTCCTGGGCCTGGGCCACATCTTTGCTCTTGAGCCGGGCCTTGTCCAGGGCCTTGTTGGAGTTCTCATAGTCAGCCAGTGCCCGGGCCCGTCTATATAAGAGGTCCTGGAGGACATGGGTAGGTGGGGATCATGGTTAGAGAGTGTAATGCAATAAAATTCACGGCTTGCTGGCTGAGGAAGGAGGCCACACCCAGGACAACAAAATCAACGGTCCTCAACAATCCAGCTCCTTATAAGACAATGAGATCAGACAAGCACTGTGCTCCGACTCAGCACTGGTCCTTCAAGTGGAAATACACCCTCCTACCACGAACACGGCCCTCACCTTGGCAGCCTGGATGTCCCTCATGTAGTATCTGAGCAGCTCCGTCAGCTTCAGCTCCTGATCTGACGCCACCCGGCCTTCCACTTTCTGGCAGAAATGAGCAGATAGGCAGCCGGCCCGTGAGAAATGGCACCATGCAAACTAACAGTACCACCACGTACTCAACGGGCACACTTACCCGCAACTTCTCAAAGAGGTCCGCCAGCTTCTCCAAGTGCCTTGTGGATTCAGAGAGAGGAAGTGAGAGACAGAACGAATAGCTGTGATCTTCTTTGAAATATGTAGTTTATTGCTGTTCATTTAAATATATATTGCAGTTATAGTCTATTGTGTGTTGACTGCCTTAGTTGGGAGTTGATACTTTACCTGCCAATAAAGCTTTTCTGAAGCTTTGATTTAAAAAACATAAAAATTAAAAGCTTGAATTTAAATAGGAGGAAAAAACAAATTCAGGAAGGTGACATCCCACAGCTTTCTATTCCCTGAACAAGTACGGTTTATAAAACACATTTCTTGAATTGCCCAGGAATCCTGAGCGATGGGTCGTGGTGGACCACAAACACTGTAGATGTGTCACTGCGCACATGCATGGGGGCAGAGTGTCATGGTCTTGGACGACACGGCAACCACCGCAGGGTCTGCCATGTTATAGAACATCTTTTTTTCCTAGAAAGCTACATGCAAAAGCCAGACAGAAAGAGAGCCCAGAGACCAAGAGCAGAGAGGTTTTCAGGCCCACAGGTACCCACTCTTTCAGCACCGTGGTGTCTTCCGCAGAGAGGCTGTTCAGGGTGGCGGAAATGTGGATGTAATCATCAGCCACACCTGCAAAGCGAGGGGAGGTGAGTAGAGAAGGGGTGCTCGTGGACGCGAGGTATGTGCATGCTGGGAAAGGCGCCCTCACTCTTATGGGAGCGAGTCATCTTCTCAGCTTTGGCAGTGGAGTCCTTGATCTTGCCGAAGTAGTCCAGCAGGAAGGTCTTTTCCTGGTCAAAGAAGTCGTCAACCTCCTGCAGGACAGAGTATGATCTATCACGATTCATGGGGTCTACATGTGACCGAGACCTTCCGGATGCCAACAGCACTGAAAATGACAAGGCGATGACTTTCACCAGGACACCCAACAGACCTTTATCCCCGAGATCAGGACCTCATCCGCAGATTTCACCATGTTCTTGAAGAACCCTCCGAACATCTCTTTGGCGTTCTTCCTCCTCACACTCAACTATAGGAGGAACCAGAGATCCACAGTGAACCTCAACTCTTTCAGATGAGGAACGTGAAACCCTAACAATGGACAGGCCCCCCTAAACCCAAACACATCAACAAAAGCAGAAAATGCTCCCTAACTGCCATATTACAGAACGGGAATAATGCAAACAATGTTCTTAAAAATATGTATATGTAAGGAACACAGCTTCAGAGACAATTAGTGCTGATGTCAGCAGGACGCGTTAGGCAAAAATGTTTGTCATCCTCCTGCAAATGCAAGGGCAGCAATTCTACAGGAAGCCAGTCCTGGAAGGACAGGGCCTGGGCACGCTTCCCACCCTGGGGACTGAGAGCCACGTACGTCTTGGTCATACTCCAGAAAGATCTGAAAGTTGCGGTCCCTGCTGAAGACAGGGTGAGAGGAGAGGCGCTGGAGAAAGACCTCATGGACCTGCACTGTCTTCTTGAATACTGCCAGGTACTCGCTGCCAAGAAACACACAGGCGTGGGGCTTAACTTGGGGGAAGAGGGATTTCCCAAATGACACTTGATTACGTTGATTTTCACCTCCTTAAACAATCCCGTTATTAAGTTACTAACTGCTACGTCTCTGGTGGCCAGTGGCTGCGCTGCACTTACGCTTCTAACTCCTGCTTCATCTTGGCATATTCCTCCTTGGTCATGGATGCCTCTCCCTCACCCAGCTTGTGCATCTTCTCCCGGGGGCTCTCAAAGTCAGGTTTGGGAGGAGCTGGCGGGATCTAGCGGGTTTGGAGGAGAGACAGTTACACACATCTGTGACGGTTTGGACAGCAGGCGATCCCGCCACGGAAGCGTGGCTAGCCAGCAATCGTGCAACATGCAAAGTGAGTCACAGGAAACCGAAAAGTGCAGGGTGCGTGTCGAAAACACTAACGGCAGACAGCCCGCGGTCACTATGGCAACGCCTGAGCCTTTACTTTGTTTACTTTTTGAAAGGTCCCATTAGACTGGGGGTGTCCATCTAACATATTACAGAAGCAGCCATGTGTCTCAGATAAGAGACACAGCTGAACTCTGACAGCTACTTATACCAAGAATGTGAGTCCAGCCCCGGGAAAAGGCTAAGTTACACAGTCCGCATCACATGAGTTACTCACTGGCAACAACATGCTTCAATGTGTCCAGCTGAGCACCAACCTCGTTGGAAACCCATCTCTGGCAGGTGCCCTCCTCCCCAACCCCAGGCTACTGGCACCCTCTGGCCCCCGCTGGGCAACTCACAATGAGCCCGGCGTACTCCTCCGTTTCCACCAAGGTGTCGTGGAGCCAGATGAAGTCCTCGTGCTGCCGTGGCACTGAGAACTCGGGCTTCTGGAAGTTTCTGAGCGTGGTCTAAGGAAACGGAGGGTTTCGTTCCATTAGCCTCCTACACCGAGCGGCTAACACTACACAGGGATGGGTTTGGTCAACAACACGTAGCAACCATCATGCTAAATGCACGTTTTGGATTTCACAAAGCTAGGATGTGGCTGTAGGTCTTCATTCTCACACAAGTCGGATTACAACTCGCTTTGTCATTTAAAGACACAGTGCTATTCCGTGACATAGGCTCACATTTTAAGAGTCTAAACCAGTTGTCACCAACCCTGCTCCTGGAGATCTACCATCCTGCATAGCTGAGGTTCAGCCATAATTTAACATAGCTGATACAGATAATCAGGCCCTTCAGTAGCCGTTCGAGATTAGAAGCAAGCTAGCTTCAACATAGCTGACTCCGATACTTATCTGCATGAGGTGTGTTTAGGGCTGCACCTAAGCTCGGCAGGGTGAGAACCACAAGGAGAATGGCAGTGTTGTCAGTGGCACCTCTCACTGAGCACAGGGGTACCCCCCTTACCTTGGTGTGGACTGTGAACTTCACCTTGTCCCGCTCACATAAGGCGTCAGGGATGTCGATGAGAAGAGAGGCATCATTGTTCAGGTCCACAGACACCGATCGCACCTGTGAAGCCAAAACATTCATTAATCTGCAGGCACTTCTGCTTCAAGATTACTGCATGAGTTTAAATAAACCTAAGAATTATATTACGGAATGGAAAAATAGGATCCTATAGCTGGTTCTAGGCAAAAGGCCTCAAACATTTCTCTCTCCTTTCCTCATTTTGCTTTTGTGAGTCTTCAAAGAAAATTTGCACTTTTTTGGAAATGCAAGCCAAGCAAAGGTACTCTTTTTGTTAAACACACACACAATGCAACACTCATATCAGGAGTCACAACAGTCAACCCTACAAATGGACTTTATACTCCTCTGAGCCTGGGCCTCAGTCTGAGGCTCCATGGTCCAACCACCAGCAGCTCCAAAAATGACCAGTGCAAAACAGTTGTGGTCCTCAGAGATGGAACAGACTGCTGCATAATATAGTCAGACAATCATGATCTGATGTATGGTGCAGAGAGGAGGTCCAACATTTTGTATCATGGTGCTACACCAACAACCTTCTTATCAACACCAAGACCAAAGAACACTGACTTCAGAAAATCCCAGACCTCTGAGGAGGAACACATTACTAACTACAGGTTCCTACAGGTCCACGTCAAGATCTCTCATTGACGCTCAACACAACCTCCACTGCCAAGAAGGCCCGACAATGCCTCCAATTCCTCGGGAAGGTGAGGAAGGCCCGACTCACTAAAAAGATCCTGGTCAACTTCTACCAGAACACCCTTGAGAGCATTGTCACATATGGTATTACTGCATGGTATGGCAACTGTGCAGTCTCAGACAGGAAAGCTCTCCAGCGAGCGGTCAGGGCTGCTCAGCACATCGTCAACACTCAGCGACCTGCAATACAAGACATCTACTACAAACGCTGCTTAAAAAGGGGGCGTAGCATCTACAAAGATTTCTCCCACCCCTGTAATGGTCTTTTTCTTGAGGGCAGGAATGAAAAAAGGCCCAGGTGTCTCAGAGTCTGGATCACCCGATTCAAAAACAGTTTCTCCCTTAACACCACCAGCCAACTGGACTGGAAACCCAGCCTCCAATCCCCCACTGATCTCCCTACTCCAGAGCCTGGTCTCCTGATGTTGCACTGCACTGTACTGTACTGGCCTCCTTATCTACATATCAACAGATATATTCATTGCCCATTACAACTGTTTACAGAACTAAATGTTTATACCTCACCCTATCCACATATCCATCATACTGTTAAGACATTGTTCACTTGAAGAAATACAGTATTACCACTTTTATATAAAAAGCTTTATGTACATATACTCTTTATTCCAATTGTTATTCCATTATCTTAATATCTTATTGTACCATTGTTCTATTCCATTATTCTATTTTAAACTTGTTGCACCAGCTGCAGGAGTCACGAGACACTTATTATATGTGGATCTCTGTATGCTATAATGACAATAAAGTTTAATTGAACTGATCTGTCATAATCCAGACTGACACATGCATTTGTCCATGTCAAAATAAACAGACCTGTGTGTGCTCCATGCCCATCTGAATCACACAAGGCCTCTGAGCAATAAAACCAGGCTTCCACCGTTTCACACACCCAACACACAAAGTGACCAATAATACAATAGCAAACAAAATAGGAACCTGCAATGTGCTAGTGGACGGGGGACAGCTGCTCATCCCCACGACTTCAGCTGCCCAGGCTTGCCTTTTAAGCAATTAGGAGACAGACAGAGACCAATCCACTCAAGGCAGATAGAAAACTGCACGCTTTCTATCAGAGAAACAAAGGTAAGATTCACCTCAGGGCCTTAACACACCCCTTTCACACCTGATGGTTAGGTCATTTAAATACATTAAAATCACCACAAGGCTTTACTTCCCAATATTCACTGGGTTATTATACCAAATCACAGAGGCAGTCACAGCAAACAAAGGAAGAGCTTCAGGCATAACGGAATGTCAAGCACATCATAAAATTCCTTGGCAATCTGTTGGTTACACTGAACCGATTCTTCTGGAAGGTACACAGTAAACTGGACATTAGGACAAAAAAAATAGATGAATTCAAGTGATGATCAGAATGTGTAACCGTAACCCTTGCGTCACACAAGCCCGGGAGATGACTGCACAGTCAGCAGAAACACGTCCACAGATAAGCTGGAAGTCCTTATTTCCTGTGAAAGGCCTGGCAGGAAGCCTTAAAGAAGCAGACCTCCAAAAACTTTACAGGTCAACAGAGCCTCTGATACAATCAACGCAATGTATAACTCAAATTCCAAATGCAAAAGGGAAAACTTTAACATACCTGCATTCCTGCACAAACACAGGGGCACACAAACATTTACTGAAACCAGACAGCAATCTGATATGTCGGTAAATGTCTCTTGAGCAAACTAGCCTGGTGTAACTTATCAATGTCAATTTACAAAAACGGTATTTTAACTGCTAATTCAGTGGGGAAATTGAGAGACACCTAAATTTCAACAACTTATCATTTACACAAGCCACGATTATATGTCCTTACAATAAAGAACAAATAAAGAAAAATAAAGTACAAAATCAATGCACCCGGGATGGAAAAAGAAAGAAAGACGAAGGCTAACAGGATAATAGAATAATTGACAACTACAATTAGTCTGGGATAGGACGAGCGCAGAGAGGATAACAAGTTTCCAAAAATGCGCAATTAGTATGTGACATGAGGATGACAGGCGAAAGGCACAAACGCAAGCGTGCTCGCAATCAAAACCATCGCCACCCAGTATTAAAACTAATAAGACTCGCCACTGAAGCTTATGCAAACCGAATATAATCCCCTTCACAACGTAAAAACACTCGTGACACGCCAATGACATGCATAAGGTGTGCAGTATTTTGCACAACAAGTGTATTATTATTTCAGAAACAGTCAAAAACACTACGATCTCTATACTTTGTTGTGCAGATAATCTAAGTGCACAGCCTTCCAGGGCACGCCTGTACGCACAGCTATACTCTAAACAACGAAAATAAAACTCCAGGTAATCTCATTCAGAATTCACACACGTTACTTTTCTATCTTTGTATGCGTTGTGCAGCTTAACGCAAGTTTTAATGCTAACTTTGAAAGCACCCGTGGGCTGCAAGCTTACTAGATGGGAATAAAACAAGGAAAAACCATTTTATGGGCACAAACGCATGTGACACGTCTTGCAAAGCGCCCTAGCTAACAAGTTAGCGATCAAGTTCAACTTCCCGCGACGCATATTATTAACTGGCTCATCTTTTAATAATAAACAACGGAAGATGGCACCGAAGATTGTCATGTCAGCTTACAGGTACGGGAAATAAGTGAACATGTTTGGTATTAAAAACCCGTACTGTCATTTAATTAAGAATTCAGAAAATGTAAGTGTCGATAGAAGAATTAGCTACGGGCTTCACTCACCTTATCTCTGTCGCCTTCATCGGGGGTCAATGCCATTTTCCAAGACACGGTACACACTAACTAGGCAAAGTATTACAGAAATGACTCATTTAATTATAGAGCTATTTTATCCAAATTACTGCCCACCGCCCTTGCCTTCCCTGTCACCCCGTTTACTTCCACTAACTTTGTTCAAAACCGAGCCACGGACGTTTCGGGATGGGCAGGGCCAAACTCTGTTCCCATTTCCTATTACGTTTCCTATTTGTCAGTTAGAAGGTTTTCTGCTGCTGTCTCATTCCGCTGAATCCGGTATGTATATATATATATATTTTTTTTTTGCTCTGTTGAAAGGAATGTAGTAGGCGGAATCGTGGCTCGGGTAATTTACATATATCTCGTTCCGCATCAAGAATACGGACAGAATTCCTTGACGGACAGGACACTGGGACAAAGCATCATGGGATTTGTAGGATTTTAGACCCCCGGTACAAGGTAAATGAAGTAATATAAAACTATAATTCCCATCATTCCATTGAGGTACTACCCACCGCTTTAGGCTCACAAAATACGGTACGAAAAAAGCTCGTGAAGAACGAAGTGGTAACTATTTTTTTAGTTGTATTGCTTAGTCTTGTGGTAATTAGTAACCCATGCAGAGCGGCATTATCACATACTTTGTGAAGTTACTTTTCTGTAAACTGTCTTTAAATATTTGTTTACATTTCATATCAAGTAAATGTGATTTCACGCTTGTTTCACAGCGTCTTGGCGCGAAACTCTTCAACTAATGATAACAAGGGATCATTAACACAAAAGATTTATGCAGGATTTGGCCTTCTTATTTCAAAAATGAAATGTACTCAACTTTTGAATCAAGTCAGACATGTAGGCGTGAAGGGGCTGGTGGCTTCCCTCTTTCCTTATTGTGCCCCAAGTCAAGTGGCGTGTCTTTCAACATCCAGCCATTGGAATGCTCGTAAAAAGTGCAGCCAGTACAGCTCAGTGGACACTGAGAAGTATTCCTCCCTGGTGAGGTCAGTGTTATCAAGGACTAGCTCCCAAACTCCAGCGAGCCTCGAGGAGGAAGATGAACATGTTTTTGGCCCCGTTATCAAATCAAAGCCAGCCTTTGCACAAGAGTGCAAAGTTCCCAAAAGCCCCCATCCACTAGTTTATCCTGACAAGACAATGGATCTTCCTTCAGAAGATGAGGGAAAACCTCCAACACGTATTGCCATGCAGAGAGGTGCTAGCAAGGCCATGGTTCCCAGTGTGACTAAGATACTGCAGCAGACAATGCCCCCTGAGCAGGCCTTTTACCTGGATCGCTGGAGGGGGAGGATGATTGCCGAACTTGGAGAAGAAGGCTTCAAGGAGTACACCATCAGTAAGAAATGTTAACCCTTCTCCACTTAACATCAGATCATACCCAGTTCTGACTAGGCTCAAAGCAGCTCTCATTAGTCATGGTAACATGATCAGCTTGCAATGTAGCAGATGGAAAAGCTTTGTGCCTAATGATTTCAGATATTTTCAGACAAGGCAGACACTTCCACACAGCTTTGGAGAGCATTTTAATACCGGGGGATGAGCTGCCCAGCGACACGGGATCTTCAGAGTCGGTGGAAGGGTATATCGAGAGTGTTGGCCACGTTCTGAGTGACATCCGTGGAGTGAGGGCCATTGAGAGTGCTGTGCAGCATCAGTCACTGAACTACCTGGGCCTGGTGGACTGTGTAGCTGTGTACAGGTGGGAACAGCCAACATGGTTTAACTCATTCGTCCATTTATACTTATTTTTATTTAGCGAACAGTTTTGTCTAAAGCAACGTGCAAGCAAGGCAAATTGTAGATTACAAATATATGTGCTGTAACGGAGTTGACTAGGCATAAGTGCAGCTAGGCTGAGCTTCCAATGAATGCCTGGTTACAAGTGTAAACAGTTTGGTTGCCATTAACTTCAATAACTTTGGGAATTAAGGTTTATGATATCCAATGTCAGATAGTCTTAGTTTTTTGTACAATAGAAATACATACCAGTGTATTTGGCGTAGGTGTGCTGCTCACTTAGTTTGGATGAATATTATTACGAAACGATAATATGAAATCTAAATGTTTTGTGCTGTATTCCACATTGATATTGAACATTAGTGTCTCTGTTCCTGTTGTTGGCACTAGTAGGTCACTGAGGACTTGGTGTCTCTTTGTTGTAGAGGGAAGCTCTGTGTGATTGACTGGAAGACATCGGAGAAGCCTAAACCTCACCTCCGCAACACCTATGATAACCCCCTACAGATCGCTGCTTACATGGGGGCCATTAATGACGACAGAAATTATAGTTACCAGGTCAGTATGCTCAGTCAATCTTCATGCATCTGAAAATTTGTACTTCTGTGACTTTCCTGTCTTAGTGCTGCTGTTCTTGTTTGCCTGTAGGTACAAAATGGTTTGATCGTGGTGGCCTACAAAGACGGATCACCTGCTCACGCCCACTTTATGAAACTTGACGTGTGTTTGGCGTACTGGAACAGATGGCTAATCCGACTGGAGGAGTTTAAGGAGAAGGTGTAAAGTGTAAATCGCAGTTAAGGATTTTCATTACGTGGTTAAAATTGAGATGCGTGCTTCTGATTGTGAAGCACATTCATTTTGCACACAGTGTTTGTTTAGCAATAGGAGATTTTCCTGTTTTATTTCATAACAATGATCATTGTGAGTAATGTTCATGACAGACTACTGTTTCTTAATAAAATGGTCTGGTTTTTCAATCAGCTCCAAATGTGTTTTTCTTAGAAGTATGTAAAAAGTGTTTTAAGTAAAATGTTTCAAGTTACAAGCTAAAACTATTGCGTTAAAGAATAAATAAATTACTTCCTTGCACTGAGGATTTTACTGAAATCTAAATTTTGAGAAATTAAGGAAAACCTGAATAGAGAATCTCAACATCATACTCATATGTTTGTTTTTAATTGTAATAAGTAATAGATTTTTCTTCACTTATGTGCAATATTGCATTCTATATTTACAGTTCAGTCTCTATTAAATATTTGACTCTAGTGCTATTCATCGATTTACACCATTCATCACCTGACTATGAATCGAGATGCTGAATACAAGTATCACGATGAAGCCGGTATTCGATTAGTTTGGCCTGATAAACAATCCTATCCGGGTCTGTGACGTAGCACGTTTCGGGTCACCTTACGATTCACGCACAGCCGAAAACCCTCGTTTGTCGCTGGATGAGAGCAGGATCTCAGCATGTCCACGGCTTCCAAAGTGGTGCTGGGGGTATCGGTTGGTCTCACCCTAGCCACCGTGATTGGCGTGCATGTCAAACAGAACTGGGACAGAGCGGTAAATAACTTACAGCATTAGTAGCGCAGCTTGGTGCTGTGGGGGTTGCCAGTCTTGGCCCATTTCTGTATGCTGCTGTATGATGTGCAAGCTAATAGCACCCGATTTATTCAGTGGCGTATTAGGATTTTTCCATCTAAATTATAAGACCATACAGTGCGTCAATTGCTTCATAAAAACGCTTTATAATGCCAACGCTATCACAGCATTTTCGGTAGTAAAGTTAATATTATATATATATATATATATATATATACACACACACACTATTAAGCATTTTATATACTGGACTTAGTTTTACTACCAAACTAAGAGACGCTGTGACGCCAAACGGCAGTGTCAGATGTGACTGATTTGAAAACTGTTACTGGAGCTTATTACAAAATTACGACAAAGTACTTAATCTAAATGAGTAAATGTGCTCGGACTGCATATGTGCAGGTGGAGACGTGGTAACTAGCTGGGAGTAATCTCAGCTCTAATGCAGCCTTCACGGGCAGTAACCCCAATTTAAGCGCCTCATGCCGTGATCGTGGTTTTGCCAGAGGCTTCGCGAGGGAGTGGCACGAGACTTGGAGAGGCTGGAGCGGAAGAAAGCCAACCTGCGGCAGCTGGAGGAGCAGATGGTGCTGACGGAGCGGCTGGAGGCAGAGCGCCATCAGAGAGAGGTCGAATCGCAGGGACCCTAGACGTGAATACCTGAGTGCCTTATTGTCAGCATGACTTTATAAACATGCTGGATGGATTTCGGCCACAAACAGTTTCATGCAAAGTGGATTATGCTCCATGAGATCAGCAGGTTCTCCTACGTCGTACTGTATGCTTTTGTGCTGGAAGGATATTGCAGGATATCCCCTGTCTTTCATGGCGTTTGGTCCCTTGGCTTTAGGGTTTGTTGAGTCCCCCCTAAAGAGCACTGGTAGTCGATGGCGATTTTCTCCTTGGCCTCCAGGGGGCGCAAGGCACATGAATGTGACACAACAGCAGGCCGGCGAAGGCCGTCAGCTTTGAAGACGTTCACGGATTTTCAGTTTGAATAATGAAGACCTGTAAATCCTTCCTGCTGTTCCTCACAGGAGGCTTCATGTGGACAGTAACACGCAATTAAACTGTTTATGCGTTCTTCTGTCTTGCTGTTCATTTTTATCAGAAACATAATCCCAAGGGTACAGGAGACTAAAGTGATATGAAGTTGCACAGTTTGACCACTAGATGTAGCTTCTTGCCAAATAAAACAGTAGAGGCAATATGAAAGGGTGCTTTGCTACTTCTAGTTTCCTTGAGTGGGGAGTAGGGTGACCGCCTCATCCATCTCAGAGGGGATGATTTGAGCTACAACAGGGTTTGTACACAACCATTTCAATTAAAAGAACCCGGATTTCACTTAAGCACAGTTCTTGCTGTGTGCTGATTGGCCAGTCTTCTATAATCACACGTGTCACTAATATTAATGTGAAATAGCTGGATGAGTCTTTCGATCAAGGAAACAAACCAGTAAATGTGCAAGACAGACCAAACAATTTAGCTGAGCACGGGAGCCTTTCAGTTTTAAAATAGTTTGTAAAACCTGAAGTAGCTCATAGTTTCCCCCGTGACATGGATTAGGTGGTCACCCTAGTGGGGAGGGACTTTTCAACTCAAGTCTAATTTTTCCAGGTACTGAATTCTCAGGAAAAGGTAATCATGCCGTGAGCATAAGCGAATCGTGGTTTATAGGAGTTCTGGGCTGGGAAAGGGCGGCGTTCTGGTGTATTACCAGCCAGGGCACAAGCAGTGTATTGTACAGTGACTTGGAAAGCCTAGAGTTCTGTATCACCGGGGCTTTGGACTCCTACATGCCGAGGATCGAGTGTCGCGTAGTTGAAGGCAGAATGATATTGTTGTAGTGGTCAGAGAGAGCATTACTTTCACGTGGGGATTGGTTAGGGTATACCCTGTCCTAGGTTCACACAATAAAGTAGTAAAATAGATGATTATATTGGTTGTGCAGATAAAAAGGAATGGATTCTCTCACCTTTGTTCAGACACTAAAAAGCCACCAGCCTGTATTTCCCTATTTAAAATCAGATTGACGTTTGTGAGTCCAAAGTCAGTGCTGCTGTCAGGTTTGCAGCTCACATGAACCAGACCTTAGACCTCTATGTGACTGCAGCTGGTGTTGTTGCAGCTGAGTATGCAGCAGTGAAGTTTTGCCCCTCTACCTAGGGCAGGAGCTCTGCGGGGTGGAAACCAGAGGGGTAAGGGAACAGTTTGTCTCCCCATACAAAGTCTGAAGGAACAGCAGGGTGAGATCACCTTGTTGTTTGGCCCAATTCTTAGAGCAGTGTTTCCCAGTCTGGTCCTCTGAGACCCACAGCCAGTCCACATTTTGCTCCCTGTCGAGGAGCTGGGAGCTGGGAGGGAGCAAAAACGTTTGTGGGTCCCAGAGGACTGGATTGGGAAACACTGCCTTAGAGGACAGGCTCATTTTCATGTGGGCGATTCTCAGCCCTGGCCCTGGCAGTGCACAGGTCACATAGTTCCATCCAAGCGTTACGTTAACTGAACTTTCACAGCTGGTATTGGGGCTGTTGGCATTTTTGGGAGAGCTGGAAAGGCTGCACACCGGTATGCAACCCAAAACTTAAAAAAAAAAAACAAAATGACAAGTCAACAAAATGGCTTCCTCCCACAGCACCTCCCACAGACCCTCTAAATGTTTTTGGCTTGTGAGAGGAATCCACTGTGTGTGTGCAGTTTGTGTGTTTTTTAGTTATGGAGATGATTTAGCTAAAATTGTCACTGATGCCAGAACACATTTTCAGCTCGTGGAATGCTAATGGACCGATTGTGACAGATACCAGCGCCTAGCATACGGCTCAAGTCAGGTTGATACTATATGCTAGCCAGTACACTCATGTAGGGTGGTTTACTAGTTCAGCTGGAGCCACAAGCTTGCACTGCACTTAATGTGCATTTCTGCAGAGGAAAACATTATAGGCAGGATTTTTTACTCGCTTGAGTCCATCAATACACTAGAGTGAAAATATAAAGAAGACTTGGGGGTGGAGTGAAATGAAATTATTCTTTATTTGAAATTTGTACAGGGACCGAATGTCCCTGGTTTACAACCTATGCGATTTAAGACGACTCGCACAATTCGCACAATTTTTTTTTAAAAATTAAGCAAATGTACGTAAAAATTTCAGCCGGCTATACACCCAGCAGTGCTACGCCACCTAGTTACTGCAGGAAAGTACTATACAACAGTATGACCATCCCAGCCTCCCTCACACCTCCCAGTCTCACTCTCACACCCAAAAGTCAGTGTGATCATCTTATTCAGACATGCATCCATTTTGACGTACAACTTGTCAGTCATAAATCGGGGACAGTCTGTACATTGTAATTCTTTAATGATAGCCTCTCCCATCTCGCTTTCCTCTGAGACACATATACACGGGTCAGAGAGAAGCTTTGGGTCACAGAACAGGCTCTGGCTTAACTCTGAAGAGGGCTCTGATGTTGTACCTTTAACTGAGATACTCTTGGTGAGTTGCTCTAGTGAAATACCCAGCTGTATAAAAGTACATGAGTAAGACAATAATTCAAAATAATCTGAAAAATTCACAGAGCTGCTACTCCCCTGCTGTGGATCTGGGCCCCTTTTCTTTTGAGGAGGTATTTTGGGCTGGATGTTGTGGGTTCTTGGGAGTGCTGACCTAGTCCCCAGCTGGGGTGTTTGTGCAGCTGTGACTGCAAGGAGGGGGGAGGGGAATGAGGAAAGATCAAGCGTCAGCGGGGTGCAGCTCAGCCCAACAGGACTTGTATTTATATTTTAACTTCCTAAAATGGTTTGAAGAAAAAGGAAATATGGAACTCAAATGTTAGCCACTCCCATTTTTGTTGTGGACTTAGTCGGTTTGACCCTTTTGTTAAGTTCGCTTTGATGTCACTTGTGTGGGAATGTTTCAGGACATACCGCATCAGTGCTAGAACACCGCAGGAACACAAATGGACATTACAACAATGTGGTACACATAGGTTTTTCCTGACCAACTGTGGCATGACATAAAGTGCTGTGTGATATGTCAATTAAATCGTTAAAAAAATATATATATTTTAAAAAGGTTCTTCCCTCTGGCATTGGTTTAGCAGCCCTTAAAAAAATCTGTTAAAATCTGAAGACCCAGATCAAGCTGTTTTTGTTCCTGAAACTGATTTAATGCTGTCGGCTCCGGCTTAATAGTGCAATAATCTAAAACGGTGAATAAAGGTTTAAATTTCAAGTAACAAGAGGAGCTTTCACCGAAGCTCCACTTGGCAAAATAAGTGTTGGCCCAATATGGCACCCAGACTAACATCCTGCTTGCTAAACTGCCGGACAAAAAAAAAAAAGGAAAAGAAACTGATTTAATGCTTCCAGCTGCTGGAAGTGAACAGACAGGACAAAAAGCAGTAACGTACGGAAGGAAAGCCAAGCATAGCTTAGAAAACCCACCAGCGTCACAAATCATGACAACGAAAGACAGATGACTATGCAGTTAGGAAATACAGCCACAACTGGCCAACAGTCTAGAAAGTTTATTGAGGGGCTCAAAAGACAAAACCACAAAGTAAAAGAGAATGCAGAGTCATGAAGGAAAAGCTCTCCAGATTCAGTCTCCCCTCCAACCTGAAGATCCCTGGTACATCATGTTCAACACGTGACACAAGACTTTCAGCCAGTCACATTAACATGCATTAGGCTTTAATCACCCAGAAAAAGACAGCCTGCATGATCAGTAAGTGTCCCTCTGCTCAGTATAATTCCACTGTAGGGTTAGATTTACAGATGTGAAGAAGGTTGTTCACTGGTATGAAGACTCAGGTCTCAGGTCTTTCAGATGTAAAGACTCCATCTCTCAGGTGAACTCAAGGTTATAGAACAGTAAGTACTAAGGAACTGAAGGAACAAGTAATGAATAACACAAATGAAATACTGATCTCGTTTGTCCTTCACTAACGCGTCGTGACATCTTTTATCTCAAGTAACTACTAAATTTGTTTACAAGTTGAACTCCAGTAGTAACTGAGATACTATTAAGTATTTGTGTCCCGTCTAGTCAACGGTTACCATAATTTCTGTGATCAGCATCACAAAATATATCTGGCACACCAAGAATTAAGGAAATGAAAACCTTGTAAACCAGTGTCATTTCCCACAATAGATTCTGTAATTTGCTTCCAGAGCTACAAAATTTCAGGCAATTAAGTGATGAGTGGTTTGTAAAACTGCTTGTTTATAACAATTGATTTCACTGATTTCGTTTGTTAGTTTTTTGTCAGTTCATAAACAATTAAACTTAAACCAGGCTATTCTATATGTAGGGTCCTCGGTGAAGCCTAGGCTTTTGAACACCCTGAAGGACAGTTTGTTTTCCTCCTCGATAAAGCAGTAGGCGGGGTAGCCCTCGCTGTGGAGCCTCTGTGACATCGCATGTATCACGAGTTTGGCGTAGCCCTTGCCCCGGTGCTCAGGCATCGTGTACAGCATTCCCATGCATCCCGAAGGGTACGTGAGAATCCATGCGACAGCCCGGCCCTCCTCATCCTGCAAACAGCAGGAGGGTAAGTGTCCAATCATGTCCTGGATCATCCTGACGCTGTGCTCCCCAGCACCAAACTTCCAGGTCTGGTTCACCAGGTCCACATGAGACTCATTGAGGGAAGATATCCTAAGCCCCAGAGCACTAAGAAAGAGCCAGAAGATGGAGTCAGACACCCACACACAACCAGGAAATGATGTCGCATACAGGTGATGATGACAGAAGCGTTTGCTGGAACACGTGCTAAGGTTCTGGCATACTTGTGCCCCGGTAGTGTTACTGTACCTGTCCACTGGGGAAAGATGACTCACACACTGTAGTTTTAGCATGTAACATGTTGTCATACGTTTCCATGACACCCCCCTACACTCAGCCTCCTCCTTTAAGATGGCCTCCTGTGACAGATCAGTTGCTGGGGAGCAAAGGGAAAAGTCACTGGAACAGATCCACACAAAGATGGATTACTTATTTATTCAGTGGATGCCTTTATCCAAAGCAACAAAAAGTTCAGAAGGATGACTATGTTACACATTTGAACCAGATACCAAGACAGAAAAAGTTTCCCCAGTCGATAATGGTCGGCTCTGCCAAAATTTTCCTCAAGGAGGCTCCATCTTTAGTAAAAACACTCAAGTCCTTGAAGAGGTCTCCTTCCTGCAATCGGGAGACCCTGATCAGTGAACGAGTAAGGAAACAAAATCAGCATTATAAATGAAAAACAAACGAAATACAAGCACTAAACGCATGTCATCTGTAGTACCGTCTTAACTTGTGGCTTGCAAATTATAGCTGTGAAATCTGGCCAAGTATCCACTATAATGTCCAATGGGTAAGCTGTCATTCTGCTCATTTGCAGAAGGTGTCCGTAAATCTGAGAAGTCAATAAATCACTGTCAATGTCCAAGTTAAAGTTCTCTTTCTTTTCAAAGAACAAATGACATGTCACTCCATGACCAGTTTGTCCGTGGGCTCACCTGCTGGGATTGTGGCATGAAGGTCTCCAGGACCTTTGCTGCCTCTTTCATCTGATTCTTGGTAAGCATCTTCATTATCCGTTGATGTCGCAGTGATGACAAAACTCAATCTCTAGCCTGAGAAACTGAAGGTCATCAGATATAAATATTAAGATGATGTACTGCAAGTATGCTAAGGGATTTAAAGTAAAATATCAGAACAAAATACAGAATAACTAGACAGAGGGTGTTTATCAATACCAAGAACGTGAAGAACGTACTTGTGCTCTTGGTAATAGTGTTTTTGCTAACTTGTCTACCAAGAACAAACGTAGGAAGCAATCAGTCATGGGATTGTTCTCGTTGGCAAGGATGCAACAGTGCATCCTCGATACTTGGGGCAGGACAAAAACTATGGGTGAATCTCAACTTGACCATATTTGTGTTCTCTGTACCCGTTTTACATCATTTTCCATTGCAGAAGACCAATTCCAATACTTAGAGCACAAGTACATTAGGACAGTAAAAATCCCCGGATGTTGGTCTTGCTCGGACTCAAATATCACGGTTACACCAGTCGCGTCCTCGTCAAAAGACACCAATCCCATGATTCATTGCGCCCCAAGTTCGCTCTTGGAAGGCAAGTTAGCAAGACTGGTCTTGCCAAGACCTCAAATACAGTCTTCGCATTCTTGGTATTGAGATTCACCTGATATCCGTGGATTTCTTTACTGTTCTCCGTACTTCCGTTCTTGAGTATTACAACTATACTTCGGCAATGGAGATGACGTCAAACGGGCACGCAACACCCAGAGTCTTTGGGTTCATAGGGGTAATTTTCACACTGATCTGAGGAAAGATAAAACAATTTAAGAATAATTTTCCTAAATTCACTCAAACCGCGGGATACGTTTTCGAGATGATTTCTGTGGTCTGTGGAATAAATTTTGAAAATTGAACTAAGTGAGTTTTGGTTCCCGATACTGTAAAATAGGCTACAATGAGGAAGCATGATTTTAGGTCATTGACGGACGGTCTCATGGACTGAATTTGCTCTTCAGTAGTGGAAGTACATAGGCTACTACATGATTCATCATGTGACACGCGTGTGTAACGTGTCGAACGGAGAATCAATACTTACAAATCAGAAAACGATTGTTGAATTAAAATTTGTGTATGTCTGTTATGTTAAATATTACCTGGTTCCGATACACTGCTATTTTAAAAGTTATTTCTATGTTTTTAATAAGTCTTTTTTAGAAAGCATATCTCATTTAAATATTTTAAGATTATTACTGCGTGATCGAAAGGTTATTCTTTTGTCTGACAGGTAGAGTACGCTAATGAAACGTTGTAACTATGACATTATTATGTTATTCTGAAGAGCGCAATAAAAACGAATATCCATAATCGAAACAAAACGTTCATGCAATACATGATTGAAAGTAAGCATTCGAATACTTATAAAACGATAATCAAAATTAATTCTTAACCACAAGCCTGATTATTTAGTTACATTCTGTAGACTTGTTTTTTTACACGACTGCAAATATGCACAGCATAAATGGCGCATTTTCTTTGCGCTACCTTAATAGTCCCGCGGTAAAAATAAGTCGATCCGTCTAATTTTTCGAGGATCTGCACTTTGGTGCCTGTCAGGATGACTTCAACAAGAGGTCAAGGCAATTTCAATTATGTCTCCCTGCGACCTGCAGCGAGCTACGGGAAGGCGTGCCCACATCTAACCCGGCCCACCGCACGTCCCCTTAGGAGCCGACAAGTACTTTGCGGCGCTTCGATTACGCCTGTACGTGGAAGGTACCGCAGTGGCATTGAGCCAATAACTTACATACCCATATGTAGCATACTGAACAGCATGTTGGGCGATCGGAACATAAGCAGACAGCCGAGACACATCGTTTGCATTTGGGTCTATCATGCATCTCCAAGGTGTCCAGCTGACCACGTGCGTTCAGATGTCGTTACGGCCGCGCGCACACTTTCTGTAACGCATCCAGGACATTTAACGAATTGATGTTAATGCATGCCTAGCAGCAAAACAGCCGCACGTGTATCTAGCAGAAACACTGACAACAAAATAACAAATAGCTGTGCAATTATACTGCGATACAAAGTGAAAATGTTTTACTTGCCGACATAAGTGCGCTGGGTTGCCGCCTTCCCCAGGTCGCAGCGACGGCTTCTCGGAAACCCGATCGCACCCGGAACACAAGGGGTCAGCTTACACGTGACACTGAATAAATCGCACGTTTTCATAGAAAACGGATATTTACAATATCTTCCTAGTCTGTTTTTAAAGTGGTGCATTAACCTTAATTTAATATGAGGGGTCAGAAATGACGGAACATTTTAAATATAACTGTGACGTATTTAATATTTACCATATATGGTGGGAATTCATAGGGTCTGTAATTTATCTCTGAACATTAGCTGGAGTTTTCATTTGGTTTTATTTTTAGGAATTGTAGATAATTGAATGAATGGTTTCTGTCGATTGATCTTTGCGTTTGTTCACTACGAGGCACGGCGCTTATGCTCACTAGCGGTGGGAAGTTCGGCCACCTTGGTTGTGTGCAATATATACTGTAAGTGTTAGTGTAATGTGGGGGATCGTGTATTGCCGTTGTAATTAAGTGTTCCAGCAGCTTAATAATGTGCCGTAGTATGTGTGTTTCCATCAGATTCAGGAGTCAAAGGTTTGTCATTCCTACGCATCAACACATTGTGCAACATAAAGGAACGGAATGTTTCTCCTCGGGTGCGCAGTACAAAGAATATAGAAAGATATAACATGTAATGTAAAAGAACGGAATTAAAAACAATAAAAATGTAAAACGGACAAACATAAAATAGAAATAGAGCCTAACCCTGCTGCCTGATGGTAAGGGAGCGTGTGCGGGGGGGGGCTGGAGCCCCTCAATACCGGATTATGGTTAGGGTTACCGAGCATTTCATCCAAATTTAAAATCTTTGTCATCTCTTGGGATTAATGTGTACAGTAAAATCAACTAAAAGTACACAATGCTGTGCTATCCCAATCACCACAAGGAAACCGGTCCTCCCCTTAGCGAAAACAGCCTATGATGTTCTGCAAAAGTGAAAGAGTGAAGATACACATTACAGATTATGAAGTGAGATATCTAACTCATTGATCACTCTTAGTAATGATTTAGGATGAATTCCAAATTATTTAGCTGAAAGTCAAATATTTGTGTATTTGAAGAGAGAAGCCCAACCAGATGATAAAGGACAGAATTTTCCTAAATGAGTTTCCCAATACTTCTGTAATAATTTTGAGGCACAATTTTTGTTCAAAATAACAAATGTACACGTGACAAAGTGTAGCTGGAAGTCGACATGTGCAATGGAGTCTGGATTCCAGTGGAAGACCATCTTAAATGAGGGGGTGAAAACAAAACGAAAAATTCTGCCATTTCACAAGACTCAGTCAGCATTTTCCACCATTTTGGGGGGAGACAAACCAGTCACTCATTTATGTACACCTTAACCCCTCTATGGTAAAGGATTACTAAAACCTGTGAAAAATAAAAAGAAAATATGTTGTTTTAAGAACCATTTATTAAATGTAATGATTGCATAGCTTGAAACATCAATTAGTTCTCATTGTTACATTTCTTTTAATTCCTAAAAAGGAAAACCTGGCTAAAAAAAAAAAAAAAAAAAAAAAAGGAAAAATCCATTAAACATTATACCAGAAAAAAAGAAAAATGCAAGGATAAAATACTAAAAACAGCATGTGTTAGCTACAGGTACAGAGAGGGCTAACTGACACAAAGCAAATGCAGGGTGCACTCAATTCACTGCTTGCAGTCATTCTTCAGCAGCTGGATGTTTCTCAGCCAGGGCTGGCTCCACACCTCAAAAACGCAAGTGTAGGTCTGAAACAAGAAAGTTACACCACGACTAATCAGCCGATACGTCAAGGTGTCAGATGGACTTCGCTGAAAGGACACACACAGACACTTCAACATTACCAGGGTTGTCAACTTTGGTCAGCCGGTTGAAGTGAGACTTTCAGTTCGAGTTTTATATGTATGTAGGTTTTATTACCTTGAAATTGTCTGTAGGGTTTGTAAACTACCCCTAATGCATTTGACATAGCTAATTTAGGGTTTATAATGGAATTATACAGATTTGTTGTAAGATTTCTTATGTGAGCATGAGTTGGCAACCCTGCATTACACTAAGCTGTCAGACATGTTACATAAGAGTCACATTATATGTGCTACTGTTGCTGATTACTAACGTTAAGATTCATGTCACTGGGAACAAGCCATCCCAAGGAGGAACATCGAAAGCTGTGGTAATGTAATTGTATGTTTCAGTGTGGGGGGGGGGGGGGGGTGTCTGTGTACAGGAATAAGACTCCTTACCTTTGCCTGGTCTGGGTCCGTATGTACAGCACACAATGACTCAACACTACCTTTCCTGCAAGGGGTACGGCCCATCTCCACTCTGAAAATGTATTTGATGCCACTGACGACCTGGGGGCGAGGGGGGGGGGGATCCAATACAGAGATTAAAAAATGTCTCAAAAAGCATCTTTGATTAAAAGTACAGTTGATCAAAGATGCGTTTTAGGCAGATACTACGCTGAATTACATTTTAATTTAAATGAAAAATTTTCCATAGTCCATCGACCCCGATCAGGCTAAGCAGTGGTAAGATGGATCGATGCATTTCCCACAGGTACGAAGCTGAATTTCTCGTTATTATTTTAATACAGGATCATCTAAAACGTAACATACGTTAGAGACAATGCCCAGAAATGAGCATGGGGAGGTCACGTGATCAAAGTAATAAACACGCCGTACTTACAGAAATGCGGAGAAAAACACAGACTGATTCAAGTTAAATAAAAGTGTTAAACTCCACCATAGTAAATGTCACTAGGAACTGAATTCTGAGAGATCAGTATACAGTTTAAGGGATCAAACGGTTAATCATACTTGGGAAATTAGCCGACCGCGTTACATTGCATAGATGTTGATCGGGCGAACGAGAAATAATATCGGTTTGGTGGGTTGATAAACGATTTACACCAGAGAGTAAACAAAAAAATGAAACCATACAACTGCAAATATTAATAAAAGGTATTTGGCCTAACTCTGTTGAAATAAAAAAGGCTGCCATTTTATCCCAGTTTTATTCACATTAATGGCGGCTGCATAAGCGCATTACATAAGAGATTAGCCCTGCGGCAGTACCCCATTGGACACGACGCATATAGTTAGCTCACTCTCTTGCATTTTTGGTTATTTAAGGCATTGGCAATTTAATACAACCTCAGATGAAATGGGAAATGAAACAATTCCTATGACGGTTTTAATAATTATTACATGTTATTACTGACGACGGATGCCATTAATACATTTTTTTAATATAAAAGAAGAAAATACATTTTAGCGACTACAAACCTGTTTTTGGACCTTGATTACGTTTGAAACTTCACGAAGAAACATGTCGTTGCTCTGCTTGTTGTGCTCCGAGACAGCCATCTGAAGGGCGTCTTTCACTCCCGGCTCATTCAAATTGGCATCAATCGGCCCACCAACAAGAGTGGCATTCGCCACCATTAAAAACACAGCGAGAAGGAGCCCCGCTGCTTTCCAAGAAAAGGCCATTTCCCCCCCAGTTAAAACCGTTACAATCTAAGACCGTAAAATAAACAGACGCACGGGTCGTCGCCGAGATTATATAAACACTCAGGTCACGTGACGTTTCCTTTTCAGTGAGTGGGCGTGGCTAATGGATATAAGAGGTAGCTGCCTGATTGGCCGCTGCAGGGTGTCGTCGCCATGCGGCCGCTTTATTGGAGAGGTGAAGAGGTGCTAGCTAACAAATACAAAGAATATTAGGAGATGCGGATTTCTCTACAAAATCAACTGTAAAGCGATTAATTCTGAACTGATTTTCATGAGATTTATTATAAACGTGAGAAATTAAACTCTCTGCCAAAACGTGAGCAACTTCCTGTGGGACATGCAGGCTCAGATCAATGAATTGGCAGCAGCAAGCGTAAATTATTTAAAATCAGTTTTGGATAGTTTCTTCAAAAATGTAAATTTCCATATCTACTATACTGTTAGAAAGTCACCTGGTTCCTTGTTATTGTTTTGCTAATTGAATCAATTCATCAATAAAATAAACAAGACAATTTTCGAATCCTAGACTTCACTTAACCCTTGGAACCGCTTCTTCAACCATATTGGCTCACTGATTATTCTCCCCCAAAATTTTATTGGATCAGTCATGCAACCTAAACCACAGTAATCAACAGCCACTTCTATACCCTGTTATATTTATAAAGATATTCAATTTACTTTACTTTACTCATTCATTCATTAATTCATTCATTTCTGTTTTTCTTCTCTTAATTATTGCTAATGTGTTTATTTGTTATGATTTCATATTTTGCTATTTGTTGTTGTTATTATTATTAATTCTTGGTTCTTGCCCCCTTACCATGCCATTTAATGTTTGAGGGTGTGATAAGAGTAGGGATGGGCATAGATGGGGGGACAGGCAGAGTTAAAGATTTGGAGCATGGAATAGATTTGGGCATGGTTAGTAATTAGTGACTGGGACTAATGTTGCTACATTGTAATTCTTGTTCTCAGCTATGAATTTACTAGTAAATTCAATACCAATAAAGAGATTTTAAATAATTTGAATACTTTTTGAGTTATTGCGGTCATGGAATCAAGTGTCAGAAATTGCCTTTTTCTTTGTTATCATTTTGGGGCCCTTCTTCAATTTGTGTATATCTCAAAATGAGGACGAAATTGGATATGTGGGGGAAAAAGCATCCCAGTGTACCTGTACTTGTATTTGTGCAAATGATAAATTAAGGATTGTATCATTTTCATGTTACTTAAGATTTTTTAAAGAGGTGGGTCAGTGTGTAGGTTGGGCTTCAGCAGTTCTGTTAAATATATTGGGGACAAACCCCCCTTATTCAATACTGAACAAGCCAACAGTTGGAGGGCTAGAAGTACATGTATTTGTTGGAGTGTAGGAGGAGCAGTGATTAGACAAGGGAAAGGGGGTGTCTAGGGAATATATTTGTTACGTGCTGTGAGGTACGGTTCGGCTCCGCCTTCGTTACATTCCGTCAGACCTCGTGACAACTCGCCCGACTTCGCCGCCGCTCGTCCGACTTCGCCACTTCCCACCAGACTTCGCCGCCTTCGCCATTCTCCGCCCAGCCTTCGCCACGCCTTCGCCCTTTCACCCAAGACCCTGAAGGATTTAGACCTTCGGACCTCCCTCATCAGTGCGCTCTTGTCCTCGCTTTTGCTTTGCTTCCATTTGTTTTCGTCTGTCTGCCTACCGTGTATGACTGTTTTGATTCTTGGTTTCCGATTTCCGCTCCGTCCCTTTTCTGATACCTTTGCTCGATCTGCTTGGTTTCTGGATCCGACCCTTTGCTATCCTTCGACTACGATCCTCACTCGCCCCTCTGGTTACTGTGCTTCGGCTTATGTGTTTTCAGTGTATGTGCGTAACGTTCGTGCGGAGTGACTGCCGTTCTGTTTTCGTAAGTGTGCTGGTAGCGTTTGCATTAGATAGGCTTTTGGCCAACAGATATCGCTGACTATCCTGTTTTACCCCCACCTTGTTCCTGATTACTCCTACCCTGTTTTGAACTGTTTTCACCTGTTCCTCATCTGGTGTTCGTTTTCTGATTATGTATGTGCCTGCCCGATACCTGTTGCCCAGTTTTTGTTGTTTTATTGTTTTCCCCAAGTAATTCCCTGTGTTTTAGGGTGTGGAAGAAATTTAACAACTAGATAACTTAGTAATAAGGCTCTGGAACTCGTGTATGGTGACCAAAGTCTTTTCCCGTTATTCAGCAATCCTGCACAGTGCTCCGCTGCACTCAGATACTAGCACATACCACCCTGCCCTCTGCCCCTTTCCACACAGCCTCACCGTCGGAGTCTAGCCCCTCGGGTGACGGCCTCCCTGCCGCCCAGTGCCCCGTCGCACAGCACTCTCGTATTCTCCAGTGCTCTTTACAGTGGCGCCACTCACAACCATGGACTTTCCCAAGGTCTCGTGCATCCACCCCTACCAAATAGGTCACTCAGGTCTCATTTAGAGACAAATTACTCGGAGCTTTCCCTGCTCCCTCTCACATGTGGATTTCTGTCCAGCAACAGGGATAATAAGGTTCAGCTCATTCTTCTCTCCTAAACAGAGTGATCAGTGACAACCAATCAGCGTTCAGAGTGATAACCAATCATACTGTGGAGGAGGTGGGGCCAACTAATCAAATGTCTTGGTCCCACCTCCTCTAGTTGCTTTGACCCACCTACTCTATAATTTGATTGGTTATCACTCTGAACCAATCATTGTTTCTTCTGCCCTCAGAACATCTTGGTGTAAGTAAAACTCCCACAAGCATCTTGTTTCTTCTGATTTATCCTCCTGCCCTCTTGTTTTGACCCCTTGCCGTCCTTTTGTTTTCAGGTTAAGTAGTTGTTCTGTACTAAAGTTCCCTTCAGTTTATTAAAGCTGCATATGGATCATCACTCCTTCCGCGCTTCCCGTTGTGATGTGAGGCAAGAACGCGAGACACCAAAACGTGAGCGCAACTTATTTTGAGAGCTCGAAATGGAAAATTGAGAGCATGAAAAATATTCTGTCCACATTTTAGGGATTGTGTGACCTCAATTTACTATTTCATGGACATGTCAAGCTAAATTGTGAGCTTGATTTAGTACATGCTGCCCACAAAAAAAAAACTGTCTGTGGCCCTTCCAACGCTCCATATATACCATGTATTTATTACAATTCGTACTGCTATGTTACGGAAAACATTGGTCAGAGTGTAAATGAGAAATAAATAGAAATATTTAGACAAATAAAAAAATATTTTAAGACATGGATATTAAGACATGCACAAAGAAATAGTTACCTAGCTAATTGGCAGAGAAAGACAATGGAATGTGCAATAAATGAGTGTAGTTTCAGAGCTGTGCATCTCAACTAGAACTCAGAGCATTTGTGTAAAAACACATTCATTGGCTTTCGTAATTCCAGTTGATCCATCCAGTAATTATAGGAATTGTAGAGGTTGGGGGGTGTGGGAGGAGTAGGGATTAGATGGGGGGAGGGGGGGTGACAGGGTTGTCCAAGGAATACATTATTGTCGGTCCAACAGCATATTTTCTGCTTAAAATTACATTTGATCGTTGATTGAACTAGAAGTAAAGAAATAATTAGTTCAATTATAATGTGATTATTACTGATACCGAGTGATATGAAAATATTACTGTGATAAAATACTGTGCCATATCGCCCAGCCCTGCTGTAGCTACAAGGCACACTGCGCTACATGGGCTCACTCGTGATATTTCTTGCAGTCATTCTTCAGCAGCTCAGTCTTTTCCAGCCAGGGCTGGCTCCACACCTCAAAAGTGCAAATGTAGGCCTGAAACAAGAAAGTTACACCACATTATATATGTGTCAATGAAAGCTGCAAGTCACCAGCAGTGTGACTCATTGCATGATTTAAGCTGAAGGCTAACAGACTCTGTGCAATTCATGTCACTGGGACCAAGCTGGAACAGAGGAACAGGGAAAGCTAATGTAAATGTCTGCCCCAGTGTGGGGGAGTCCGTAGAGAGGAATAGCACTCATTACCTGTGCCTGCTTTTGAATTGTATGTCCAGCACACACATGACCTTTCTTGCAAGTGGTACTCTTCAGAACCACAGTGAAAATGTACTTTATGCCACTGACAACCTGGGGGGGACATTTTTAAAGAAATGTATCAAGTCTTAATAAGCACCTCTGATTACAAGAACATTTGATTAAAGATGCATTTAGTCAGATATTACATTAAAAATAGGTTTCAAATCAGTTACAACAACAGTCTAAGTATTTAACAAAATGTATCAGTTTTTCATTTAAATTAATATCTTTCCATAGTCCTGCGATCCTGATCATGGTAAACGGGATCAGTAGTTTCTCTCCACAAGTATGAAGTTGAATTACTTTTTGTCACTTAATTTAAGGAGGGACAAACTGCCAATGGAGGCAATATGTTAGCAACAATGCTCTAACATGAGTAATGGGAAGTCATGTGATCAACATAAAAACACAAAAAAACGTCATACAGAAAGGCTAAGAAAAACAATGACTGGACATTGCAACGAATTCTCATTGATTCAGGTTCACAAAAGTTTAACCATAGTAAATGTTTCTGTGAACTACACATCCCCTTTTAAACACTATACATTACTACCCACATTCTGAAATGTCAGTATGCAGTTTAATTGATCAAATGGTTAATCAAGTACTGGAAATTAGTCAACTGCATTACATCGGTGTTAGTGGGGGTACATAAAGTACAATAATACATTTTTGTTTCTGCCCAGACAGGTGGATCAGTTTCATGGCTTAATAAATGGCTCACCGAGTAAACACAAAATGCATTGAAACCTTACAGCTGTGCTCAGTATTAATACTAAATTGTATTAGGCCTTCACAAAAACAGTAAGATTCAATTACACATAGCATGTTCACAATTTATAACGAGACACCAAACATTAAATCTCTCTCAAATAAAGGTTCTGCTTTAAATAAATACATATTGCTTTTATTTTCAAATTTAAATGACTGCCATTTTCTTTCAGCTCTGCCTTAATACGGATAACTGGGATATGACGCATGTAGCGACCTCACACACCATGCAACTCAGCGAAATCATCTTCGGTATTTAAGTACAGTATTTCGTAACTTGATAAAAGCCCAAAGGAAATGGGAAATGAAAGATTAAACAATTCTATATAAACAATTCTGCTATAGTTCTAATTATTATAAAATATTATTACTGGTAACGGATGCCATTAATCTATTTATATATATATATATATACACACACACACACACACACACACACACATATATATATGTGTATATATATATATATATATATATATACACACACACACACACACACACATATATATATATATACACACACACACACACACACACACATATATATATGTATATAAAAGACACGCATTTTAATGACTACAGACCTGTTTCTGGGCCTTGATTACTTTCGACACTTTACTGAGAAACACGTCGTTGCTCTGCTGGTTGTACTCCGAAACAGCCCAATTAAGGGCCCGTCTCACGTCTGGCTCATTCAACTTGGCGTCTTCTGGTGCACCAACGAGAGTGACATTCGGCACCATTAAAGTCACAATGAGAAGGAGCCCCACTGCTTTCCATGAAAAGGCCATTTTTCCAGTTTACACTGTTTTAATCTGGGAGCATAGAAACACAGTCTGTCGCTGAGGTTATATAAACACTGAAGTCATGTGACATTTGTTATTTGTGAGAGGGCGTGGCTTGTAGAGATATTTGCAAATGTAGGCAGGCTGTACAAGTAGTACAAGTACAACTAGTCTTGTCCTTGTATTTTGGGTCATGGAACATTAACCATGAGTAACAGACGCACATTAACATGGTAGACATCACACCTCTCCCGGAAGTGCTGGGAGTCTCTTGCATGTTGATACTGGCTCCCTGATGCCCACAAATTATATACAATATCCTGGACATTTGTTTTTCAGAGCAAGAGCGCACACACACGAGAGAGAGGAAAGTCCCTAGAGCTTATCTAGGAGAAGGAGAGCGGGCATCGGGGAGCTGCTATCAACATGCGGGAGACTCCCAGAACTTCCAGGAGAGGTGTGATGTCTGACATAGTCAGTACACTGTCCGTGACCTCCCTACAATTTTCTACAATGGTGTACACTATATGGTCAAAAGTATGTGGACAATAGCATGACCAACATCTGATTGCAAAACCATGAAAGGCATAGGTTTGGTTTCAGCATTGGTAGGGATGAAATCTGGCCCGAACCACCCTCCCTCTGTAAATACACACAGTACTTCCACAATATTGCTAGGCACATATTCCTACTGTCCATACCCAAGTTTACACCCTTGGAAACCATTCATCTATCAGTCCATCCATTGTTATCCGCTTCGCCGTATCTGAGTCACGGGGGAAGCAATCTGAGCAGAGATGCCCAGACCTGCCTTTCCCAGCCACCTCCTCCAGCTCCTCCAGAGAGATACCTAGACCCTCCCAGGCTAAATGAGACATATTAGCTCTCCAGCGTTTCCTGGGTCTGCCCCGGGGTCTCCCCCAGGTTGGACATGCCCAAAACACCTCCCCAAGGAGGCGTCCAGGAGGCATCCTAGACAGATGCCTGAACCACCTCAGCCGACTCCTTTCGATGCAGACAATCTGCGGCTCTACTTTGAGCCCCCTCCAGATGTCCAAGCTCCTCATCCTATCTCTAAGGCTGAGCCCAGACACCCTGTGAAGGAAGCTCATTTCTGCCGCTTGCATCCGCGATCTCATTCTTTCAGTCACTACCCAGAACTCATGGTCATAGGTGAGGGTAAGAATGTAGATCAACTGGTAAAGCGATAGGTTTGCCTTTCAGCTCAGCTCTCTCTTCACCACAAAAGACCGATACGATCTCCACCTAACTACTGCTACTGACTGATCTGTCTGTCAATCTCCAGCCCCTTTCCTCCCTCACTTGTGAACAAGGCCCCGAGATACTTGAAGTCCTCTGTTTGAGACAGTAACTCATCCCCAACCTTTGGGGGAAGGGGTCAAACCACCATTTTCCAGTTGAGAACCATGGTCTCAGACTTGGAGGTGCTGATCCTCATCCCAGGTGCTTCACACTGAGCTACAAACCACCCCAGAACATGCTGGAGGTCGCAACACAGTGAAGCCAACAGGACCACTCACCCAGGTCACCCACTTGACTGCACCTAAAAATTCTGTCCATAAAAGATATGAACAGAATCGGTTGCCGAGGGCAGCCCTGCCAGAATCCAACATCCACCAGGAACAAGTCTGACTTCTGGCAATGTGAACCTGACTGATTATCTCTGGCCAGATCACTTACTGATTATCCAGGGTGCCTGATGAATATACACTCAGTGGCCAGTTTATTAGGTATACCTGCTTATTAATGCTGAGGGAAAATCATGCAGTTGCAATTCAGTTCATTTGCTGCTTGACGAAACAGCAGAACAGCTAAGATACATGATCCAAGTGCTTTCAAACATGGTGTAACTTGAAGCCAGAAGTGGTATTACCAACTTTCGAAGAACACCCACCCCCAAGTGACTGTCACATACTACAGTATCTAGAAATGACAAAGAATGGTGTAATAACCCCCAAAAAAACATCCAGTCAGGGACATTTCTGGGGCCAAAAACACCTTGTTAATGAAAGAATTCAAAGGAGAATGGCCAGACTAACAGGAAGGCTACAAGTGCAAAATCACAAGTCAGTAAAACAGAATGGCTTCTATGAACACAAGATGCTTCTACCCTTCACCTGGTTCTGGAGGCAAAATTGGACCTACTCGGTATTAGCTAGCTCAATTATTTTCCCCAAGGTCCATCAATTGTACAAGGCCAAGGTCTGTGGGGGTGGTTCACAGTGCATTTTTTTCCTGGGGACAAACAAATCTGACCAGGAAAGAGACATGAGACAGGAAGGGGGGGTTTATCCGAGTTCATGCCCCGAGCACTTCCAGGCCAGTGCGCGCATTAATAATCACACACACGCGAGATGAAGTTCATTTTCCTCGCCTGCCGTTTCAGCCAGTTGGTGGCGCTGCAGCCACGAGATTACGGTCACCATAAAGTTAGCGTCGGACTTTGCACGCAAAACCAGCAAATACACTTTTATAAACAGATATGCAAACTCTGGAGAGTATTAGGTGAGTAAAGGTAACTACCGCAAAATACATGAATGCTGTGAACGAAAAGCGAAGAACAAATGAAACGAATCGTTTAGGGAAAATGCCTGCGTCAAAAGAAGGGTTCCGAGTTACCTCATAATTTAAAATATTTTAGATAGCAAGTCTAGGCTGTCATATCTATCTTTTATATATTGTACAACAAAAGGCATGAGAAACAGAAGCTCATCTTGAATGCGAGTATTTGTTGCTCTTGTTCTCTCACGCACGTAGGTGGTTTAGTCAGCCATGCTGCGGACGGCCAGCTTTGTTTTGCACGCTTCAGCAGAGGCGCTCATGGCATTGCGATCATTTCCCTGTTAGTCACATTTTCGACTTCCCATTTGGGTGTAATTATGTTGCAAAGTGATCCAGAGTTATGACGATGTTCAATTCGGATAGGAGCCCAACTACGCTTTTTAGGTGGGCTAATACCTACGGTCACTTACTTAAACCATACCAAATACATTACTGATGTAATATTTATTATATGCACCCTGCTGAAAAAAAACATCTAATAGTCATCATATAAAAATGTACCTTAAGATGGTCAACTGTCATAAACTGGTTAACCAACATAACCAGATTAAACTGGTCAGGCTGTTTTTTTCAGCTGGGTAGTGTGTATTACTGACACAAAACCGATATGTAAATTTGTGGATGTATATTAAAATTTTGATTAATAAAAGAGAAAAATAGATTAGAAGACAGCTACATTCCCTAATTCATGATGTTAAGCATTTTGTACTGTACTTCTTCTTTAAGACTTAAAAGTATTCATTATTATTATTATTATTATTATTATTATTATTATTATTAATGAAGGTGCTTTCTGACAGTAACTTAAGAAAATTTATAATTCATGAATAACTATGTATGAGTAAAATTAAATTGTTCTGCGTGGTTTTAAGTAATCCTGCCAATCCAGCTGTGACAAGTACGTGCCCGTCGGTGAATACCTGTGGGCTAGGTGTTACCTGGACCTGCTGTATTGTGTTTGTTTTGCAGACAGGCGCTTTTAAGCCTGGACACACCAAGGCTACACCTTCTGGCAGCATCTGGAGCCGTCCTGGCTATAGGTGGATTAGCGGCATGTTACTGTGCTACTCGGAAGAAGGCAAAGAGCCTCCCGATGGGTGACGGTTGGTGGGGTGCTGGTCCAAAGCCGCTATCAGAGGACAAAAGTATTTACCCGTTTTTGGTAAAAATATCAGATGAAGAAATTCAGGTAAGGGATGCATTGTGGATTGCCTTTGAGTTTTCTGTGACTTCCAATTTGCTCTTCAGAGGCGCAAACCTGCTGTCTTGAGTCAAAATAGGCCCTAGAGTTTTAACTCCTCCCATCAAGACAGGGTGTGACAGTGCGTACTCAATGTTTTGACACATCAAACCTCCACCAAGGCCGTGCCAGGGCCCGACTTCCCAATCCAGAGCTAGATCCACCACAGAAAAACTGGCCCTGGGCCAGAAAAATGGCCCCAAGCAACAGAGACAAAAGAAAACTTTTTTCAGTTTAGTGGCTGATTAAAAACTTCCGAAACAAATCAAAATGATTCCAAAAAAACGGAATACGTATGAACCTTTACTCTAACTTCCATCTATGTAACATTTCTGTTCCGTTCTTCTTTGAAACCGGTGGAATCACAGGCCGGTCCTACAAATGCTTCAAACGAGAACCAGCCCAGTACCGGCTCTGTGTTGGTGGAAACGAGGCAAATGTCAGTTTCATTACACTGACAACTGATATTACGCAAGGAGTCCATAAAAGTCAAGAATACATTTTGTTGACCAATTTGCAGCAGTTGACTTTCCAGTTCCCTCCTGCCAGGATCTCCACAGACGTATCGACCAGACCAGGTTCACGGAGCCCCTAGAGGATGCACGCTTTCACTACGGTTTCAACACCACCTACCTCAAAAAGGTGGTCTCTTATTGGAGGAATGAGTTTGACTGGAAGAAACAAGTCGATGTTCTCAACAAATATCCGCATTTCAAAACCAAAATTGAAGGTGAGATTCATTGGCAGTAAATAAATCACAGGAGGTCTATAGCATGGTAGGTGACTGTGTGCCATCATCATATATATGTAATAAAGCTGCATCAAAAACAGGTTTATCACTATTACCTTGCTGATTCTGTTTGCCTGTTTATATTGCTGTGTATGTTTTTCATATGTACACCACATCTACCAATCACAGGGCTGGATGTACACTTCATTCGGGTGCGTCCAGCCAGCCTCCCTGAGGGCTGCAGAGTCAGAGCCCTGATGCTGGTTCACGGTTGGCCAGGGTCCTTCTTTGAGTTCTACAAGATCCTGCCCCTGCTGACTGAGCAGATGGACGGCTTGGCGTTTGAGGTCATTTGTCCCTCAATCCCAGGGTACGGCTTCTCTGAGGCCCCCAACAGGCAGGGTAAGAATCAGCAAAGAGTCAATGTCCTTTCCAGACTAAACTTTTAGCCAGAGAATTGAAAGGGGTGAGAGAATTTGCACTCTTGTATTTCTCAGGATTTAACTCCCTGGATGCTGCACGCATCTTCCTCAAGTTGATGGAGCGCTTGGGCTTTAAAGAATTTTACCTGCAGGGCGGTGATTGGGGGTCCCTCATTACCAGCAACATGGCTCAGATGAAGCCGGAGTGAGCTAAGTGTTCCACAAAATTACAGCAGGCATGCTGTTCCTGGTATAAGTGAGTAGCCCTCATTTATCTGTTGACCTTGCAGGCGTGTGAGGGGCTTGCATCTGAACTTCATTGTTGTGAGATGCAAAGGGTTTGGTGTCCTGCTCTCGCTGATCATCGGGCCCTACCTGCCTTTCTTGGTGGGCTTTACCCAAGAGGATGTCAAGCGGCTCTTCCCCTTCATGGAGAAGAATGTATATGAGATACTGAGGGAGAGTGGCTACCTGCATATCCAGGCCACAAAGCCAGACACCGTAGGTGAGAGCAGCTCGGCCTTCCTGACTTATTAATATGGATAAATTTTACACTGGCTTCTTTCCAGCTTGCTCTAAAATAGGATTTTTCAGCTGGAGGCCCACAGAGACATATTCTAAATTTAAATGTCCATATTATTGTCTAGTTTACATGAATTGAAGGGATCTCCAAGTCTGTTCTGGTCTGTTTTCATTTGGGGGTCCCTGATTTAAGTAAGATTGAAAACCCTTGCCATAAACCAGTGGGAAGTTGTAACGAAAGCCTGAACATATTTTTAACCATGACTGTGTCTCCCCCTGCTGGCTGTGGAGTAAATGACTCCCCTGTGGGTCTGGCCTCTTACATCCTGGAGAAGTTTTCTACTTGGACTGACTATAACAACAGGAATCTAGAGGATGGAGGCCTGGAAAGGTAACCACAAGCTAGAGTCACAGCAGAGAATGTCTGAAACTTAGATTGCTATAAAAAGTACATTTCTAATATATGCTGATATGTTTCATTCATTATGCTAATTGGAAATTTATGTGGAAACATTTCTTCCTCCCTTTGAATGTCAGAAATGGTCTTTCACATAAAACCATTTTTGTGTCCCAGAAAATTTACACTTGATGATCTCCTGACTAACGTGATGATATACTGGACAACGGGGACAATAGTGCCCTCCATGCGCTTCTACAAAGAGAACATGAAGAATGACATAGAGAACAGGCTAGACCACAAGTAAGGCCAAAACGTTAGCTTGTGTTTAGCATAAACCTCTGACGCTAAGTCACGTAATGAAGTTGTAAATACGGTTACTGGATATTTAACCCGGGGGCGGCACGGTGGTGCAGTGGTTAGCTGTCACTTCTCACCTCTGGGACCAGGGTTCCAGTCTCTGCCAGGGTTCCGTGTGTGGAGTTTGCATGTTCTCCCCGTGTCGTCGTGGGGTTTCCTCTGTGTGCTCCGGTTTCCCCCCACGGTCCAAAAACATGCCGAGGCTGATTGGAGTTGCCAAATTGCCCGTAGGTGCGCGTGTGTGAGTGTGAATGGTGTGTGAGTGTGCTCTGTGATGGGTTGGAGCCCCATCCTGGGTTGTTTCCTGCCTTGCACCCGTAGCCGCCAGGCTAAGCTCCGGACCCCCCGTGACCCCAATTGGGATAAGCGGTTACTGAAAATGGATGGATTTGATGGATGTTTAACACAATAAATCATATAGCCAGGCTCAAGTTGAATTTCTCAGTTAGTACCATCTTTGAAAACATTGTTAAATTATCAACTCACAAAAAAATTAGATGCATGGAATACCAGAACAGATCGTAGTTTTCTGGGACCGGAATCGGCCATTCCTGGTGTTTGGAAATATCATGGGTGTTGCCTGGTCAGGGAGAATATGACTGGCCTCTGTCCTCAGGATGAGCGTGCACGTCCCCACGGGACTGGCGGCGTTCCCACACGAGCTGCTCCACTGTCCCCAGCCCTGGGCCCGTAAACGGTACAGGAACATCCACTCTTACACCTACATGCCCCGGGGGGGGCACTTCGCTGCTTTCGAACAGCCTGAGCTACTGGCTGATGACATCAGAATGTTTGTGAAGAAGGTGGAGAAGCTTTAACAGGCTGCAGGAAGAGCAGGTCCCAGCTGGTGAGGGCAGGTTGCTTTCAATCACAAACCTTGAAGTAACCAATTCTGAGGCATTTCAGTAAACAAAAGCAGAACAACAGAAATTTTTTGCACTTGATTCTTTAAAATTCCATAATGCAGTGAGTAAAAATGTTTAAGTTGAACTACTTAACATGCTTGTTCTGTTTAGATTAATTGTAATGGACCAATTTCATTAGTTCAAAGTTTAAAATTGTTCCTTTCTGAAATAATTTTGAGCAGCATGTATAAAGTAACCTGTGTGATGATAAGCACTACACTGTTTCTACTGATGAGGTTTTATCATGGGACATTAAAATCTATAAGCATATGTAATGAGGTCTGGACCAGATACTTGTAGAAGTTTTAATGTGTTTCATACACTATGCGCACAGCTCATGCCTGGAAAACACTGGGGATGTACAGATAAGGACTGGATCACATCACACAAGACGTCCACATACAGGGTGTAATAAAGTGCAATGCAACATTACTTCCTCCAGTGAGAACAGGGAAGGGTGTAAAATAACTTAAAGGGTAATACTTTAAAAGTAAAAAATATTTTAAAAGTTGGGCGCAGAAAAAATTGAAGAGTTAGGAGACCTGGAGAAGCAGTCATGAAGAGGAGACAATGCAGATCCTGGTTCACATCATGCTGAAGGTCCATATTGGTGGAAAATGAATCCAGACACACTGATGTGGGAAATCCAGATTCTCCCCCCCTCCCCCAAGAGCAATATCCTAATCAGCACCAAACATGGGTTAAAAAAAAATCTAAGAATTTTGCACATGTATTAAAATGCACTGAACACGAGTGAAACAGGGCAGGCGAGGCCTTCATCGTTCACGTTCACCACTGATTAAAACAGCACCATTGAACTCATCGGCTGAGAAATACCCTGAGAGTTTGGATAGTGGGGACCTGTCTTCAGTTCCTTTGTCTCCCTGCAGTTCAATTCCCCAAATCAAAGTTTATTTTAAAAAAGGTACTATAATCTGCCTTCCTGTGGGTCATTTGCAAAAGCCTTTGATGGATACAGGTGCCTGAAACCACACGTAGTCCTCCCTGTCTGGCGTCATGGCCTGGGGAAAATAGGAGAGGGCCGGGTCGCTAGACAAGGAGATGACCTGCCGTTTGACACGGGCCGGAACCCGGTAGTCCAGCTTGGGCCGGAACCAGTCCACCCCGCAGTCCCGGTGGGCCAAGGCCATAACTGTGGTGGCCATGAGGCGGACGGGTCGGGCGTCGGATAGGATGTCGGCTACGAAGAGGGCGCGGAAGAGCTGTCGCAGGCAGGGCGCGGCACAGAGGAAACTATCGCCACCACCAGCCACCAGCGCCTCCATGTCGACCTCATAGAGCTCCGTGGGCAGCACGACGCTGCCCCCTAGCAGCAGCAGGACACGCGGCACCCGGCTCAGGGAAAACAGGTGCTCCAGGTGCAGCATGACCTCGTCTAGATCCTGCAGTGTGCGCTGGCACTTCCTCCAATCCCAGCCACCCGGCCGTGCTGCCTTCCAGCCCGCGGCATCCTCCACCTTAAACACAAGGGACAACCCATGTCTCAATCAGAGTCGTTTATTTACCACCAAGTACTTTTACATACAAGGAATTTAATTTGGAGTGTCCTGTAAAACAAGACAATAAACTGTGTACATAGATACATTGTCTCCATTACACAGAAGCAGCAAATAAATAAAGACCAACCAATTTAAATATGCTCTTGTACTGTGCCCCAGTATAATCACCACATGCCAAGGCCATGACGCATACCCATTTTGAATAACTGATTACCCAGTACAGGGCTGTGCTGAACTTGTGGCCGATCGCATGATAAAAGATGACGCTGTAGGTAAGGCCCCGGTCATACCCGGCTGGCCGCCTGCTGTCTCGTCTGGTAATACACCAGCTGATCATAGGTCATGGGGAGCTGCTGTCGCTGATACAGGACACACTTCAGGATCTCGCAGACGAACTTGCAGCAGCTGTCCTGCGTGACGCTGCCCGGGAACACCACAGCCACTCGGCCCTCTTCCTTGGCCCTCCGTACCACCTCCTTGTCATCCAGCAAAGCTCGCCGCCCGGGGGGGGAGTTTATGGCCGCGCTCAAGTGTGCTGCGGAGGTGCGGTTTGCCAAATGGCCCGCTGTCTTCTGAGACTCAGAGTTGTCTGGGGGGGAAATGTATGTGTATGTATTGAATAAAAATATAATCTGTAATATAATCAATATTGCACACAAAGAATTTAAAGGGCACGGGCGCGCGCGCAAACAAACACATTAATAGTGCAGCTACAGCTGAACAATGTAAATGCTTAAAAGCAGTTCTCTGTGCTCCGGGTGACGCCGGGCTAGCCCTATGCCTTTCTGAATTCTACCCATGTATGTCACTCCCCTTTCGTCTAGCTAGTGTATAAAAGTGTGATTTAAAGCCACAAGCTAACTTTTAGGAAAAACTAATTACAACAGACATATAACAGCCCCGATTTCCACGATTATCACAACATATTAAGCGGCATCGCACTCCATTCCCGAGCTGACACTTTTACCTAAGTCTTCACACATCTATACAGCTGCGTTACAGTCTGGTATAGCAGTACAGCCAATTAGGACTTCGGGGATACTACGCTTCTCAGTACTTGCTTTACATTTAAGTTCTGAACCACTCGATTGGGTATATAAATGTTGTTTTAAGACCGGATAAACAATGCACTACGTTCTGGACCCACCATCAGTAGATCGGTCCTCCAGCTTTAAATCAGACATGGCCGGAAAGTCGCAGTTCTCCTTATCAGCCTGATCCTTCATGCCGGGCGATTTTTTGCGGTTGTCTACATGTAAGCCCTTCGTCGGCATCTCCTCACTATATTCTGGGTCGGAACTTATATCACTGTCGGATCTGTGCATTAGGTGCACCCCACCAGCGAGAGCACCCCCGAAACACTGCTCCGCCATTTCTCGGAAAGGGTGGAAATATGTTTGAATCTCCCCCTGCTGCGATGCATCATGGGAAACCGGAAGCGGAACTTCATCAAACTTACTTTTTTGAACTTTTGCCTCTGCGTGCTGCAGTAGGTTACGTACAGAAATAGAAGTGTAACACTTTAAATGCATAAAATTGATTTCATTTAAACGGACTTTTATTGTTGGTCTTGTTAAAAATCATGTTTTTAGTTTTGACGAATAGTACTGTCTACAGAAAAAAAATGCCTTATAAACGACCTAAAAACGTCCGTTAAAAACGAAGTATATTTAGATTTTAATCAGTAGACTACAATCAATAAACAATTTCCTCCGAAATAGTAAAAGTTGTCTGATTCTGTATAATGATAGAATTTAGATTTCTATCTGATCTGTCGAGTCAAGGCTCACCCTGTTCCCCCGCTAGAGGGCGGTAGCTGCAATGGCAATGCAGTCATGTGCCATTTCTTGTGCTCTTTATCGTTTAACCAATGTTCAACTGCAGAGTTCACTCAGTTAAATTTAATTTTCAGACATTACTACACAGGATATTGTAAATGTAAATGTAAGTACACTTGAATAAATGCTTCAGGACATCTCACATACTGAATATTAATCAGTTATAACAAAAAAATAAAATAAAACAAGAAACTAGTTTTTTTAATATCCGCCCCCTTTTTCATAACCACCATCATCTAACCAGTGTTTATGAAACAATGTAAGTGCTCATCAGCTAGCATCGCTGCATTTACTAGTGCGATGTCATTTTCTTTCTAATCATCTTTCTTCTAGTCAATTTGTGCCGTGAGAGTTTGTCTAGGGGCACCAAAATGTGGTTATAAATAAAGGAATAAATGAATGAATAACTAAAATAATCAATTCTAGTTCTTTCTGTCCGGGGATATCACAGTTACTCAATTATTAAAAATCATCGATTAAAATTTTACTTATCGATTGTTTGCCAAAACGCTGGAAGAAGACAGATCATAGTAGACGACGGTCCAGACGAAGAGCGAAAACCATCAGTAGTGTGGAAGCACTTCGCATTAAAAGTGAATGGAAAGTGTCTGTCAGTATTGCAAAGCAAAATTTAAATATCACCACAGCTCGACTGCAATGCAAATGCATCTTTAAGTCATTCAGGTTTGATGGACTCACCCAGTAATGCGAGGTTAGGAATGTCCTATTTAGCCTAGCCTGTCTTTGTCATCACTTTGACTTAAATAATTTATCTTGATGAACTTTCTACAATTCCTGTATGTCAAAATAATCGCTGATAAAACGAAGATTGCGACTGAGGTTCTTGCATCTTTAGAGAATCGAGATGGTCGTTGGGGTGGCGGATGCAAGGGTGACTATATGCACTCTTACATCGCCGGACCCTTTTTTCTGGAACCAGAACCTTTTTCCGGAGCCAGGGACTTTTGTCGTGTTTATAATAATAATAATAATAAAAATAATTGTCAGGGTCTGTACCATCTGACCCTGCCCTCTGTGACCCTTCCCCCATTTTGGGCAGCAGGCATTGCTGGCCATTCTGCTGTCCCCCCTCCCGTCTTAGTGTCTTGTCTAACCCTGGTGTGTTTCTCCCCGTTCCCTGATCCCCGCATAGCTCAGTGGGCTGAGCTGTTAGTATAGAGGCTGTAGCCGTCTGCACACAGGTTCAAGCCCAGGTTCACCTGTTTTGTTCATTGGCTTTCTGATTGTCTGAATGTTTGCTTCCCTAGTTGTGTTTTGGTTCCTTTCTTAGTTAGTTGGTTAATCAATCTGCGTTTTTTCCTGTTTTTGTCTTGGCCCCTCGTGGTCCTTTTCTTCTGTAGTTTCCCCAGTGTGTTTTACTCTCCCCAATAAACCCCTCTCGTCTCGTGAGCCGTAAGTGGATCGTCACCCTTTCTTCCTGCTGGCACCATGCCGCGCCGCTGTGACATATAAAAATATTACCTTTCTGTGGATGCTCATTGCTTGTCATATGAGTTAGGCCTAAGACAAATTTAGAATTTAATGCACATGTTGTTTTCTACGGAGGAACGTTTTTTTAAGAAATAGTTTCTTACCTGTAAGAAATTTTCTTAAACTAGACCTGTCTAGGTGGACCTAACTAGTTTAAATATCACGTAAACAAATTGCAAGAAAAAATTTGCAAGAGGATCTGCGCGGTGGTTAGGAAGTTTTCAACCCGTCCGTAGCTGTAGGTTTAATAGGAATAGGACTGATAAAATAATAACTTACTTAAAAAACAAAAATATCATACAATTGGGGCAGTACTCAGGACAGATAATACAGGACATTACAAGTTAACTGCGATATTTCAATAGACCCTCCATACTATAGTGAATTGTGCCCATGTGTTCCTTTTAAAATACCCAATAAAAACTTCGCATAAGTTTTTTTTTAAGGATACAAAAGATACCGAAAGATTACAAAGGGTTTCAGTTTCATTTTTCCGTTTGATGATGCAAAAGTAGAGCAATAACTATTGCAAGAGATTTCAACGTTTGCGCGACCTACATGTCCTGAATAATAAATAAGCACTAATCACTGATCAGGTCATTGACAGACACATTGACCAATGGCAAAGAGAAGGCTACTTGGCGTTATATTAATATTAATGAGATGTATGACGTATATCCGTATTTTATATGGGGAAACGAGTTGGATCTGTTTTGTAGTCCCTGTAGGGGGGTTTAGGTGGTCCGCTTCCTTTTTTATTTTTTTGATAAATCTTTACGTTGTTCGGTATTTACCCATTCAGCGTGAATGACCCGAATCAGTGAAATATATCTTTCAGTGTGATTTTATAAATAGGGGTCTGAAGGAATGGATCCGCGGGTGTCGGAGCTCTTCGGTACCGGCGCCGGGTTGAAGTCCGGCTCGCAGGGACCGGGCTCGGGGGCGGGCAACGGGTTTGGGCTAGGGTTAAAAAAGCCCGGTTCGAAAAACGGGAAAAGGGCGAAGAGCAGATCCAGCAGAGGCACGAAACCCAGCAACAACCCCCCATACCTGCCTCCCGAGGTGAGCGTCCTGTGCTGCCGGGCGGACAAAGCTCGCCTGCGCTGCCGTCCAGCTGGACGCCGCTGGCTTCGCTACGTGGCTAGTTTCAGTGTTATATGATCACAGCCAGGCTGAGCACTCGCTGACATATTAACTGTAGTATAATTTCTCAGACGCATCATTATTTGCTGTGCTTTAAGTGCTCCAGCTAAATTACTTGTACATGACAAGGATTTGCTGTGTTTTGGAATGCATGTGTAATTATGGTTGCTTGGCCGTTTCTCACTGGTGTGCTTTCCGCACATTTGTCCCCTCCGCTTGCAGAAAGCCCTGGAGGACACGAGGGTACGGTGCCGTGCTGCCCGATCGCCGCTGTAATAGCTGTGATAGCGGGCTGGCCCGTGTTTGTAAATAGAGGGAGCTGACGCTTGGGAATGCATCGCTGAAGTCGTGTCACATTGACCCTGAAAATATGCAGGGCGATGGGCTGGGATGAGCTGTATCCTGCAATACTGATAAAGAAATATATGTATTATCTAACCTCCATGATACCTACAGTTCCTACAGACCTACAGCCGCACATTGCGCATCAGCCGTATTGCACCACGTTTGCCTTTGCCCCTCCTGCCAGATATTTTTTTTTATATTGGCTGTTTATATTATATCATTTTTAACGCCATTTACCCTCACGAGCATGTTAATCCCAGTAAAAGAAATTGTAGTTCAACATCAAGCGTGTCTTAAAATATGTTGTCATTTAGAGTAAGCTAGAGGCCAGCTGGCAGGACATGTCACCCATGGTTATTTTAACGGCACAGTGGGTGTGTCATCGAAGACATTTCGTCCTGTAAACGGATCTCGCCCTGGTGGCTTTGTTGTGACGGCTTTGGACTGCATTTTCCGTCAGCAGTGAAAACGCGCAGTACCGTACATACAATATATACATACATACACACCCCACATAAAGCGCTTAAGCTTCCTGTTACGTATTGTGAGAGAACAAGTTCCAACATGATCCAGTGCCGTTTGATGACCTTGCGAATTTACACCCCTGAAATTGTATACAGTAAGAAGAGTGTGGACCTAGAATGATCATTGACATGCAAGGAAGAGTACTTTTTTTTTGTGCAGCCCTGAAACAATTATGAAATTATTTAACTCTGTTTACCGTTTGAGGCTTTAAGAGCGCTTGGTCTTACAGGGTACCGTTATGTCATTCACTTAAATAAAATAAGTAAAATAAGAATTAGCTGAATTAGGTATTTCCTTTTATGTTGGTCATGCTAAAATTTGTTTTCTTCCCAATTTCAGGCTGAAGAAGGAAATATCGAATACAAGGTAAAGGTGTGCTCTTCCTGCAGGGTGGTGTACACACTGGCCTCCTGGCTGAGCACAGCTGGCAAGGCTTAGTAATCATAAACATGGTGGCGGTTTATTAACTCTGGGGAAGAAGCTGTAGTGTTTGGCTGGATTCAAAGGCTTGAAACTTTTTAATTAAGGGCGTTTTATTCTTTACATCTGCCATCTTTTTTGTTAATGCTTTTAATATTCTCATGTGTTGTCTTATTTCCCACTGTTTTCAGTTTTGTTTCAGTTAATCATTTTATCTGCTTAAATGACAGAAGCAGATGATGCAGGGTTTTAGTTTCGGGTTTACATGTTTGGAAAGTGCTAGATAATGATTAATATTTTAATTATTGTTGTTATGGGCTGGATTGGCCTGGGCACCCGTCCTCGTGGGCCTGTGTGACCGTGTCCTAATGACCTGCTGTGTTACCTTACAGTCCCACCTGCATGGCTCACATGTGTCAGGCAGTGCCATTGGCCATGCCAGGTTACTATGGAGATGATGGCCCAAGAATCAAAGCTGCCCTGACACCTTAACCCTGCCCCTTGCCCACCCCCTTTTCTTGGCAGCTGAAGCTAGTGAACCCCACGCAGTACCGATTTGAGCACCTGGCCACACAGCTGAAATGGCGTCTGCAGGAGGGCCGCGGCGAGGCCGTGTATCAGATCGGCGTGGAGGACAACGGGCTCCTGGTGGGCCTGTCGGAGGAGGACATGAGGGCGTCGCTGAGGACTTTGCGCAGGATGGCAGAGAAGTGCGTTTGCCCCTCACCCAGCTCTCCTTTAATATCTTCTGTGAATATATCTTACCTTAGATGACAATTGAATATGTAAATAAGTAACATTTTTATAGCTAAATGTTAATTAAAAAGTAATTTTTTATGGGCCTTTATTTTGTGAAAACTTCATTCACTTGTAAAATCCTGTGATCTCACCCGGAGACCTTTTTCCAGTTTTCATTGAAAATGTATGAACTCTACATACAATCAGCAAATTTCTCATCTCTGTATCAAGACCTGCTACATGTATTCTTGTCAGCCATCTGTCTATTTGCATGTTTTACAGCAACATCTTCTTTTGATGCTGTACAGAAAATTCTCCGGTATCTTTTCTAGTCATCAGATGTTTCTTGCATGGGCCAGAGGGATGTTTGGGGTGTGGCTCTCCAGGTGCCTTGGCCTCTTCTGTACCACCTGTTAAGTGACGCCTGCCTTCATCTTCAGGGTCGGTGCTGATATCACAATCCTCAGAGAAAGAGAGGTAGACTATGATTCCGACGTCCCCCGAAAAATCGCAGAGGTCCTGGTCAGGAAGGTGCCAGACGACCAGCAGGTGGGTTTTTCTCACATCAGATGGTGACGGTGTGGTCCATCACGATGCTAACATCACGGGTTGTGTACGTATGCAGTTTCTGGACCTGCGTGTGGCAGTGCTGGGAAACGTGGACTCTGGGAAGTCCACGCTTCTGGGTGTACTGACGCAAGGTGAACTGGACAACGGTCGAGGGCGGGCACGTCTCAACCTCTTCAGACACCTTCACGAGATTCAGTCTGGGAGGACGTCCAGCATTAGTTTTGAGATCCTGGGCTTCAACAGCAAAGGGGAGGTAAGGCACAATGACACTGGCTCCCTCATACTAACATAGCGTGGTTGCTATGTGGACCTACTAGCTGGATGAAACTGCAGTTGAAGATTAGCATTATTTCTTTGACCTCTCCATTCCTCCTGCGGCAGGTGGTGAACTACAGCGAGTCTCGTACAGCAGAAGAGATCTGCGAGAGTGCCTCCAAGATGATCACGTTCATAGACCTGGCCGGGCACCACAAGTACTTGAAGACCACCATCTTTGGTCTCACCAGTTACTGCCCTGACTTTGCCATGCTGGTCGTTGGCGCCAACACCGGCATCGGTGAGTCTATCATATTTTCACAATTGATTGAAAGCAAAATTGTTTTACATATTAATGTTGGATGGCAGATGTATGCGCAGTGCATTTCTTGCTAGGGCAGAGGGCTACTGAAACATACGTGCTGTTAGATTAACTGTAAGGTGGAAGTTAAACGTAGCCCAAAAAGTTCTGAAAAACAGAACCTCAAATGCACATGTATACCGGGATAGCCAGCACAAGGGAAAGGCGTCACTGCCTCATGCCAAAGTGGGTCGGGAATGTGCCCTGTCCAGGGTGTATTGTTCCTGCAACCAGAGCCAAGGTCTTGCTTATCTGGTGGTAAACTGAATCTCCGCTGCGTAGCGGCTCGCTGGCGGACTGTGACGGTGGCAGAGATCCCAGCCAGTGTTGTAAATGCAGTTGACTTACACTGTAGTGCCAAGGAAGTCAGGGCTGCAGCAGTGAGGAATGGGTATGGAGGCCATTAGGGCCGTGCGGATGTCCCTGCCGTTGTACCTTTTTTTTTTTTTGTGTGTTGCCAGTAAATATGCAAAACCTAGATAATGGAAAGCTCTGAGGACCAGTGCTTAATGGATTCTCATAAAACAACTGCACCATTTGCCAGAGACAGTGCGTTTCCATATAGAAAGCATTTTAATGAATGATTAATAGACTTTGGACTCAGACTGTGTGTTTTTGCCTTGCTGGCCTGTGTGGACTCCTCTCCGGGTCACTGAAGAGGTATATTGCTCTCACAAGCTGGCAAACTGATGCCCCAATCAGCTGATGCAGGCGGGCACTTGTGGAACGTCTATGATATCGGCATGGGATTGATGCCCTTGTGCTATATGTAGTACACTCTTAACATTACTAGCATTCCTTGGGATCTCCAAGATCAGAGCTACCCAGGCTGTTTTATGGCATCAGAGTGACTGGGAGTGGCAACGATGCGTTTACAAGCTACGCACGGGGAGAGACCCTGAAACACGGAGGCCCTGCCGCAAAGGCGAATGGGGAGACTTCTTGAGGGTAGCTCAATGCTAGCGGTGTGTTGTGATGTGTGTAGCAGTCACTAGGGCTTGCTGCCAGCCTTCTTAACTCCAGGCACCCGAAGCCGAGCATGAGGAATAACGCCCTCCACAGGAAGGGTCAGCCATGTTTAGACATCAGGCGTCTTAAGATTGGGGTCACGGAACATTTGGGATTTTAAAAAAACGTAATTGAAACTTTCTGTGTTTCAGCACAATGTTACATCAGGTGGTAATTCAGAATAGGTGTGGTTGTGCACCGTGATTCTGGCCTTGATGCTAGTATTGTTTTGAGAATTAATCCATATTGTCCTTCACAATATGTAACAAGAACCCTAAGGGCATTAGTTGGGGTGTGTATGTTTATGTAATACAACATGTTTTCGCTGCTAATGGAAATAATGCTAAGGACAGCCTCTGCGGGATCTGTGTCTGGCATGACAAGCATCTAATGCAGATTCTTGTATATGGAGAGGATGGACTTATCTCCTTGCTGTCAGCACACTCACAAATACAATACTGTCTTTACAGATCTTGCCTTTACCTAGATGAGCTGTAGATACATTGAGTATGCATTGTAATACACAGTATTCCAGGATTTGTAAAGACTTTCAGCTTATTCAAAAATGGACCATGACCACATAATACAAGACACACCTAGCAGTAACCCAGTGTCGCTGTCTCTTGCCACAGTGCCCCCTATCTGTACAATGCAGAGCAGAGAGCTGGTTAAGAGACACTATTTTGTGTGTCAGTCGAGTTCTGCTTAGTCCTCTGTGTAAACATTTCCACAAAGCCTTTCAGCGTGTCAGTAGGTAAACTGGAAGAATAGGATGGAAAGACACTGTTTACTTATCCAGAACTTTGAGATGTTACATTTCAAAGAGGAGATGTCAAGGGCAGCACAGGAGGGGTGATCTCTGGTGTCACTGGCCCTGCTGCGATGGTCAGGTGGAGAACCTGATGCTCCAATCTCCACTTTCACTGGGGTGAGTTTATGGAGGTGGAGTGGAAATCTGGGAGGGAGGGGCCGAGGGGGTTCTGTATCCGAGACCAGCGCGAGTTAGATAATGAGTCGCGCCAGTTCTTCTCACAGAAGGCTTGAGTCCCTTGAGCAAAGACATTGCTCAAATCTGACAAATCCATGTCCTTTCTCATTATTGTTCACTCTATAAGCAGAGCGTTTCTTTTCCTGTGCCTTGGAGTGGAACGGGCCAGTTTCCTCCAAAAAACGTACTTTTCAGTGCCTTACTCTGAATGTTCCTAATTATTTCACGTTGACATCTTGAGGTCTTTTTTGCTCTGGCACCAGTATCTCCAGGGTTGGAAATGGAGAAGAATCTCATGTTGGTGGGGTAGTGAACTGAACACTGATGGTTCTGGTTTGGCTCTCAGTGGGCACCACCAGGGAGCACCTGGGCCTGGCCATGGCTCTGAAGGTGCCCATCTTCATCGTGGTCAGCAAGGTGGACCTGTGCCCGCGCGGCACCGTGGAACGCACCGTACGGCAGCTGGAGCGGATTCTGAAGCAGCCTGGTTGTAATAAGGTGCCCATGGTGGTGGCCATCGAGGACGACGCAGTCACCGCCGCCCAGCAGTTCGCCCAGTCACCCAGGTGCGTTGTCTGCATACCGTCACTTTGTTCCTCCTGCACCGGTTGTATGGTGTGTTTGCAGCTCACGCTTCTTTTTTATACGTGCTGAAAGAACGGGCTATTTATAGCCACCGCCATCTGTGTGTCCACCGTGGGGTCTTCAGCTGAGCTTAGATACGCACACAGTCGTGTCCTTACGGTCATGAGTTTGCGAGCTGGAGCTCGTCGGCCAGTGCGGTCTCCCTCGGCGTCTGACGGAGAGTCTTGTGTTTCCGCCCCTAGCATCACGCCGATCTTCACCCTGTCCAGCGTGTCGGGGGAGAGCCTAGATCTGCTCAAGGTGTTTCTGAACATCCTGCCCCCTCTCAGCAACAGCAAAGAGCAAGAGGAGCTTATGCAGCAGCTCACAGAGTTCCAGGTCCTTCAAAGATGCATATATCCATTGGTTTTTTTCTTTTTCTTTTTTTTTTTTTTTTTAGGGGGGGGCGTGTGGCTCAGCAGGGTAAGACGTTGTGTCTGTGATCAGAAGGTTGCCAGTTCAAATCCAAGGGTCGGCAGAGTGATTTTACAGGAGATACAAATCATTTGAGTCTAATTTTCCCTACAGCTGCCCCAGGGACAGACAGTGTCTGTTAAATGAATAAAATGTAAATATCCAATTTTAGTAATCTGTTAAATGAAGCCCAGCCTGATGGAGATGGTGTCTCCGCAGGTGGATGAAATCTACACTGTGCCGGACGTGGGCACGGTGGTGGGAGGGACACTCTACAGGTTAGTGCATGAACGAGCCCATCGGGAACTTTCAGAAAGTGCCTTGACCATCAGTGGCACATGGATACCGTGTTTTTGGTAACCAGCTACTCTGGTGCTGCCTTGCACGGCTGCTAAGGCATGTCCGATGTTCGAGTTCTGGCCGGTTTATCATTACCCGGTTCTGTCTGCAGTGGGATTTGCCGTGAGGGGGAGCAGCTGGTGGTGGGCCCCACGGACGAGGGCAAATTCCTGGACCTGAAGGTGTGCAGTATCCAGAGAAACCGTTCGGCCTGCAGGGTGCTCCGGGCGGGTCAGGCCGCCACGCTGGCGCTGGGGAGCTTCGACCGCTCACTGCTTCGAAAGGTTAGCCTTCAGCGCGGCCTGGTCGCCCCTGGGGCCCCATTGTCCTCATTATAATGCAGGTCATTGTGACAGGTGCTACAGTTCAAAGAAATTCACACAATACAGTATTTCCCTGAAAGCACTCGGGTTGTTTGCTTTGAATCTGCCGTCTTCAGGTTACAAGCTCATATCGCTAACAGGGATGCTGCTGTCCTATAGGGCTGCTGGCATCTGTCCAGCTTTCGTATTCCCCTTAGTGTTACAGTGTTGCTCCATTCAGCAACTCTGTAACCTTTCAGCAATTAGTTAAGGACTACAGGTGTGATGGTGCCCCCCCACAGGGCATGGTAATGGTGAGTCCGCAGATGAACCCCACTATCTGCTGGCTGTTCGAGGCTGAGATCGTGCTGCTCTTCCACGCCAAGACCTTCCACAAAGGCTTCCAGGTGACGGTGCACATAGGCAACATCCGGCAGACAGCCATGGTGGAGCGTCTGTATGGGAAGGTGGGTCTTCCCCTGTGCACCAGCCTCATATCCTCCTGTACCTCTACAGCAGTGTTTCCCAATCCAGTCCTTGGGGACCCGTAGACACACCACGTTTTTCATCTACTGGGAGCTGGGAGGGAGCAAAAATGGGGACTGTCTGTCAGGGAACTGGGAGGGAGCAAAAACATGGACCGTCTATGGGTCCCCGAGGATCGGATTGGGAAGCACTAATCTACAGTAATACTTCTCATTTTTGTAAGTGTATTTTTATGTTTTTATTTTGAGAATTGCATTATATCCTTTACCATTCTTGAAACCCACGATTTATGGCTTCTGTTGTCGTGTAGGTATGAAGTATTTCTACAACGACAAAAATGAGCTGATTTAGTATTGCCAGCATTCTCTAGAAATTGACCTTAATTTCCTAAGTACTAGTGAAAAGAACTTCATCAGAGGGCAGGAAGTCCCACCTTCACACTGGGCCCTGATTCGTCAGCTTGTGCCCCCTCTCTGTCTCCAGGAGGAGCTCCGCACGGGGGAGAAGGCAGTGGTGTGTTTCAGGTTCATCAAGCATCCTGAGTACTTGAAGGTGGGCGCCAAGCTGCTGTTCCGGGAGGGTGTGACCAAAGGCATTGGACACGTCACCAGCTTACAGCCAGTCTCCCTGTAACACTCCACCCCCAGACCAGTCCTCCGCTGATGACGTGTCAGCCCCCTCCCCCCTTCCCGATTTTGTCCCTCTTTGGTCTGGGTTGGCCTCTGGATATCTTTTGCTGCCTCACCATGCCAACCCCCACTCTTTTTATCAAACAAAAAGTGCTGTTAGCGCACACTAACAGCAACAGTTTCAGTTTTACATGCCAGATTTTAATATTTGTTTCTCCCGAGACTCATTCACCAGATTATTGACCAGCAAGACTTGCTGTCGAAGCCGATAACCTGCCACACTAGTTCTGCTGTTTTTAGAAATCTGGAAAATGTCAGATATATTTTACTTCAGAAATATGCGAATATTATGACGAGGCAGCTACGTGACTAAACCAGGCAGTTCTAGGTCAAGTAGAGTGCAATGGCATAGTATTGAAGGAAATTTGGCAGCGTTAAGAATGAAAATATCCTTTAAAGTTGCTGAAGTTGCGCTGGATTTTGAGATGTCTGTCAAATGTATAATTCTGTTGCAAAATTATTTGCAGCAGAACTCTGCTTATTTGAGCTTCTGGGTTCAAAATGTTTAAGTGGAAACACATCCAGCGTTTGGTCCAGTTAAGTTGGTTTTGAGTGAAATTTGAACGCGCTAAGAGTTTTCTCGGTTAGAGACGTTTACAATACCAAAAAAAAAAGTCCTCTCTCTTCATGGCAGCTACTAGATGTCCTCTGGCCTCCATGATAAGCCAGGGCAAGAAGGTCCCCTCTGCTACCCAGTTATCAGTACCTCCTTATCAGACCCAAGCCCTGGGACTGGTGGGATATTTTTGGGCCCTAGAGCACCTCCAGAAAGGGCAGCTTAAAAACAGGCGGTGCAAGATTGATTACTTGGAGTTTCTCCCAGTAACTGTAGAAACGTGATGGTGTTAAGAGGCATTCATATTGACAGTAGCCATAAAGGCTGTGGAATGGCAGGGGGAACTGCTATTTTTACAGACCTGTCTTGTCTCGTAAATATCTGGGCAGGTCGCCCGATTTCTGCCTGAACTGAAAAACGGAAAGGATCCATCAGCCCAGTGAAGTGGGATCTTGATAGTATTTCTGTAAATCACGAGCTGGAATCGTTGCCTTTTGTAAAATCTAAGCTGACAGTCAGTAAGCAGAATTCTGTCTGCTTCTTACAAGTGCTTTAGTTCCACTGCAGAGTATTTTTTAAAATACTGCATTCCATTCCCAAGCGATCGATTATTAACCTGCCCCGAGGGTGTCCTCTGCCTCTTTGAACGGCACACTGAGGATGCCTGGCCAGTCTTGTAGCTTTGGGGATCCG
>JAAGVU020000061.1:3735141-3758474 GCA_011763525.2 Mormyrus iriodes
AGGAGAAAGTTCATTGAGATAAATCTAAGCACAGTTAACTAAGCACAGTTAACTAAGCACAGTTAACTAAGCACAGTGCTCCATATACTGGTGAACTAAATTAGATCTTTTTTCCATTTTCAAGAAAGATGCACTTTTGGGTTTTAGGGAAAAAAAATTCAGTGCACAGTTACTGCGTAAGACTGTTTGCTGATATTGGATTAAGACAAAAACTGGTCGGCAGATTCGTCTATCTGTCAGTATCACCATGTCACAGAGCAGACATGATTTAAATAACATCTGCCTTTTCGGTGCAGCGTTACTCTAAAAGAGTTTGATCATTAACAAGGCAAATGCAGTATATGTCCGTAAGACATTAGCAAAGGGCTAGTTTCACTTCTTTAATTAAACGAAACCATTTTGCAGCTGTCGTTCAGGGTGACTTGCATATGTACTTTACATATATCTATGCTTCTGTCTTGAAATGCTTGGGGGAGGCCGTACATTTAGTCAATTATGCACTTCCATGTTATCAACTATAAAATTTATTAATTTAGACTGTAAATTGTCTAACACTGTTAGAATAATTGTGTTAGAATAGAATCTAACACAGTGTTAGAATAATTAATTCGAGACATGGTTAACAACAGTAAAAGTTGTCTCTAAATCAGTAAGAAACGATGTTCAAATGCGACTTAATGGTACCATTGGTCTGGATTAAATAGTAGTATGGATATCTCATCACCTGTACATAACGCGTAGATTAAACAACAAAGAAATTAAACTTACGAAATCGAGAGCGCCAATTTGCAACTTCGTTGCACAACGGTAAACACCTACCTGCTTTTCAGACTGAAAACGGCGATTGGAACGTCATCAAAATGCACCGAAGCAGTAGCCGGCTTCCGCCTCTGGGCGCCATCTTTGTGAGGTCAAAAAATTACCTGTGCGCCGCGGGTTCGAAGTACAAATCTCTGCAGCCTGGAGCAGCGTGTTGATTGGGAGGGGTTTATCACGAGGATTAGGGTTAAAGCTGGTTTGTTCATGCTTCTCCGCACAAGTGTATGTTTACACAGAAATGTTCGTAGTTCTCTGGTAAAGCCGCGTACTTTGCACATGTGTACAACCTGTCGTATTTATATTATTACTATTAAATGAATAATAATAATATGAATTATTGTTCTGATATTCCCTGCACACGTAGCACAGCAGTGAGGTTTGTGTCCGTTTTTCTATGTTTTACAAATTCAGGGAGCCAGCTCACAGGGTTGCCAAATTTGGTCAGCTGGCTGGCGTGAGATTTTCACTTCAAGACAAGTCTGCATATGCATTTACATGTATGTGACAGTTTTATTACCTTGTAAGTAGTCTTTAGGGTCTGTAAACTAACCCAACGCTCACCAAAAGCATCGACGCTAGCGAATCGATTATGCGCAGTGTGTTCAGAGCGGCACGTGGACAAGAATTAGGAGCCAGGGCACGTTCGAACACGGAGACGTATGATGACGTCAAACGCATCGTAAAAGTTCGCGTGGTCACGTCCACAAGTACACGTGCGGAGAAGTATGGCTCAGCCTTTAGGGTGTCAGATGAAAACAGTCCCTTTGTTATGAACCCCTTCCATATTGCGCCTCCTACTGGACATCCGGCTCCTGGCAGCAGAGATATGCCTCTCGCGGCTTCGGAAACACGATCAAAATCAGGTTTGTCGGCGCAGTATTTTCACACACGCAGGGAATTGGTCTCCGGCTGCCAGTGGCTCTCCTACATACAGTATATACATAAAGAGCATAGATCTTATGACATTATGTTGAAGGTGGGCTTATTTTGTGCTTGTTAGATGTTATGCTTAGATGTAAACCTGTATATAAAGGACAAAAAAACATTGCACCACGCCGTTCACGGAGTTTTACTTATGTAACATCGTTACCTTTATCACAAACACCCGAAGGACGTCTCCGGTGTAGACAAGGGAAATGTTCACACATAAAGCCATTGTACTGCAGCTGACTGCATTGTATTGTGTCTCAGTTAAACGAATAGTTCAACACAGAGATTGCATCGATTTTCCTATTACAGGTCCTTCGTCTGACTACAACGTTTCTGTAGTGTTGCGTATATGCAGCATTTCAAGAGAGTTCAGGAAAAACAAGAGGCGGTATTTTGTTTCAAGTGTTTTATTGTAAATCCTTATTCTATACATGTAACATTTTCAATGAGAGAGAAAATTAAAGGACAGTCACAAAATAAATACATTTGCAAAGAGAAAAATGCAAAGTGTTGAAAGCTGCCTCTTGTTGTAACCTTGTACTGACCGTCTACAATGTATTAAACCACGCGGTTATTCGTCTGAGTTAATAGACTTGAGGTTACTCTTTGAACTGCTGTGAGGGCATGACATGATAGAACCCAAGTGAAGGACTGGCTTTTTCTAAACCTCATTTCCTCTTCTAGTTCACCTTCATATGGCAGAATTTCTCACTGTAGCTGACCTTTAACAAGCAGATTCAATCAGTAATCATTAGGGCTCAACAGGCCTGCTGGTGTATAGTGACCAGTCCATAGTGTCTATTAGAGGCCCATCCAAGTGGTCAACCTGCCATTTCCTGCTGCTGGACGATAGTCTTCCATGGTATCTCCACAATGCATGACTTGTACGTACAGAAAACACCAAAATGTATCATTGCTTTGAATTGCATTCGGTCAAAATGAAGAAACCTTAAAGGCAGTGTTTTAAGAACAGCACTGGTTGCTATACAGTGCCCCCCCAGTTAATAAGCAGGTCAACACTAAAGTGTGCAAACCTGTATGCAGAAATGCGGGCATTAGTGTAAACAAGCTGAGGCCTAACAGATGGTCCGAAACTATACAGTACAAGGAAAACAGATACACCAGATACGAGAGGCCGTAACTGCATCACGGACATACCGCGGGACTCCCCAAGGGGGTGCCCAACCTTTTTGTTTTAGCCGCCTAAACACCATTCATCACCGTTATCGAACACACGTCCTTAAAAGGCCCCTCCTTTGTAAAAAGCACTTAAACCCTACCCATGTATTGCAGGACTATCTTGAAAAACTGCAAATGAAGCAGAGTCCAGGGACATTAACTTGCTACATAAAATACTGTTTGCTGTTGTTGTTGTTTTTGTCATTACAAAGCATATTAGAACCTTATACAGACATGTCAGACTCGGTTCTCAAATCAGTTCATACTCCGATTTCAAGAAAAATAGTAGTTATCCTGGTAACCAGTGACACCTGCCACAAGATAAGCACATCCGCAGATCAATTAGTGAGAAAAAAAAAACAGAAAAAAAAAGTTACAATAAAAATCCTTCATGCGTTTGGCCAGCTTCCCATTTCATTGTCCTCACTACCGTGTGATTAGGAAGTCACAGTTTCGATAATCTTTGCAGCCCCGTCTTCATTGTGCTGCCGTCCATCTGCAGTGTGGCCCATGGCAGTAATGAAATCTGTCTGCTTTCAGTGTGTTCAGGCCAGGCTCCTCTGACGTGGCTTGATCCTTGGGTACAGCTGTTGAGAACCACCACATGTAAACGAAATATACAGCGTCATGTTCCGAACGGTCCCATCCCCTCTATGGCCCAAGGCCTTTAATGAAATGATGGTAAATTAAAGAACTCCAAACCACATCTAGGTGGCAAAATTTTCTCTCTCATAACTGCTTCTGAACAGACGATAGCATGACAATTAAGGATGGGAACTAAATTTATTGCTTGTTCAAATCATATTAGGTGGGGCATGAACTTGCTAGTCATTTGGATGAAAAAGTGTTGGACAGTGAACTAAAAATAAGTTTACAGTAGTGTTTCCCAATCAGGTCCCTTGAGACCTGCAGCAGTCCAGGTTTTTGCTCCCTCCCAGCTCCCGGAAGCAAAAACATGGACTGGATTGGGAAACACTGGTTTACAGTGTTTCGGCCACTTACCCCAAGCAAGTTCCTGGGGACGTAGCCCTCTTGGTCCCCCATGCGCACCCACCACCACTCCACCTCCTCATCATCCTCGCGACGCACCACACTCATGCCGTCACCCTCCTTGAAGGACAGCTCGTCCTCGTTCTCCTTTTCAAAGTCCCAGAGGCCGTAGACCACGCCCCGATTCATGATTCCCATCTTCTCCTGCACACCTGTGGGCAGACGTGGGCCGGCATGTTCAAGGAAACCTCCAGAGAAATGCCAATACTGCACTGGGTCTCAGCTGTCCAAACCCCCAACACACAGTGCTGTTGGCACAACTGAATCCTTTTACACACATAACACAGGCTGTGCATTGAGACCGGCTGAATCAGCTCTATGTTCCTCAGAATGGCTTTGCTAATCTCAAGTACTTGCTGGGCTTATTTGCATGTAGATGAAAGAAATATGGCCAACAGACTAAGTACCCAGCCCCATTCTTGGTCCCTACTCTTGATTCTCAAGAGGAGCTGGTTTAAAGGATTTTACTTAAGACCAAGTGGGATACTGACCATACAGGAACTGGGAACACTGGGTGTACCCCTCCTCCATCTCCTCGCACTTGTCTGCCGCAGTCTGCATGTCGCTGTAGGTCATGGCGAACACGGCAGCCCCAGACTCCACAAGGAACTTGCAGACTTGCACGTTATTGCAGGAGGCTGCGCAGTGCAGGGGTGTCCTGGGAAGCACAGGGAAGATCAGAAAGTGCTCCCCTAACTTGCCTACTGCTGTACCCTCGCTCTAAAGCAATGTGTCCCAATTCGGTCCTCAGGGACCCCCAGACAGTCCACAATTTGCTCCCTACCAGGAGCTGGGAGGGAGCAAAAACGTGAACTGTTTGGGGGTCCCTGAGGACTGGATTGGGAAACACTGGGTTAAAGAAAATGGTTTAAAGACAATCCTAGCTGCAGTAAACAGGTTTTAACAACTAAAAAATATGAAGTCATTTGATCAGCGCATCTAAGAATCGAAGACATAGTAGCAACATGGAACCTTTGCCAGAATTCTGTACATTTGCATTAATTTATTTAGCAGGAACTTTTGTCCAAAGCAACATCCAAGTGAGGAAAGTTTGTCACCAGAAAGCGGGGTCAACCATGGAGCAACTGGGGGTTAAGAGCCCAACAGTGTTTCTACTGTCAGCCACAAGATTTGAGTCCGTGAAATTCTGGGCCCACTGTTCCCAAACCACCTGAGCTATACTGCCGCACCACCAGCACCTACCAGCCATCGCTGTCCGCAGCATTGACGTTGACCCCAAACTGCACAAGGAACTTGACAATGTCAGTGTGCCCGGCGCAGACGGCGTTGTGCAGGGCAGTGATGCCCTCATCGTTGGGTTGGCTGGGGTCCTCCACCTGACACGGGGATGCATGGGGTCAGGACCTTTGGCTGAGGTTTACATTTATTCCATTTACCATCACATCAGCCCCGGTAGCCGGCAGAGATGGAGGCACCTTAAACAAGGGCCTACGTTTGGTTTCAGCACTGGTAGAGACCAAATCAGCACAGAGTCCCCCAACTCCGTAAAAACACAAGGTACTTCCACAATATTGATAAATCCCAACAGTCTATACCCAAATTTATGTCCCTAACCTCAAGGATTTAATAAAATGCACCTCACTCACCTCATAAATGATCCTCTGCACCAGGTCAAACTCTCCCTCCAGCGACGAGTCCAGTAGCAGCGCTAGAGGGTTGAAGCGGACCCGCATGCTGTGGTCGATGCGCTCCGAGCCAAGTTTGCGCAAATTGGTTCTCTTTCCCTGGGTCCAAAGGGGAGACAAGGGTTCAATGAGGCAGTCGAACTACTGCTTTTGGACTCAGAGTCAGGCCAAGCACAGAGTCACGCCCCTCCCACTTTCCAACTATCCTATGACTCACAGCATTGTGAAACAAATCTTCATCACTACCCTTTACAGGACTGTTACTCATAACTTACATTGCCGTTACTACTGGTGTTGGCTCTAAGGACAGTAAGAATTTCCAACAAATACTAAAGCACTCTTTAGGGAAAGCTGGCACCAATACAAGCTGGTTTCAATTAATGGGGTCGCATAATCCGATTAAGGCCCCCCTCCCGTGGTCCATATAAGAAAGCCTTCTTGAGGATTTAGGGGAAAGCGCCGATGTGAGTTAGAGACAAAGGCTGTTTTGAAGTGGGTCAGCTCGCTGATCCGCAGTGACCACGCACTCCATCCCATAATGCGGCCTTGGCAGAACTCATGCCGAAATGCCTGGGACAGAATGCTGCACATTGTTTATTTTCACATAGTAGCAAAAAAAAAAAATAACCCCCACAAATCTGGGGCAGGGGGTGCGGCGCTGGGTCGTCACGGAAAGGCTGTAAGATGCAGGCGGCCGCATAGCCGCACAGGAAATTAGGATCGGTTTACAAAGCGCTGATGGAACCCAATGACCAGGGTGACTCAAGTCTGGCGATATGAGACCGAAAAGCCAGACCTCTGGGCTTCACACCGAGACATACACCATCCCTCGCTATAAACTCAGAAGATGCTGCCACAAGGAACAGAATTTTTGAGAATTCTTTCAAACAAATTCCTTCGAAATATAAAGTACTATTCTTCAAAGTACTGATATTACAACACACAATGAAATATGGTGATCAGCTTCTCACCATAATCTTACATTCAGCCTGCTGCAGTATTACCTGCTAGACACTTCAGGAAACATTTTCTGTGTGCTTAACCAAAGCAGGCTGTGTGCGTTTCCCTTTATTGAACCTTAACGTCTGGCTTCCCGCTGTCAGACATGATTTAATCCTGGGATGGGGCCACGGGTAGATACTCGGCAGCTGCATTGCAGGTGTACGAAACGGGGACAGATAACTCTGGTCGTTCTTCCATAATCAAACGGCCTCCAGGGAGCAGCTACTTAGGACCATTAAACTGTGGGGGGTTGGAACTGAATCAGATGCACAGCATCACTTCCCTTTAAAACGAGGCCTGCATTTTTTTTGCCCCCACACCCATAACTCCACAAAACTGCAGAGTCACCTCCTCTGTTCCCACAGGAGTGACTCACCACCTCAGACTCCACCTCCACTTTATACTGCATTAACTAGCACAGAATACCGGAGGGCGGGAGATCTGTATCTCCCTGCTTGTACTACTGAGCACCTGGGCTGCGTACCGGTGGCAGGCTGGCCTGTCCCATGATCTCAGGAGGCTGCATGCTGAAGGTGTCCTCGCCAAGGATCTCCTGCTCCCCACCACTGGGGTAGGGAGGAGGGGGGTATGGTGGAAACTCCTCCAGGAATTCATCAGCCGAGGGGTTAAGGGAGCACTCATCATCATCCTGGGCTGGATGAAGAGAAGGGAGGCTTAAGGTGTCCTCCAGGGTGGGTGCTGGGCGGGAGGGAGGTGGAGGTGGGACAAAGTCCTCCATGTCAACTTTGGAGACAGTAGGCGGGGACTCAGCTGGAGGCGGGGTCTCAGGTGTGGGCGGGGCTTCGGCAGGCTCAGTCTCATCAGCCGGTGACGTGTCAGTGAAGTGTTTCTTGGCATCTTCCTTTCCTTTTGCTTCCTCTTCCTCCTCCTCATCCTCGGCACGGGCCGGGTGTAGGGGTGCTGTAGCAATCGTGGTCTCCATGGCAGCCAGCGTTGTCTTCTGGTAAAGCAGTTTCTGGATGTTGGGGCCGCCGGGGCCCTCAGGCTCTGTGATGGAGCTGCGCTTCTTGAGGGGCCGAGGTGCGTTGGCCATCCGCCGGCGCAGCGCCTCCAGCTCCACGTCACTCTGGTGCCGGTATGGGTTGGAGATGAAGGGCAGCAGCTTGGTGGGGCTCAGCGGCCGGGGAGCACGCTCCACCTCCTGGGCTTCTCCGGTGGAGGGGCCATTGTTGACCACCTGGTCCATCTCGCTACTGGGTAGATCTGCGTAGGGATTCTCTGGGTACTGGGATTGCTGGACCCCTCCCTGGAGAACAGGCTTCCCATACACTGCACAGAGATGTGGGAGCAAGGTTAGAACCATGCAGAAGACCTGAAAACAGATCATTGTGACCTCCCTGTTACCCTGTAGGCTCAGGACCAGGTTAATGGGCCTGCCCGAAAAGCTATACTGTGGGAGTCAATGTTTCTGACATTTTTCGATACTATTCAGCACTGGGAAATAAGAGCACCGCAGCCAGGCATGTTTGGATTCAGTGGCTAATCCCCAGAGGAGGAAGGAAGTATGTTAGTTTCCCAGAATAACACTGAATCAGCTGGACTCTTTGTACTTGTTTTGACTCGATTAAACCTGTATTCCAGCTAACTGATGTGACATCCAGGTAGTAATGAACATCTGAATAAAAAGATCTGCAAGAGACATTCTCTATTCTATTGGAAACCCACTGCAGCACTGTTTGATGCAAAGCATGATGTGAGCCCAATTCTGAGCAGTCTAAGCTAAAGCCTAAGAATCTATTCTTCCTGCAGCCTTTTTCCTGGTGCATGCCAAGCCCCATTACAGCTCTACAACAAAACCAATTTGATAACTGGGACTAATCCAGAGTTCTGCCAGCTCACTGAAAGATTAAGATGCATGGTCGTTGATTCGAGTCCCAGCTTTGACACTGGATGGAAAATGCCAGTGATACAACCAAGAGTTAAATAAGTGGCAGAAGGGGTCTATAAAGGAGGGTGCGCCAATCACAGCTGCATCTCAGCTGCTGAACACCCTAACCGTGTCACTGTCTAATGATATGTTTTGAATCAGTGAGTGATAGGGAAGGGGTCACTCTAGGGGCCAATCAGCTTCCAGCTGGGACCAGTGCCCCCGTGGTCCCTTGCCTGTGTACACCCCTGGCCCTAACCCTTCCCACGGCTCTGAACTGCTCCTGCGTTTATACAGGTCCCCTAGTGGTGGGACAAGAAAAATGAGTGGAAGGGTCAACAAACCAAGCAGCAGTGGTCTATGCAGACAGACTAGCAAGGTGCTGCCAGGCGAGGCTCACCGCTGATGAAGGGGCTGGAGCGGCCCGGCGCCCCCCGTGCAACGGCGCCCTGCCCGGCCGGCTGGAAGCTTTTCGCAAGGGCAGGCTGCTGGGTGTACATGGAGTAGATGGAGCTGGCCGCCACCGTCTTGGGCTTCTGGAAAGCGGAGGGGGCAGGTTCCTTTGGGGGGGGGGGCGGCTCGGGGGTGAAAGGCCGCACGGCGACCGCCGGGGGGAGCTCCTGCTTTGGGGGGAGGGGCAGCGTGTGGCACTGCAGGGGGGGTGCCGGGCCCCGGGAAGGCTGCCCCGCGAAGGGCGGCTGGAGCTGTATGGCCGGCCTGGCCTTGCCAGGGAAGGTGCCCGCGGACAGGCCCGCCTTGCCATAGGATGGCGGCAGGGTCACCTGCTTGGGTTTGCTGGGCACAGGCGGGGGCACTTTGACCAGACCCTTCCCCTGGAAGAGAAGAGGACTGATTTATAATCTGTTGGACCTCAAAGACAGACTTTGATTTAAGAGGGTGGAGTCTAGCTTATTGCACCATCACACTACAAACATGACACTATGCCATGCACCTTTATTCTCTGAACGACTCAAAAAGAATTTAATTATTTAACTGCTTTGATCGCTACTCAGTGTAGTTTTAGGCCCTGTGGACAGCAAGCAGAGAGCCAGGATGGACGCAGCACCTCGCAGGCATTTACCTGGGCATCCCTCAAGAGGTCCTCGCTGCTCTGGTTCCTGCGCAGTGAGGCAGCACCTGGCTCGGGGGCCTCGAACATGGAGACAGGACGCAGCTTCTTGTCCTTCAGCCCTTCAGCATGTTCTGGTGGCAGCAGAGGAGGACGACACTCACATGAACGGTCCGGGTGTGAGGAAAAAGATGGGGGGGGGGCCGAAGATTACCTGGCTCCACAGTGGCTTGAGATGGCATGCGGGGGAGGGTGGAAGACAAGCCAAGGCCCCCGTTGGACTCCAGGCCGGCGATGTTCCACTCAGATACCTTGCCTCCTGGATGGAGATGGACACCGACATTTAGCACTGGGTGCTAGCACCATTGAGGTAGCGGGTTTTACCCATGCAGGACTAGATGGAAAAACAGTCTGTAGCACACAGATCACAAAAAAACCCCACAAACTCACGAATCATTAGAATCATGTATCAATGATTTCTGAAATATGCCACACGGATTATTCAGGTACGCCGTTTAGCCGCGGTATGACGGAGTACAGCAGGAACGTGTCAAATCAACAAGCACGTGACACATGGCAGGCACGGGTGGGGTCACGCTTGGCAGGGCCGCGTGGGCACGGGCAGCCCATACCTTTCCGCTTAGCCCGCAGCTCCTTCAGCGGCACTAGCAAGAGCGTCGCTTCTGAGGAGGCACACGAAGGGTTAATCGGTTAAGCTCCTCCCACCTCAAAACAGACACACAAAGCATCCCACACAGCTCATGCACCAAGACGCACGCAAAAGGGGTTACACGGCTTCCCCGGAGCTCTGCCCAGTTAAAGCCCACCCCCCATTCCACAAGCAGAGCTAACGGCATCCAGCCTGGGGGCAGGCCAAAAAAAGGGGGGAGGGTGATGTTCGGGCATATTCTGCCCCGAACAGTTAAAACCAGAAACAACAAGATGAGTCACAGAGTGGAGGCAGGGACTGAGAATCTGCTCAGAGCAACAATTATGATTTCAGGGCCTGGACACCATCATTCTCCTCAGAGATTATTCCACCAGAGTGACTCAAAACGTCCAGGAAATTCTATTTCCTTTCTACTTTTGTTTGCCTTGGCGGGCCTGAAACAGCCCAATAAAATGAGTCAGGGAACAAACTATTAACAAGAATCTTGGAGCTTAACTCCGGATTTCAGGGTGAATCAGTCGGGTCATTAAACTCTATGAATCAGTCCTATTTCAAGCAACAATTTTATAAGGACACGCTTGACCAAGTTAAGATGCAGTAAACACACATCACCTAGGTAACCCTTACTTGCTAGCGCCCCCTTGTGGAAACGTATTGAGTTGAACAAAAACAGTGACATCCCCAAAGAGGCACTGCACCACCACAGACAGGGCACCCCTGGCAGGCTGCATTCCCAATCCACGCGGTACCTTCTGAGCTCAGTGTGACCTCAGCGCTGGACTTGGCCTGAGACCAAGGTGGCTCGCCGGCCCGGTCCGTTCCTGGGAGGATAGCCGCGGAACCCTGCGGTTTTAGCACCAGCCAAGGTCAAGTCTCCCAGCTCTCACAGAGCACGTTCCCTCTCTCCATGGACAAACGTCACGTTTGTCAGCTACGAATGTTAAATGTGCGTGGCTTAAAAATGGCACTTCCTTAGTGTTCTATGGGGTAGGACACAAAGTGGGCCATCTACTGTCTGTTGCTAAAAAGTAAAACTAAAAATTCAATTTCCTGCAGAGAAAGGAAATTTACTTTTTTGGCCAGCAGGTGGCAGGGTGGTTAAGGACATGTAATTTAAGGACTTTTGGGTGACTGGAGGGGGGTTCCATCGCTGTGCCTTTGAACAAGGTACACTAAAAGGCCAAAAGTATATGGACACCAGTCCAACAGCTCATTCCGAAACCAAGGGTATTAATACGAAGTCGGTTGCACATTGTTGCTGTAATATCCTCTTCTCAAAAGACTTTCCATTAGATGTTGCAACATTATTGGTGGGATTTGCTGCCAGGTTGGGTGTCAGGTCCCTTTCTGTGAGCTTGTGTGGATTACCATTTCCAGTTAAACCTGCTCTTAGATATTTTGACCTTCATAGTGCATGATTGCAGGGCAGCTCTAGCAGGGTATAAATTTGGTGAACTGACTGGTTGGAAAAATGGCGTCCGTAATGGTGCCACTAAACTTGTGTACAACCCCCCCCCTGCTTGTTTGTTGCAGGAGATTGCATGACTGCGTTAAATTATACACTTGTGTCAGCAATGGGTGCAGCTTAATTAGGTAATTCCTCTAATAGAGGTGTTCACATGCTTTTGGCCATATAGCGCTTTTCAGCCTAACTACTGTGGCTAAAATACCCACAGTAGGGCTAAAATACAGCAGCTTTGGTTAAAATGCTGGCCAAACAAAGCAAAAAGTAACTTCTGCAGCCTGACTGACCTTGGGCTCTGAAAGGTCATTCTGCTATAATGTTATGTAGCAATTTCTGGAGTCTGAGGGGCAGATTGATGAGCTTTGTGTCCTGGACCTCCACAGAGGACGCGGGTAGTCCGGCGACCAGCACGTACCTACTGGCGGGGTCCCTGCGGCGGCACGAGCCTGGGCTTTGAGGGGTCCGTCCTGGGTGGGCAAGGTGGCGGTACCGTCCGGGTAGGCGGGCTTCACTAGCTGCTCATGCCTCAGAGGACCACGGGGCATGGTTGAGGACTGGATGTACGGGCCCACGGCTGCCACCCGCGAGGGGCCGGTCGGCGGGGGGGCGTGTCCATCCGGCAGGACCTGAGCAATGGCACGGGGAGGGGGTGGGGTCAAAACAGCACAACAGACTACTCACAACCAATTCATATAGGACTACGGCGATGGCGTCTAACAGATAATGGCAGAATCAAAAACACCTGCAAGCAAGACAAACGCCACCATCAATTTGGCCAGCCTCATTACGGAGGCACTACCATGTTCCTGACAGTCAGGGCATCTCCTCTGCTGCACCCCCGCAAAACCGCAGCCTTACAGAGACCAGCCGCATTTATGCCAAATCATGGTTACATAATGCAGGGCTCGAGGAGCCTCGCCTGTAAGTCTGCCGCTCGGAAAAAATGACCCGGATGAATGTCATTTAGAAAGCAGGAAAGGCACTGGGGGGGGGGAGAGAACAAGAACAAGACACAAGATTCCGGAAAATACCAGAGTTACCAGTAGCTTTACCTTGTGTTGAGAGCTCTTTGCAGACTTCTCTTTAGCGGGGAAACCATTCTTAAGAAAACAAAAAGACAGACTGATCAAAATAAATATGACACCCACCAAAGAAACAGCCCCAATCAGGAGGGCGGCGCGTATCTGAGAGATCGTCAAAACATGGAGTGGGGGGGGGGGCAAAAAAAGAATTAAAAAATTAAGCTGTCCTTCAGAGAACACTTTCAAGTTGCAATGAAGTAGTTGGCTTGCTCGACTTTCAAGTTGCGTCCGAAAGTCTGGCAAAGACTGGGGGTAAGCGTAATCCTTACTGCGAGCCAGGCTGTCTGGGGGGGGGGGGGACTTAATTAAAATTCTGGGCACTGTGATACTAAATTACCTACTTGCAGAGGCCCCCCAAAAGGACAGTAAGATACGGATTCTCCAGGACACCCCTGGCTTCTGCACTCATCCTTCTTTCTGGGACGGGAGATTTCAGACAGAGGGGTCATCTCATTCAGGCCCCTGCAGACATATGCCTCTGTCCATCACTCTGATTCAGAGCACATTCTCCCCAAAAACAGATTCACTTAAAGGGATAAAGCATTTTACCCTATTATGACGTTTCAGGCCATCCTCAAAGTGACTGTATGTTAAAGAATAATTAACTATTAGTATTTTTCATACACTGTCCCTCGTATTGTATACATTTTAATTTAATTTATTGATACATTTTGTCATTAGACACTGAAGAATCAATGTGAAATTAGGCGAACATGTGAGGCGGATTAGTGAAAGCATGAAACTTCAAAGTGTACTGCACTGTTTCACCAGTTTAAGCCCCAGTCACTTTTCCCAGACTGTATTTAATGATATCATCATGACTGCTGTCCGACTGGCCACTCTCTCCTCCCACTCGCTCTCCCAGCTCACTCTCCTCTGACTAATGACCCCCCCCCCCTTTGTAAACAAGTCACATGATACCAAGTGGACTGGTGCCAGCTTCCTTTCCTAAACTGTCCAACAACCCCCAGACAGCCAGTCATGTCTCTAGGGGGAGCTAACAGAGCAGCTGGTCAAGAACTCTCCAGTGAGACATTTCCCATCACCACGTAACAGCCACGTGGGGCCCCTGAATGAGCATTTTTTAAAACTTGGCTTATCTGTATTATTTCCTGTGTTGACATAGTAACCACTGTCATACAGCTAATTAGTTCCAAGACAACCTGACCAGCAAAACCTCATTTTAAAAACACATCAATTCCCCACTACTTCCCAAGTAATAATTTTTGAACTTGTTACATCATAGAACAGTCCCTAAGTATGGAAACAGCATATCATCTCAGTGTTAGTCCATCCTGATTCAGTGACCAATCCCCCCCCCACCCTGACATTATCACCAGCACCCACAGGATGATTCAGTTCCTGACCACTTCAGATTCAATCAACAGATCAACCCCTTAGAAGCACGTCACTCGCAACAGAGTCAAAGCAACACAGGAAGCACCTACATGCAGGGCAGTCATGGATGGAGTGAAAATCCACCACTAGCAACACAAAACTGTCTTCATCAGAATGAAGGAGGTCATGAACTGAAAAGGTGAGCGGATCTCCACACCTTGCATAAACATTTGACGGCAAACGTTCAAATGCCCAGTGAGCATCAGCAGACTGTGACATGCTCCTCCACCATTTGAAGCAGCACTTTAGATTTCATTAAGTAAACGCTGCTTCTCGTCATTCCAGTGAAGCGCGCCATTGACGTGGGTGGGGGGGACTTCAGAAGCTTATACAGGATAGAGTGTGCAGAGACGACTTGTCAACATGGAGTGTCAACACATTTACCCAAGAGAGGGTGGATTAAGGGAAACCTTCAGGAACATTCCAGTCATTATAGTCCGGGGATCTTCAGCGGAGCAAGAATTTACGGATATGGGAGTGGAAACGTTAAGGACTAAACTAAACAGAGCAAATGAGCGATAAGTTGGAAGATTTACATGTTCCAGTGAAATGGGAAGAGAAAACGGTATTTGACACAGCCGAACAGACCATGTGAGGGGATAGTCCTCACCTTCAGAATATTCTGTACATCAGTGGTTCTCAACCTTTTCTCACCACGACCCAATTTTTACCATGCCAGCTCAGTCGTGACCCTAAATCAAGTATAGGTCTAAATTAAGGCTATGATCAAGCGCGCAGTGCACTCTGCAACTTACGCCAATCAATGCCTATGGCACAAATCTGATTGGATGTGCCAGTGGATTTTAAATTAAGCATCTGTGGTTTGGCTTTTTGGATTGGTCGAGTGTTCACTAGTTTTGCACTAAGCAGTTGCAGACCCACGATCCGTAAATATAGGTTCATTGTAGGATTGGGGCTGGGAAATCTGATCGTGGATCAGCACAGGAGCTTGCTGGTTTTAAAACGCTTACATTTACAACTCTGCCTCGCGACTCAGCACCAAATTTGGGTCACGACCCACGGGTTGAGAATCGTGGCTGTACATCATTTTTACTAAATGTCACATTTTATTAGGACAGAGAAGAAATATATTCTAAATTCAGATTAAAAAGAGAGAAAATCCTAGATGATTCAGTCCCACTTTTAAATCATTAGTTTAGCTCAGTGTTTCTCAACCTTGAGGAACTCCCAGACAGGCCACATTTTTTTTTAACTCTCCCCCAGCTACCAGCCAATCAAAAATGCAGAAAATCTGGTACCGGTGTCCTGGGAACTGGGAGGGAGCAAAATGTAAACTGGCTCGGGTTCCCCAAGGACTGGGTTGAAAAACACTGATGTGATGATTTGCTTCCAGAGTTGCGAGGTGGTGGGAGGGATGTCACCGCTGGGCTCAGACTGGGTCGGCACCAGAACTCACAGGCAGGTTCTCCTTCTGCTGTAGAGCTGCCTTCTTCTTCCAGAGGCGGTCACGCAGCTCGCAGACCCGCCGGTCCATGGCCGCCACCTCCAGGTTGCGCTTGTTCAGATTCTCCCGCTGCTGTTGCAGCTTGATGTTCTGCTCCTGGTTCAGCTTGTTCCTCAGCTGGGGGGGCATGGTGGGGAAACAAAGGCAGCCATGCTCAGGCTTGAGCATAAAGATCGCCCCCTAGTGGGCAGGGGAGGAAATATCTGACTCCAGTAATGAAATGAAAGCGCAGCCTCCAGCCTTACACAATGAACCAGCTTAAACAGCACCTCTAGCGCAGAACATTCATACCAAAAGCCCTCAGTGAATCCTCCTGCTGCCCCAGGTGTCCATGAATGTACCTGTAGCTCCTTGTACAGGCGGTCCAGCTCGGCCACAGAGCTCTGGCTATCGTTCAGGGCCTCGATGCGCCCGTTCTTCAACATCTCCAGCTGCCGGCTCAACTCCTCCACCTTGGACACGGCCGCCACCAGCTCCCGCTGCTTCTGCTGGAACAGGCTGCTCATCTGCTCGATCTCCTCCACTGGGGGGCGCCACACAGGCGACGGACATCATGTCACATGGTGCACTGAAGTTAGCCTTCAACCTCATCACTATAACAACCATCTCACTGGACACAAATCATTGACTTTTTCCAACACTCAGCCTCACCACAGAACAGTCTGGACCCGATTTGGAAGTTGAAACCTAACCTTTCATTAGATTAAACACTGTTTGAACAGAGATTAAACATCTACCAGCCTGTTTAACAACTTGAAAAACACTGCCCTAACTCAGTCCCTGGGGACCCTCAGACAGTCCTCATTTTTGCTCCCTCCCAGGTCCCAACACACCAGGTATCAGGATTTTGGTGTTCTCGATTGGCTGGGAGCTCGGAGAGAGCAAAAATGCGGCCTGTCTGGGTGAGTGGGCTGAGAAACACTGGCCACATCAGCCCCGCCTATCCTGCACTAACTGAAGTGCACCACTGAGCCAGGCAGATAAAGCAGGCTCGTCACCCCAGTGCCAAGGAGCACTCAGACTCACCCAGCCTGCCATTGCTGAGACGCTTCTGCTCCAGCTGGCCCTTGAGGGCCCGCACCTTCTTCAGCCGGGCCTCCTGGCTCTCAGAGCGCTCGCGAAGCCGGCGCAGCGTCTCCTGTTCGGACGTCTGTTGCTGCCTCTGCTCCTGTTGCTTTAGGTAGCGTAGACGCTGCTCCTGTCGAGGGGCAGCACGGTACGCTAGTTAGCGGCTTGCCGCGGTCTGGTCCTTCACGATGAAAGCCTCCCACCCCCAGTGGCTCCCATTGCCACCCACCCTGGTGGCCAGCAGCTGCTGTTGGGTGTCGATCTGCTTCTGTTGCCGGGTTGCCATCTCCTGTAGCTCCGCCAGGGTCATGTCCATGCGCGGGCCGGACATCTAGAAAGGAAATCAGACGGTCAATTTCCTGTCGGCGGCACGGCCGCAGAAGATGCCGGGAGGCACGGTGACCCAGGTTGTGCAAAGGTTACTCTTGCCCATTCTGGTTTGTCTACCTTACATTCCTCGCATAACTTGAGGGATCGACGTCACGAAACCAGTTTACCCCAGAGCGGCGAGGGCTAGTGAAGAATTCGCACAAACACACCTGCCGTACTTTCTAGCAACTGCGGTTGCCAATGGCAACGTCACAGACGTATCACATGACACACAGAAAGGCAATGGAACTGAAAAGGGCAGGGATTAAATTACTGTTTTCAGGCAGTTGATGAAATTCATTCATTCATACTGCACTTTACTGCACAAAAATAATAATAAAAATCCGGTAAATGACACTTTGATGGCTCCAGGAGACACCACCCAGGAGACGTTGCTCACCCCGTTCTCCATGCGACCGTCTTTGGTGACTTTTACTCCGTTCCGCTTAGCTGTGTGATCCTGGGTCCTGGATATACCTGTAAATTAGGACATTCAATCTTTAGGTTTAGTTTCCTACAAAGAATTGGGCCAAAACACATTCTCCTACTTAGAAATCCACATGCGTGTACTGCGACTGCTTCTGTTCTTAGGGTTTTATACCGAAGTCCCAGCTATGTGTGTTACCTGGGCCTTAGCAGAAATCACAGACCGGGGGTCTAAGCTGATAAAGCCCTTTGTCACGCAAAAGCCCCCCGGTTGTGTAATTTTTTCTGCAAAAAAGCATCTTTCACAGACTTACGGGTTACCAGCCCGCCCAAGAACGTTAGCAGCTAGTTAATCCTGTGCGATAAAAGGGAGGATTAGCGATTACATAACTAGGGCTAAAAACCATACATGGTGGAGGGAGAAGAAAAAAAAAAGAAAAAATTCTTCATGTTTGGCTTAAGGAAAAAGGAACAAGCAAGCCGCTACGACACACTAACACGCCACTTTTAGCTGTGCATAACAATGCCGGCTACAAAATATATATTTTCAGACCAGGAATTAAACCCATATTCAGTCCAATAACTGGAACGAGAGCCAGAGAAGCAGTCACCGCATTTCCCCCAGAGTGTTACGGGGGCTGAGACCACAAGCTTGTCAACACCAAGAGAGCACAGAGCAGTACTGTTAGACCTTCCTGAGTGGCCTACTGGCAGCCTGCCGGCTAAACCCTGGCACCCCGGGGGTCACCCCAGGTACTGATCACGCCGTGGCGTTCAGCTTAGAATCAGGACAGGAAAAAAACAAAATCACCCCTGCGTGGCTTTTTTGTGACAAAACCAAGGAGGTTTTGCAGAGGTGCTCTCCAGCCAGTCCAAGGGATGACAGCTTGACCGAGCACCTTGCGGGGAACCATTGCCATGAACCGATGTGCAATCTGAAGTCAGACATGCAAAGCTACCTGAATATTGCTCCCCTGACCCACAGTGGAAGGGGTTTAACCTGCCCAGACGGCTCAGCCTGTGCTGGATCGGCCATCGGGTTTATGTGGCTGGTGGCTTTACCTACAGTCCCTGCAGGTGTATGCAAAACTCCACTACAGCAGCCACGGCTGATTCACATGTGGTGTGCTATGACTCAGAGGTCCAGCTGATAATTAAGCAAAGCACAGAGACTCTGGGGAAAGTCCCTGAAGTTGACAAACGAGGCCGGGAGCCAGTCGGGCTTTGAATGCGGTCAGACACCACCCCGCTTTCCTGACAGGAACACCTTGGACCGATGGCGTGTTGTGATACTCCTCACCCCCACTCAGTGAGTTTCGAAGCCTCATTCGCTCTAATCTCCTACTTCAACACCCCCACCAACACCACCTTCCAGACCTGCAGCATGGCTCACCTGAGTCGCGGCTGGGGGGCCGCTCGTGTCGCAGGAAGAAGTGCACCTCCGCTCTCTGCTGGCCCCAGCGCTGCAGCACCTCCAGCATCCGCTCGCCCTCTCCGACGGGGCGCTCTGTGGTGGAGCGGAGACACACCATGGCCCGTTAGCACGTTAGCCAAACAACCCAAAGTCCCCCCCCCCCATCATCATTTTTGTTGTTAGTGGCTTTATTTTGCTTCACAGAAGCACATGGCATGTCCCCATCCAAACCCCCGCGACAAGGCCCAACATGTCGACCCCTTCGGCTAACCTTCTGCCTGCATTTCCAGAAGGAGGCGGAGACACAAGCATGTGATGCGTCTTAACTGAACCCGGCCAAACCGCCCCGACTAGCCCAACCCACGTTTTAAAAAGAATGCTTGTCACCGCACATACTTTCCGATTTGCTTTCGAATGTTTACTTTTCTGTATCGGGGGGGGGAAAAAATACGCAGGTGGTTTCAACTACCACTCAAAGATATTATTTTAATCGCAACCTGAGCAGTTCACTTGGGTACACAAGGAATTCACAGGCATTCTGATGCTTTCTGAAGTTGTGGAGGGCTTCTTAATCATCAAGTAACAGTGTTGTTTTTGGCCCCCTCCCCTGTCATCCAACACGCTCCCTCAGAGGTAAGCAGCTGGCTGCTCCATCTCAAGTACCAGCAGCTGTCATGGCGGACCTCATCGCCATGACGACGATTCAGCACAAACAGTCCAAGTACTTCAGGGTGGACAATGTAACCGGCCCAAGAGGCCCTGAAACTCCAAAGTGACACCCGAGACTGGGCACTGGAGGGTCTGTGCATGTGTGCGTTTTTGATGTCACCAACTTTGGTCAGCTGGCTGGCATGAGATTTTCAATTCGTCTCCACACTCATTCACATGTATGTGAAAGTTTTATTAACTTGTAAATCTGTAGGGTTTGAAAACTACCCTGACACTTTCGATGCAGCTAATTTTAGTTTTATAATGGAATAATACAGATTTGCCGTAAGATTTCTTGCGCGAGCGTGAGAGTCAGGAAGCACGAGAGTCACGCCGGATGCCTGAGAGTTGGCAGCCCTGGCATTTTTCCTCATAGCTGAACCCAGACTCTCTGATTTCACAACCAGAGAGTAGAGAAATCAAAAAGAAAAGATTCCCATCTCTCTCCTAACCTTCATTCCAGGGCTGCCATCACCAATCTGAAACGTGACTGAGACACACATTTCAAATCCTGTATTGTAACACAATCTTCTAATGTCTGACCTTGGTATGGTATGTACCATTCTCACTACTGTCAGACCCAGACTGATTGACTTAAGGCACGCAGGTAAACTTCTCCATGATTCACACGTGACCCGGTCTGCGAATGGATCACCTGAACCCCGCCACCTCTCGGCCAGGTAGCAGTCAGCTTCCCCGGGCTCCTTGCAGAGCTCCACCACGTCACGGCAGATGGTCTCCGGCGTGATGGGCACCTCCGTGAAGTGCTGGTCGTTGTTGCTGAGGTACACGGTCAAGAACATCTGCCAAATGAGCACAAATAAACTAAGCGAAACTCCATCGAGATTATATTTCTGGTTAATTTGTTTACACACCCATAGGCAATTTAAACAATGCTGAGCAATTTTAATAATGTTTCATATTTTCTCTTTTTATGGGTGGATCTACATCTTTTCTGTTAAGGGTGTGGTGATTGTTTTGCTTGTGCTAATACGCACATTCAATGCACAGATTAAAAAGCGCTCGAAGACAAACATGCAAGGCAGTCATAAAGTCTTAACTTTCAGTGTATTTCTCAACATTTAAAAAGTGGTCAGGCACCTTTCTGATGACTTGGCACAAGACCTGTCCACACCACATGCAAGGCCAGAAGGTCCCTACCACCTCAAAGCTAGTGGCCTTGTTTGGGGGTTCGGTCCCAAATTGAAAATGCAGCTGTATGTAAATATTCCACTGCCCAAGTTTGGCTTTGTTTGGAGGTTAACCCTAATTTGCCAGTTTGATTTTGAACTTTTCCATCAACAAGAAACATCATTTGAAATTAGACCATAATTCGATTTTTGGGATTCTTTCCCCCCGAATGCCCTTCAGCTACCATGGGACTTTGCAAGGTTACAGCCAATCTCTTCTCCTCAAAGGTTTAACTCCCAGAGTTAACATCATAAAGGTTTCTCCTCCATCAGCCACATCCCTTTGTCACACCAACGCTGTGAAGCAGGAAGCAATTACAAGTAGAAATAAATTTTTCAGATGGAGGAAAGGCTATTCTGAGGAATTTCACACCGCAGCAGAAAACTTTAACAGGAGACTAACGGAACTGCAATGGGAAAAAGGCAAGCGTCACTTCTGTTTTCCCCCAATTGACCCAGAGCCTTCCAGGGCAGGGCACAAAGTTATCCCAACTGGAATTAATATACACAAACCAATGACAGCAAATCCCCAAATGGGGAAATGGCCTGAATCCTAGGCAGGATGTTAGACATCACTGGGAAAACAGATGGCTCACAGCAGGGTGTCTCCCCAAACTATCAAACACCCGAAAAACCATACGTTTATAAATATGAGCTAGGTGGACAGTAGGGTGGGAACAAGCAAGACTAACCACTGTCTGACATGTCCTTGCAAATGGGACCACCAGAGAGGGGTCTCAGCCATAGGTCACCGTGGAAACGCAGACAGGAGTGTAGGACATTCAGCACCTACTTAAGAGCAGGAGCTGCAGCGATTGATTGTGTAGTAAAGGCCGTTATTGTTCAATGACACCAGGGCACCCAGAGCATGCATTAGGCAAGAGGACTGAAATGCAATAAGAGAATAAGAAAAATGTGCTTTGGGCACCAAGGAGCTCCATAAAAGCTCAGATCCTCCTTATTCCCTCAGGAGTGCTTAACGTGTCAAAAAGCACAAGTCAGACCACACGAATGCAGACACAAACACATGGCTTAAAAGGAATCAGCCAATGAGCTGAGCTTGTCTGAGCCAAAGACCACTTGCGCAAACTTGCGCAAAGCAAGTCTAGTCGCTGACGATCCAGACCAAAAAGAGAGGGTATTTTCATAAGCAGTGGCGTGGTAAGATTTTAAGGAGCTTATTCTACAGCTGAACCAGGGTACAGGGCCTCAATTAAACTGGACAGACACTGTGCCTGAGTTCCAGCTCAGCAAATTCTTGAGAGATAAGTCAGTCACTCTCTCAAGGACCTATGCAAACTGTACCCCACCCCAAAACAATAAGCCTTTGCATAACAGCTCTGACCCCCTTCAGCTCCTGGCTGAAAACATCACCTGGCTCTGAACACAGGCTGCATCAGTCAACTGTCACCCACCCCATTCCCCCCCAAAGCATACCAGCAGGCTTCATAAATCAGCAGGATACTTCTCCCATTCCCACCAAAGCAAACCGGTTTAATGTCAGCAGAAAGCTTGAAACCAGGCGGCATGCCCATGAATGGAGAGGCTCTTGACACTGCTAACAGGCCGTTAGAGGCAGCGGGCCGCCAGTCAAAAGAAAGGCCATTTGAAGACCTCATCAGACACCACCTGTGGGCAAAACTGGTCCAACCACAGACGACAACAAACTGAATCACTGATACTGCACAAGGCCCCTTAAATGAAGATAAACAACTGAAAGTTGCCAAGCATAACAGTTATCATTAACTAAGGTTATGGTTTTGAATTGGTGAGTGACAAGGGAGGGGGCATTCTGGGAGCCAATCAGCTTTCAGCTGGGGCCAGTATCCCTGTGGCCCCACCCCCTGTATACACCCCTGGCAATGAGGTAACTCACTTCAGCTTAATCCTAGCATGAATGCTGCAGGGGAGAAAAAATAAATAAATACAACTATTTGCCTTGTGACGTCACGATACTGCCTCCCTCCTGCTACAGCGATACAGCCCAACTTACGAAACACCTGTACCTGACCCAGTTTCAAATAAGAACCAAGGGTAGGAGGGCATTCACGTGCAAGAGTCAGGCTGATGGCACAAACCGAGGCAGTGAGCGGCTTCGGGGGTTAGCAACCTGCATCAGGAAGGCCGCCAGTTTGATTTCCGTGACCGAGTAATCATATCATCGTAGGCTTGTCCTCTTGCTCGTACAAATGGCAAATAAAAATAAATCATCAGTATCATTACCTTACTCCTTCGCTGTTGTTGAGTGGTCTTCAAGGTATGAATTTATGAGCACAAAGCAAAACTCACTGTACCAAAACACCTGGCAGTTTCCCACATCCTTCTTACTGCGCCCGAAGTGATAGAATATCAAGTGCACAGAGAAAGCTTTCATGGGGGGGGGGGGGGGGGGCCCATTACCCCCCCCCCCACCCCCCCTTTAAAAAAATGTTCAAAAAAAAAAATCTTTTTCTCCCTGAAACAAAACAAAAAATTTTCCCCTTGTGAAAAAGGGC
>JAAGVU020000061.1:3758574-3785425 GCA_011763525.2 Mormyrus iriodes
ATTACTGGGGGGGGGGGAAGTTATGACCCCCCCCACCCCCCCCTAATTTTTGCCTGTGGTGGTGTCTGGTTCCCCCCCCCCGTCATTTGGCACCCCCCCCCCGGCGTGCCCTGGAAGACAGGCCGCGGGGGGGGGGGCTCATTACTCGCCTCCCAGCCCCCCCTTTACAAAAGTGTTCATAAAATAAAATCTGTTACTCCCTGAAAGTAAACAATACATTTGCACATTGTGAAACAGGGCTGTTCCCCTTCTCAAAAAAACACCTGTGTAGGTAAGTAGATAAGACAATATCAACACCATTACATAAATTTATACTAATCACAGACACGCTTTAGATCAAAACTGAATGTTATGGGACAAACCATGAACCATAGCATGGCCAACAAGAGACATCGCTACCCCAACGGCTGTGCAGAGAAACCTACCGTGGTCCTTCTCCACAAAGATCTAGCATTTTCCACCTCATTGTGGCCACCATGTGACTGCTATTTGGATTGAGGGCAGCCCCAGAGAGTGCCAACCCAGTGAACACCATCTCCCATGGAACTGGCTGCCGAGCACGGCATCCTGTGAGGAGTGACAGGGCACGGGGACGCCACGAGAAATGAATGTCCTGTACCGAGATCGCAATGGTGAAAGATGGACACATGTTTTCGGAAACAAGCGTGAGTCAACTTCCGCATACAAGGAGTTTCTGAGCTCTCATGCTGAAATATGTAACCCACAGCGAAACAAATCAATTGTGATCTCTAATATGAGTTCAAGTTTAATTTCCTGATATGTCTAGGCAAGCTTTAACAGTGACAGTGGGTATCATGGCAGCAATCAGAGCGGCTGCTGGCTTGAGTACTGCTCACGGGGGGTACTTGCCCATCCGTCCTTGTCTTTTACAAGCCCTCAAAGCCCTCCCATTTCTTCGGCAGCAGCAGGGGGGGGCGTGGGGGTGGGAGAGGTTATCATCTGAGCACTTCAGACAATGATTGCGACACGGGGCCCACGGGTAACTGTGAGAAGGTCACATGTCCGCCCTTCTCCATTAGTTCTGGACCATGGGGGCCTTTTCAGCGGGAAGATGAAATCGCGGGAAGGGCCACAGCCCCTGCAAAAAACGCGCGCGCAGACACTTGCGTGAGATTTTCCCAGCCATCCGTGATCCGTCAAAGCTCCATTCGGGTTCCCCTGCGCTGTCATCTCTTGCTGCATGGACATCTGAAGTCCAAACCAAAGTTCATGACAAAGGCAAACGAACAACTGACAAAAGATCCATTCATCACGCAGGCCGTCTCCTACTGAAACAACACCACCAACTCCATATTCACAAAGTGCACTCTAAACCACGCTTTTTTAACAGACAAAAACAAACACAATAACATTGAAGGATCCACATTTATAAGCAAGAGCTTTAATCAAAGAACATGGACCGTTAGACCTGAAGGCACAGGAGTACCAGCAGAGTCAAACGGGTACAAATATCTACAGCGACGTACCTGAGGTGTGAGTCACTCAAGTCTCAAATAAGCAAATGTGGATTTCTCCAAAAAACAGCAGAAGATTAAAGATAAATGCAGTACCTTGATGGCTGACTCCTTTAAAGGCAGCTACGATTAACCGTGGACTCACAGAAGCTTTACAATATGCACGAGGACAAGTGGAGGGGGGAAACGAGCATGAGGAGGAATCCGGAGGGTTTAGACTTACTCTATCCCAGATAAAGCCCTTCAGAAATCAGCATCTGCTCCCTAGTTTCAGTGGAGTGCTGACCGTGGCCTCAGGCAGGGAAGCACAGGCGATCAACAAGATACCCAGGGCAGCTCAGTTGAAAGGGGTCCACTGAGACCACGTAGGTCACCTCGAGGCAGGGGAGATGGGGGCGGAGCCAAGGGAAGGCACTAACTTTCACATAGCTGAGCAGCAGCAGGGGGGCAAAACTCAAGCCAGCTTCCCCCAATAAATCCACCAAATCCTATTATCACTGTCAACGACACCACTGCAGAGAGAAATACATCCACACATCTGGCGCAAGTTATGACAAGCCTTGCAGACGCAGAGCCTGGAAGTGATCAACCAGTAGCTGCGAGGTGTTACCACTGCTCTGATAAGGGAACAAACTGGGGGGGGCGAAGGGCAGGCGGAGAGAAGCTTTATTACGCTCCGTTTAACAGCCTCTTAAAACTACCGTGAGCTTCTAATAACAAACCGAAACGCAAGTCACCACAAATGACTCCATCTGTTTTTGTTTACAGAAGTTGAATGCGGATGCCAGCATGCTCCCATCGTGCTTGCAACGGTGCCATTAGGGTCCAGGGCTTCTAAATCACGCGTGTCCAGCGCACACCCAGAGCAGAAGCTCATGACAGGGCGGCGGAAGCTCGGCTACCTCCAAGCAGTGAAAAACGACAATCAGTTTTATGAGCACGCTGGCCATCAGGGCCACACCCCCTCTACTCCACTCCTTGTACAAAGCTCTTGTAAGGATATTAAGTTCCCATAACAATCCTGTTCCTGCTGCCAAGCTTTGCTCCAACCAGCCGATGCTTTCCATACGCTGTCCCTGTGCATAATACTCACAGGCTAAGCTACTGGACTTTCCGAGCAGCTCTATGCCCCCCCCCATCTCAAAAAGTTTATTCCCCGGCAGCATATTACTGCTCTGAATCACAAACTGAAGAGTTGACGTGGCAGCTGGACGTCTCTGACAAACCCGTGCAGTCACTGCGGGTCGCCACGCCTGTTACTCCGAATGCATGGCCCACGATCCCAGATCCTCAATGTCCTTCTCAAGCTGACGCTGCCGGGCGGACAGCTTCTCGAAAACAAAAAGTGACCAAAAGTCAATCTCCTTGTGGTTTTGGCACGACGCCCCCAAAAACTAAACTGCCCCGATGGCATGAAGAACGTCAGTAGGCCACGGGGAGTCATTTTCACAACCCTGATTCAGCACAGTGAAGCCTGGTGTTCATTTCAGCTAAATACCTAGCAGATAGGGAGAACCGGACTTATAAACACCCTGAGTAAACTTAAGCCTGTCAGGAGAAAACCGGTCCCAGCTGACTGTGATGTTATGGTTGGACAAACAGATAAAGCTAAGAACAGAGAGCTGTCTCTTTTTCATGGCACCTTGTAGTGCAATCAGTGCACAAAGGCCTTTGTTTCATTCAAGTTGAAAAAAATAATAATAATACAAACAATTGCTGCTATCCTGGATTCCCCCCCTATTTTTTAAACACCTTATCAATCGTACCCAGATGCATCACACAGCACCTTCCCTCACATACTGCATTTGAACGGAATTCTGGGTAAACAAGCCCTGGCACAAGGCAGGAGGGCGTTGGAGATTACACAATGGGAGGGTATCGCAGTTTGATTGCTTACAGGTGATTAATCCGCCGTTCCTGACAGCACTGAACGCCTCACTAAAGCACCAAACCCAAGAAGACAGGGCAGACACCCCTTTAACCAAGACCGCTCAGTAACTCTGCAAAGGCAGCTGGGCTCCCATTACCAAAGGGTCATTTTCAATATGACAGCACAAGCCAGATTGAATTACACCAACTCTTAATGCTTATCATTTTATCCCAACCCCCCACCCCACCCCACCCCACCACACCACACCACAGCTTTATCCAAACAATCAGCAAGAGACACCCACCTCTGGAGGACACGTCCCCCACGACTGAATCGTGAAACGCTACACCAAAGCGGCTCACTTTCAGAGGGAGGACAGTCTCCCACTAAGCCCGGGACGGGGCTAAATAAGAACTCCTTTATACCCCATCGTTCACACTCAAACAGCACATGAGCGACTAGACGATAAAGTGCAGCACAGACCCAGAGGTGCTCTGTGATTACCTGGCTGCTTTGTCGCGGCTCTCGACGCAAACAAAAACACGGGTGGGGGGCTGGGGGCTGTCCACCCCACAATATTAAACCAGCCTCTTTAGTTCAGCAGAGATTCACCACGTCACCAGAAACTCTCATTGCAACAGCGATCTAAGATGAAACACAGATGTGCACTATGAAGAGGACACAGAAGGGAAGGATATATTGTCTCATATATTTACAATCTGCCCTCTGAAAGCACCCGAGGAACCTATTGCTCATGTCAAAGCAGTGCTGAATAAACTCAACTTGCACGTGACCCAGGGTTACAAGCATTTAATATCCGTCTGTCACGCGTACTTTCATACTAGCTTGACCGGATGACCAAATCTGTAGCACCACGATCAACAGGACACAACTGTTCAGCGGCAAGCTTAACAACTGATTAGTAACTAACACTTAAATTAACAAATCCTAGGAAGGCAGGTGGGTAGCTGTGTCAAATATTTGTGGTGCAGCAAAAATAAAACTCGTAGATTAAAAACTGAGAAGCGTATAGTTTGAAAATGATACAAACAGAAGTTATGCGTCCCCTGACTTTGACAGATGTATCCTACTTCAGGCCACCATCCCTGGGCAAGCCAGCACAGGAATTAGAGCAGTATTACCATGGCATGTCCAACATTTGATTTATGAGCCAGTATTTTTCTTTTTATTATAGGGTTGTAAGCTCGCGCAGTTCCTCACACCATCTCTGCAGAAGTGAGAGTATGGAGGGTAGCGCCTGTAAACTGTGTACATTACTGGACGTGTCCCCCGGCAGAAAAGCATCACTTTCCAACTGCAAACCCACCCCAACCCAAAGCGGACCCTCGGTGTGGAACAGAACCATGAGCACCTGACGCCATGCGAGTCCGGCTAAGCGCCGCCTCCCTGTATCCATTACGGGCCACCGGCTGTACAGGTTACGCGTCTTTTCCGCATTTATTTAAAAAAACTTTAAAATGCGCATAGAGACGCTATTTCCTTCGCAGCATTTCATCTTGAATGCTGTTCTGATGGTTAAACAAAAGGAAATCTTAACACCCCCTCCAGCTTCCGCGTTATCATTACGGACTTATCGCTATTTTTTTGCGTCCACCTGCGTACTACTTTGGAAAAACAGATAGAAAAGAAAAAAGGTCCATTTCAAACAGCTGAGGGAAAGGCCCTCGATGCATAAAACGAAACCGGATGCGCCTGGAGCCTGCGGATCATCGGACTGATAACGCGAAGTACAACAGCAACACCATCAAATCATTTTTATTAATTAATAAAAGGGACTTCCAGAGGTAGTAAGGCTGTACTCCTGGGTATAATGCTGCGTGTCCAGTAATTAAAAAGCAGTCATAATAAAGCGGTAATTCAAAAACTTTGTTTCCCCAAATAAAACATGGTATCAAAGTACCGAATAAAACCAGAAACTAAAGTTTCAGGATAGTTGCGACATAACCACCTACGATATCGAGCTAACTTTACTCTAATAACGTGCGATAAACAACGACGTAGGAGAGTGTTTTATATTAGGGGAACACAACTAAAAAGCTCTATTTATTGAGGGGAAGAATTAATCCAAATTAAATACTGGGAGTATCTAACCCCCGACCCCCGGTTCCTACGCCCCCTATCCATAAGTACTGTGTATTAATATGACAGCAAAATGCGACAAAACTGATGACGAACGGTACAGTCTTCTCACCACAGCATATAATTATTTAATTTGCTTTAATTATTCAGACTGGTGTCCAGTTAATCAAAAAGCAGATTAAAAAAAAACCTTTACGTGTGCTCATAAAAATCAAAACTCTAGGCTTGAATAAACTTACAAAATCATTAATAGTAATGCAAGTAACAGGCACAAGTATTTGTTTAGCTACAGTATCCAACACATTTCTCGCTAGATGTATCAAGAATCAACCAGAAACATTAACTCACCGGCATCATTTTAGCTTCGTACCGCATTTAAACCCTTGGCAAGTTGATTCTTTGATCTTGGATTGAAAACTTGAAGGCGTGTAGGACAATCCTGAGATCCCGAGGAGAAAAACCAGCAAAGGCTGAACCAGCTTCCCGTTCACTTCCTCTTTCTGCTTATATGCGGTCGCTTTTAAAAGTCTTAGCATTGAAAATGCAGCCAATGTATCCGATCGCTCCCTAGATCCGGTTACAGTCCGGGACACTTTTTGGAAACCTAATTAGTCCCCCTTCGTTGAAACCTGTTGCAGGGGAACGACGAGGCCTTCTTACAACTACGATTTTTTTTTTTCCTAAACGAATTCCTGGTTTAACTACAAGAATACACTCCCATGGGACGTAAGACTGCCCGGTTCATTTACTTCAGGCAGCCTTGCAACTGGGTTTCAGGCGGCAACGTACAGACGCCATTGGGAGGAAAAGAAATACATATACGTGTGTTTATTCTAAGCTAAATTACCAGGTATGCATGCAAACGTCAAAGCGTCTGGCTGGAGAGTGCCGAAGACACCGTGCCTGGCCAAACTCTTAAACTGCAGCCCAGCTCCGGGTGACGTTGTGCGGAGAAGACTCATCCCCCAGGAATCCGGACACCTCCTCCTTCTGCCCAGGGAGGTCGCCTCCCACGCAGCCCCTGCCATTGGTACAAGGCGAGCAAACCCAGGACCGCCCGGATATCCCGGAGTTACGATTTTAGGGAAAAAAAACAACCTTGATCAGTATCGATCCACAGCAGACGCAGTACACGGATTACTGCATTATATGGCAGCTGCTAAGTATGAAATAAATGTTGCACGTTTTATGCAAACGAGTGTATATCGCATATACTAACTTTGTTTAAAATCTAAAATTTGTAATTTGTGAACGTGAGCAGATGAAACAATATGGAAATGCATGCATTTTCCTAAGCATTGGAGAAAATCCATATATTGTAATAGAGATTCCTAATTCCTTATTAGAGCAAGTGTTGTATACCTAACTTTTCCTTTCCGGTTATCTGTTTGGGTAGAATCCATTATGCTAACATACATCTTACTCCCAAGATTCTAAGCTGTGTAGCGCAAACCCGTTAAATTTCATTATTCCAAAACACCTCTTAGTGTATGATGACGAATAACGTAAAATGCAGATAAGAATCATATACTGCTAAGCGAATTTACTGATAACAGATGCAAAGTTTCGCATGCTGGTAAATATTTATAAGTGAAATATTAAAATGCGTAGTCCCCATTATTAAATAAATGAGACTAACTTCAGAGTTGTGATTTCTGTCAAATTTTACATTGTCAGCACTAAATCTTTAGTGCAATAAGCAAACACTTTTACTGGTTATTATATATTTGATATATGTGAACACTCAAAACCAGCAGTAGTGAATAAGTTCATTTTCATAGAATTACAAACTGTATGCACGTATATGGAGAGAAATAGTCCCTTAATTATCTTTGTGCTTCTGTAGGTGATTCATATTGTAACGTGTTGTAAAATGTCATACAGACAGAAAGTTTATAAAGCTTTCCCCATTTCCCTTCCGATGAGGCTCATAACGGAACGGAAAACTAAAACTACACTTCCCACAATTCCATACGGGCTGCCTGACAACGAAACATTCACGCGCCGCGAGCTCCGGCAGCCCTCACGCTGCTCGGCTAAGCGGCTGGCCGAATCTAACACGCTTTTGGCGGGTGTCCGGCTTTCGGCTCTGCGTCGCGTTACATGTTTTCCTCCTTTCAGGGTTTTTTTTTTTCCTCCCCCCCCAACAAGAGTCGACGTTATGGCCGAACCGATAGCGGCGATGTGCGACGAGCTAATTAAAGCCGTAAACGTGATGATGGACGCGGCGTCTAGCCAACGATACCGCCTGGAGGCCCTTAAGGTAGCTAGTTGGTTAGTTAGCTGGATAACTGGCCAGCTCTCTTACTGGTTATTTTCAGCGACCGCCCGAATTCACGGGTATTCGTGTCTGTCCGGAGCGACCTCTAACGAGGTTTATTCACAGTTGTCCGTGTCGTGGTTGGCTACCGAGTTAGCCGGCGGACTAACGGTGATTCATTCAGAATGAATGAGAAGCAGCTCGCGCGGTGTGGTTGCTGTGTCAACGTGGAATGCAGGCTTAGCCTCCCTGGCTAGCTAGCTAACGGAATCAGGCTCGCATAATCGCCGTCTGTGGATCGTCCTTTAAGGGTTTTTTGTTATATGGCATAACGAGCATGTCGGTATATCTGTGCGTTATGATGCAGCGACTGAAGACACCTGTCAGTGAGCCGTGAAACAATTGATCTAATTAAAAGAGCGCAGAAAATGCCACTTGCAGAATGACACCCAGTTTATTATGTAAACCTCCTGCCCCCCCCCCTCTCTCATCTCTGCAGTTTTGTGAGGAGTTCAAAGAGAAGTGCCCCTTCTGTGTTCCCTGTGGTCTGCAACTCGCAGAAAAATCGCAACCGGCAGTTGTGAGACACTTCGGCCTTCAGATTATAGAGCATGTCATCAAGTGAGTCATGCATGCACCACCCGCGCCATTCCCCATGTTAGTTTTAGCTGCTGTGAAAGCACTGATGGCTTGGGCATGGTACTGAACAATACTGCTTTTGCTGGCATTGCAGAAACAGAAGGTGTAATTGCATATTGTAATAGAGTGTATTGTTACAATATGTGTGAAGAATTTTCCTTTTAATGTCAGATTTCGTTGGAATGACATGCCACAAAATGAGAAGGTTCAGCTGAAGAACTGTGCCATGGAGTTGTTATCAAATGTAAGTCCAGTCCTTGGTGCATTTTTCTTATAATGTCCACAACCCCTAACTTTTAAAATACAATAATCATCAACTGGAGCTTTGCTTGTGTAATGCGAGTTGTTTAAAAGGTGTTGTCTTGGATGTAGGGCACACATTCCATCTTGGAAGAGGAGAGCCACATTAAGGATGCTCTTTCCCGCATCGTCGTGGAGATGATCAAGCGAGAGTGGCCGCAGCACTGGCCAGACATGCTGAAGGAGCTAGAGGCCCTTACCAATTTGGGGGTATGTTTGACCTGACCGTCGCCTGCCATGGTGCTGTAGGTGTGGCCTGGCTTGCTGCTCCAAATTAGCGGCCGTCAGCCTCAGAGGAAGTGATGCCATGTAACGGGAAATGTGGCGGTGTCTGAATTCAGGGGCTGTGTCCTTCAAAGGACGTGATTTACCAAGGTGTACCCTTTGTAGGCAGCGTTCTTTGACTGTTGAACAGAAAGGGTGTCAAATGGGACGGTCTGGCCTACGGATAATTTCCAATTTGCATCACCAGCTGTTCCCGCCCTTGAGTCACGAAGTGCCTTTAGCCGAGACACACCCACCTCACCTCTGTGCATCCTGGCATATGCTGGGCTCCAAAGGATCCATTGGGTGGGTCCTTCAAAACTTGGCAAAAAAACCAACGTATTTCTAGACCCCATTTGAAAGAGCCTTTGAAGTGGGACAGCCTTCTCACGCTGCTGTGTGACTTATATAATAAATATACCATTTATAAAAAGCAGCGTTGGCATGTTGAACTTTATGTAATGTAGTTAGATGAGGAGCAACTTTTCCACGCCTTTTATTTGAAAAAGATGAGTGAGGAAACGGCGCCCCCTTCTTACTCCAGGAGGGCCAGACCGAGCTGGTGATGCTGATCTTGCTCCGGCTGGCCGAGGACGTGATCACCTTCCAGACGTTGCCCAGCCAGCGTCGCAAGGACATCCAACACACGCTCACTCAAAACATGGACAGCATCTTCGCCTTCCTGCTCGCCATCCTGCAGCAGAACGTGGATGAGTATCGCCGCTTGGTCAGCATCGCCCCCCCCCCCACCCCGTCTTGTCCCCTCATGTGTAAGACTTGCACTCAGCTTTGTTCGACGCGATGCATTTGTTGAAATGTTGACCTTCGGTAAGGAAGTTTTTATTAGTATTTACTGCTTCGGTAACGATCCGCGGCCGCATATATGCAGTTTTATATCAGGAGGCATGGAATTTGCCAGGATTGTAATTTATTTAAAAGATCTGTCCCAGATCTTTTTTTGGATGAAGAGTGACCTGTTTTAAAAAAAGTTTCTTTTACAGAAACGAAATCCCAGTCAGGAACTGAAGGTTGGTAAACCGGCATTACAATTTTTTTTTCTTGTTTTTGTCACCAAACCACTATTCTGGTCCAATGGGAAGACCGTTGGGAATTGGCGGGTAGCTGATTCCACCAGTCAGCTGACCCTCCACTTGGTACCCTCTTCTCCAACTCAGGCCAGAGCACACTGCCGGGTCGGCGTGGCAACGCTGAACACCCTGGCAGGCTACATCGACTGGGTGGCGTTGGTGCATATCACGCAGGACCAGTGTCGCCTGATGGAGATACTGTGTCTGCTGCTGAGCGAGACGGAGCTGCAGCTGGAGGCGGCTGAATGCCTGCTGATTGCCGTCAGCCGCAAGGTGGGCCCTCAGACACCCTTAGGCCTCAAGGAGAAGATCATGGGGGGGTTCTGTGGCTCTGCTGCTCCTGGTTGCTCAAGCATTACCTCCACCGAAAGACCTGGTTAAAACCACTTAACTTAGTTTAGTTTTGTTATTGGCCTCAGTTTGAAGCATCCAGGAACACGTGGACCTATATGTATTTTAACCATGCAGTGTGACTTTGGACTAATTTACCCCCAGTTTATTGGGGTAAATCGTATCTGATGATTGCACCTTGGAAATTAAACGCGAAACGGCACGTCTCGGTTCAGCAATATGAGTGGGTAGTGGTACATATGGCTTTTGCATGCATGGTGTTGAGGTAATCGTTTTCTCTCCGGTGTCCCCCCGCCCCCCCCAGGGTAAGCTGGAAGACAGGAAACCCCTCATGGTGCTGTTTGACGACGTGGCCATGCACTACATCCTGTCTGCCGCTCAGTGAGTATCTACGTTCCCGGACCCTTTTCCCCGTGGCACGCTTGTCCTTTCACTCACTCTAGAGGAAGTGATGTCGTAACGGCTGTCCTCATACTCAGCCAGCGTGGCTCCCCTTGATTGGCTAAGCTCTGTGACAGCTCCCGTATCATGTGGTTGTGTGCAATTTTATACAAAATCCTGAAGAACTGACACGGTAACTTTTTTTTTTTGTGAATTGTTTTCTGTGGTTTGGGGGTAAGGAACGTTACTTAGTATGGAACCCTATGGAACATATGTGTATGTGTGTATATGACAGAGAACATTCAGCTTGGCTTTCTGCTGTGCTGTTGCGTCTGTCATCCACTTGTCTTGTCTCTGGTCCAGATCTGCAGATGGAGCAGCGATGGGCAACAAACTATCACAGTGAGTCCCAGCGTTTCAGCCAAATATGTGATTTGTTTGTGTTCTAGTCACTATTCATGATGTTTCTTAGCTCATAGTCAGCACTTATGTGTCTGACCCAGGTCCGCAGAGGGAGGCGGGCTGGTGGAGAGATACTACACCTTCCTCAAGAGGTTGTGCCAGGTGCTGTGTGCGCTGGCATCCCAACTCTGCGCCCTGGTGGTAAGAACGCTTTTAAGAATCTCTGCCTGTATCCGGAAGGTTGTTGGTTTCAACCCCATGGTTGGGGGGACGACATATCACCATTAGGCACTTGAGCAAGGCCTTTTGCTCCCAGGACTCTGGATTCTTGCTGACCCTGCTCCCTGACCCCAACTTTCCTCACGTGTGCATTACTTTGGACAAAAGAGTCTGCCAAAAATAAAGATAAATAAATTAATGTCATGTAAATGTGTGTGCGTATGAGTGTGCTTTTAATCAGAATAACTGCCGTGCATCTTCCAGCTCTTATCTGATGGCCATTTTGACCCTGTTCGGGCTTTTCCGTAGGGCTCTGATGTTCAAGTAGAAGTCCCTGGCAACCTTAACAAGTTCGTGGAAGCATTTCTCGCCTTCACCACTCACGCAAGCCAGGTGATCTACCCACCTTGCACTTTCGTTGTTTTTAATAAGATCTCTTCATCAATCAGCAGAAAGTAAGATCATGTTAAAGTGTGATGGTTCTGTCTGGTCGATGTCTCCAGTTTTTAAGGTCATCCACCCAGCTTACATGGGGCATGCTGTTCAGGCACGAGGCTCTGTCCAAGCATCCTGTCATTGTGGAGGTGACCAGCAAATACATGAGGGCCACCATGACCAACTTTGTGAAGGTATTTTCCACCTCTCCTTCCCTACCATGTTCCCCTGGCCCAGTACACTATCCTCTGTCACAGAGCTGGTATAATGAAAATTAACAGGTTATCTCTCCTCCACAGACTGGCTTCCCCTCCAGAAATGACAGTCTCAGTTGTCAGTATTCCCGTGTGGACTTCGACAGTGATGAGGATTTCAACGCCTTCTTCAACTGTGAGTCTGCTTGCTCTAAGGGGAGGTTTTTTTTGCTATTTTTGCATTGCCCCTTTTCCCTTAGTCCCACCCCAGTTGAGGCAGCCTCATTAGTCTCGTCTTTGCCTGATGCTCTGGGCCACAGTCCAGATGTTTGCTCCAACACCAGCTTTGCTAGGATCTAGAATGATCTATATCTAGGATAACTAGGAATCCCAAAGAGAGGTTTGGAACCATAGACATGGGGCTTTGCAGTCTTGCTTCTTCAGCTTAAGGTTACGACACTGTGACCTCTGAACTGCCCTGCTCCCCCATTCCGGACTCTCTGCAGCTTTCCGAGCTCAGCAGGGCGAGGTTGTGCGGATCGCATGCAGGATCATCCCCCTGGAAGCCTTCCAGATTGCCGGCGAGTGGCTGCAGTACCAGATCAAGACACCCATTGAAGTCGGCCCAAATATCTGTGAGTGTGGGAGGAGGTGACTTAGACCCTATTCTAGCTGTGGTGGGGGAGGGGCTCACGACTTTCTGCTTAAAATGTGCGGTTAGCACACTGTGGGTTGGTGGGGAGGAAGTGGTTAGGGGAAATCCCTGTGGCGTAGTGCAGTGGAGCAAAACAACGGGTAAATGCAGCTGAAGACCTTATAAGCTACCCAGTGCCTATTTCAGCAGGCCTGGAGGTCGGAGTTTATCCCTGATTATTGAGATTGAGGGGCTGGTAGACATTATGGAAAACGCATTGTCTCCAGGAGTTGTCTGTTTACACATAGTCCGCAGTTTGACACGGTGTTTGGAGTTGTGGGACCAGCATTGTCATGTCTGCTTGATATCCGCCCCCCCACCCCACTCCTTTGCTCCGCAGCAAAGACGGCCGAGGGCCTCTGCTCCATCCTGTCCCCGTCTGTGGTGCAGTGGGACGCTATGACCTTCTTCATGGAGAGCGTCGTGGGGCAGCTCTTCAAGAACGTGGAGACTGAGGTAGCAGAAACTGGGACTCACTTCAACCTCCCTGTCCTTAAATGTTTGGGGCGGGGGGTGAAGTGGGAGGGGTGGGTGTTTAATTCTGTGATGTCTGAGTTGTATTCTGTCATCATGAGGTTTTTTTTTTTTCCATTTTTTTGGGTGAGCACCTTGACTTTGGTTTGAAGTGTCTTGGGGGGAGAAGCATTCTAGACATTTGCTCTGTTTTTCCATGTTTAAATGGACAGATAGCATATGAGGCTGAAAATGATTGCTTGATTCTATACCTCCCCCCCAACTGCAGAAACTCCCCATAGACCAGGGGATTGAGCTCTTGCAGGCAGTGCTGAACTACGAGACCCGGGACCCTCTGATCCTGTCCTGTGTCCTGACCAACGTGTCGTCCCTCTTCCCCTTTGCCACATACAAGCCGCACCTCGTCTCCCAGGTGCTTGCCAAGGTGAGGCCTGCCTGTGTCCCTCCCAAGGACCTCGTTGCCACTAATTCAGAACAGACTGGTTTGGAGTGAGGCCAGTGATCCCAGGAGAAACTTATACTCCATTCAGTGCAGCTCATGGGAGTTTTACTTACACAAAAATGTTCTGAGGGCAGTATGAAAAATGATTGGTTCAGAGAGATAACCAATCAGATTGTAGAGGAGATGGGCCCAAGCAACTACAGGAGGCAGGACCAGCCAATAAAATGTTTGTTCCGCCTTCTCTAGTTGCTTGGACCCACCTATAATATATATATATAGAATGCAAATATTGCAAAGTGTATATGCAAAATATTATATCTTTGGATGGATGTTTAAAAATTCTGCAATTGTAAAGTATCTGGCATTTCTTGGAATGAACAAAATGAATGAAATAAAATGTATACATTTTGTAAAGTGGTTTTAGTGACTTGTTTGCCCAAGCCGCTTTACCGCTCAGTAGCACATTTGAAGCGGTTAAGACCAGCATCAGACAGGCAGCACCATGATTTTCAAAGGCTGGTGGGTGTGAGGAGAGTGGTAACACAGTCAGTTCTTGGGATAACGATGCACATTTCTCTCCCTCTGTGGCGTGTTACATGTATATCTTTTTTTTTTATGTCTTAGCTCTTCACCTCCATCACGTTTGAAGTGGTTGAAGAAAGCAAGGTGAGCCCTCTCAGCTTTGCACAGCCCTCCGTGTTCCAACCTGTGGTTCAGGTCAGACCTTGCGATTGCGTCACCTTTGATTGTCCAGTAACTGTGGTTGACCTGCAGCTATTGCTTGACTGGTTGGCAGGCGCCGAGGACCCGTGCCGTAAAGAATGTGCGGAGACATGCCTGCTCCTCCATCATCAAGATGTGCCGAGACTACCCACAGTTCATCCTGGTGTGTATGCAGCCGGCTCATCTCTGCTAACAAAGACCTAGTCAGGAAGTAAATATGTGAAAGTCAAAGTTCTGAACCAGAACTACCCTGCATTGGTCCAAGAAGAGTCGCTTTGTTAATAAACTTGATGCTTGCGGCAAGTTGGCTAATTTGCTGGCTAATACTTTTCGCATTTGTGTGTACCTGTCTCCAGCCGTGCTTTGACATGCTGTACACCCACGTCAAGAAGCTCTTCTCCAACGAGCTGCTGCTCACCCAGATGGAGAAGTGTGCCCTGATGGAGGCACTGGTGCTCATCAGCAACCAGTTCAAGGACTACGCTAAGCAGAAGGCCTTCCTGGAGGAGCTCATGGCCCCTGTGGTCCTCCGTTGGCAGTCAGAGGAGATGCACCAGTATGTCTCCCTTGAGAACTATTGAGTCCTTTAGCAAAAAACACGACCTGTATACTCCAGTTCAATGTCCATTGATATTAATGATAAAAAGTAAACTTATCAAATGGTTTCATACATCTTGACCTAGTCATGCTTTTTCTCTTGGTTTCTGTTTAATTTCTGGCTGTTCTCCTGTCCATATGAGCTCCTTGTGTCAGAATACTGTTGTCTTCCTATGGGTCACCCCCTGCTTCCCAGTCACTGCTGGCTCATTGTTAAATGTCCCATCCCACAGAATATTGATGGATCCTGTGTCGTTCCTGTCCTTTGTGGGGGCTGATCAGGTTTTGAAAGAACCCAACGTTGAAGACCAGATGGGAATAAACAGATCTAGGGTGAGTGAGCACAGCCCACAATGATTCTTTACTGTCAGTGGGCTTCTCTTGCCTCTAAGACTTGTGATTCAGCACAGGGTATAATTCATGTTTTTATTTATTATACTTTTTAAAAATGAGGCCAAGTTACTTGAAGCAGAGGTTAAATATCAATAATTGTTGATATTTAGGATTGGTTGAATTGTGATATCCATTTCCATGTGCTGTGTGTTGAATTGATTGCGATGTGATTGGCTGTTGAGGAGCACATAGATTCTGATTGGGTAAGAGAGGTGAAGGGTGCTGCTGGGTCTCTGCACGTGCTGGACTGGTCCTAGTCTCTGCCTCCAGTGAGGAACACTCTAGTTTGTTCTGCCTTCCTCCCTTCCCTCTGCTGTGTGTTTGTTCGCTCGCTTGTCATGACTAGCCTCCTTCGAACCAGCTGTCCCTTTTAGTTTGACCTCATTTCATTTATAATGACCCTCCCCCTCTGACCTCTGCCTCCCCCCGTCTCTGCTGTAGATCAGCTTTTGTGTGTACACCATTCTGGGTGTGGTGAAGCGCGCCCGCTGGCCCGCCGATGCGGAGGAGGCCAAGGCCGGAGGATTTGTGGCCGGGTACACCCCGAGCGGCAGCCCCATCTACCGCAACCCCTGCACGCCACAAGTGCTGGCGCTGCTGCCCAACCTGCTGGCGCTCATCAGGTGGGTGCAGGTGCGCGTGAGTAGCCCCACCCACCCCATTCCGGTCTGGGGAGCCGCGTCCTCTCTTGGGTCGCCATGGAGGACGAGCCCCTTTGGCCGGAGAAGTAGGGGAGCTGCAGCACCTGACACAGCACTGCCCTCTACTGGTCAAAGCAGGTGGTAGTACTTAAGGTCTGCTTTAAAAATGCCTAAAAGGGGGCCGGCCTATGGAGCGTCCTGGACCTCCTCTCCCACTGACTGAAAGTGGGGAAGTGTGTGCCCGGAAGTCCGTTACCTTAGAAACCACAACAGCAGGCAGTACAGCCTCTCTCTGAGCCAATGAGAGCTTGCACTACCAGGTTAGGGTGAAACACAACCCACCCCCTCTCGTCCTTTTGGTTTTTTTGACATTCTGCTTCTGCTATATCACCATGTTTTCTCATTTCTCTTTCTTTTTGTCCTTTGGTTAAGAAGCCACCTCTTTTTGATGTCTGGTTGCCCACACGGGGGCACGGGGGGCGTTTGAAGGTCATCATTGGACCTTAATGTGGGGTTTCAATGAATGATGCCATTCTCTGTTGTCTTCTCTTATGGGAAAAATTGGTATGGTAACGAAGCAGGTAGGCATGCTGAAGTCGTGGTTTTACAGGTAAGGTTTTGGGCGGAGTTTCTGAAATTTTCCCTGCCAGCAATGTTTGCTGTTAGTCCCAAAAGTCACATGATTTCCATAGTTTCTAGAAGTCGAAATACTCATTTTCTACCACTAGCAGTAATTTGTGAATCTTTCACATGTGCCTTGAATTCATGTGTTTCTGTGAACTGTCAGTCACTGAGGGCTGAGGTCGGGGCTCTCAGTAGGTGGGTTCTCAATGCCTGTCTTTCGACAGAACACACAACAGCCTGTTCCTGCCAGAGAACGTGGCACGGCTGAGCGAGACCTTCGCCAGGTCTTACGACGTCATGGACGTAGAGAAGAACGTGGTGCTTGGTAAGAGGGGCTCCGTAAAACACGCCAGAAAAAGCCAGGAATACTATGTTTAAGGATAAACTTTTTTTACCTTTGAAAAGAGTATTTAATCGAGCCTGTATAATATTCAGCCACATAGATGGGTGGGTATATTAGATGGGTGTATTGCAGACCCTTTGGATGGAAATCTTGGTCACGTCGCTCCCCTGCGGACTATGGACTGCCGATCTGTGCACGATGACGTCTCCTGTTGATGTTTCTTGTCCCCATAGGGCTTCCACAGCCGGTGCTGGATAACTACGACTCCCCTGTGTATAAGACATCTCTGGAGCGCATGCAGGGTTTCTTCTGCACGCTCTACGACAACTGGTGAGGCTACCATCTGCACCTGCTTCTTGGTGTTCACTCTTGCACCCAGGTCCCTCTCACCTGCCCCCTCCTTACCTGGCAGCTTCCACATCCTGGGCAATGCCGGCCCCTCCCTGCATCAGGACTTCTACTGCATTGAGAGTCTGGCGCAGCAGCTCACCAGCGCCGCCCTAGTGCACCTGGACCACGTGCCCGACCATCGCTTACGGTCAATGCTCCATATCCTTTCCCATGTGAGGGAGCATTTGGGGGTGTACTGGATGGGCTTTAGTGGTATCTGGAACACACCAGTGTTTGTTTGTTTTTAATATATCTTTATACATTCTTTTTTGCTTTTCACTTTATTGTACGCCATTAGCTGTCTGTTGCCACTTTGCAGGTATGCTCCTTAACGTTACCGTGCGAACGGGTCTTCGTGAAGCAGCTGGTAATCTCTTGCCCCCAGGAATATTATGACAGCCTGCTCTGCCCCCTGCTGGCCCCCCTCTTTGCCTACCTGCTGCAGGTGAGGCTCTGACAGGCTCCATCTCTGTTAGAACTGAGCCCTGATTATGGGTTGGGAAATATTGATTGGGCGAAACAAAGCACTTTGACATTTGTATGCATTTGATTAACCAGATGGATTACTAGCTCTGTTTTATGATACTTTTATAATCATAAAATTCAGTTATCCTTCTAGTTAAATCTTAATGCTGACTCATGTTTGACTTACTGTTCTGTGTTTTCCTTCTAGAGGTTGAATCAGAGTTGGCAGGTCATTAACCAGAGGAGCAGTCTGTGGTAAGAAGTGTAGTCTAGTCCTATGTGGGTGTTACCAGCCAATGAGTGTTGTGGGCCATGAGATTCTGATTGTAGGTCTCTCCCGTGGCTCACACATACAGTGACTCTGAAGAGGAGGAGGTGTGCCACGTGGAGAATCAGGTGACCCAGGAGATGCTGGAGGAGCAGCTTGTGCGCTTGGTCACCCGAGAGGTTCTGGACTTGCTCAGTGAGTCCCACATGATTGTATTCATTTCTATGGGCAAAAACCCTAATCCCAACAATGACAACCTTAAACTCTACCCAGCCCTAACCTTAACCATAAGTAACTAAACACAATACTACACTTTTGGCATTTTTAGTTTTTTTTTTTTTATTGCAGTCACGAATTTTTATAAAATTCAGTTTCCCCTAGTGGGGACTGAGAAAATGGTCCCCACGTAAAAATAACAGGTTTTTATCAGATTGTGGGCACATTTGGTTACAGTACATGCACCCCCCCCCCCCACACACACACACACACACACAGAGTAAACGGGTAATTACAGAAATTTCATTCTTCCTTGAGATTTGTCTGTGAATGGCCTGAACATCTGAACACTCCTCCTCGGGACTCATAGTGGATCTGTGATGTAAGGTGGCCGAATCATTGGTTGGCAGGATTAATCATCTACCCCGTTTCTTTGCAGCTGTGGCCTGCATATTGAAGAAGGTTCCAGAAGCTTCTGGCACTAAGGAGGAAGTGGATGGTGTGTGCTTACTGCATTTTCCTACTTTTTTTTTTCATGTGCAGGATCTCTTCAAATGCCCTACCCCGTCTCAAACAAATCCTCTCACGTTATGTTTGTTTTTGTTGAATCATCAGACAGCATCCTGTTCATTTTTCCCTCCCAGATGAGAATATTTACAGATGCTGGGATGTTTCAGAGAAACAGCAGTGTTTATTTGTTTAACCGCTACCACATCTACTGATGAAACGGCAGACCAGTTTATTTCATTTTGGAAACCAATCAAAAGTATTCTTTCTTAATGGGCTCTTGCACCCACCCCTCGCCTCAGAAGAGGAGATGATGGCGGTGGAGTCCTCTCAGGCTACTGCAGCACCACCAAGCTATGCCACAGACGAGCTGACGGAGCTCGGGAAGTGCCTGATAAGGCATGAGGTAAGAGTGACGAAGGAAACGCCGGCAGGGACCCCAGTTTTCGTGGCGTGCTTCTCTGAGTCAGGCGTGTGGGCTGTGTCCACCTCCCCAGGACATCTACATGACTCTGCTCACCATCTCCTTCAACTGCCTGTCCTGGAGGGACACTGGTAACTGCCACCGCACGGCCTCCCTGGTATGCTGGACGCTGTTGAGGCAGGTGGGTGTTGAAACCCGCGGCACGGTGTCTGTTTACTCACACAAGTCCCTCTGACTCCTATTCCTCCTACCCTGTATAGTAATTTACTTTTGTGCTGTGACTCCCCTCGCTCTGCTGTGACTCTCTCCTTTTGTCACTCCCTGCCCTGGCTCCACTCACTCTGCTATGCTTCCACTCTGCTGTGACTCCCTCCTTTTGTCACGCGCCTCTCTGCTGTGACTCTCCCTTTTGTCACTCTGCCTTGCTGTGGCTCCACCCACTCTGCTGTGACACTCTCCTTTTGTCACTTGCCTTGCTCTGTTGTGACTGTCCCTCCTGTGACTCCCCCTCGCTCTACGCAGGTGGTTGGGGCCAGCCTGCTCCCCGAGGCTGTGACGTGGTTCTACGCCAGTGTGCTGAAGGGGCTGCAGATGCACGGGCAGCACGAGGGGTGCGGCGCTGCGCTCACCCAGCTGGCCTTCCTCATCTACGAGGCCCTGGTGAGCAGAACTGCTCCCTTTCTGTCAGAACAGATGGACAGATCTATGTTTCCTTTCACTTACTCAAGCTTCAACTCGCCCTCCGCAGAGGTCACGTTACCCAGAGTTGAAGACTGTCATGACTCGCATCCCCAACATCCAGCTGGAAGCACTGGACCAGTTTGACCAGAAACTCCAGGTGGCACCACCCCAAAAAGCAGGAGAGAAGAAGAGGAAGGAACAGTTCAAGAAGCTCATCGCTGGAACAGTCGGTGTAAGATGGCCGTTGGTGCTCTGCGGACTTCCCAAAAGATTAATGGGGTCTCTTGGAAAGGCTGAGCATGTGCCCGACCCGTCGTCACATGGTTGCCCTCGTCTCTTTCCTTACAGAAACCTCTCGGTGAGCAGTTCAGGAAGGAGGTCCACATCAGGAACCTGCCCTCACTCTTCAAGAAGGTGAAGCCGGAGGTGACCAGGGATATTTTGGACGAGAGCAGCACACTGACACTGCTGTTCTCTGCCGAGCAGGATGACGTTTAGAGAAGGGGAACGTGACACGGATGGGGGGAGGGGCGGTTGAGCATGAAGAATGGTACCCAGTTCATGGCAAAAGTTGTATCAGAGGTTAGGGCTTGGGTCTTTTTTTTGTGACAGTAGGATACAACGACACCCACTGTTTGTTTGAAACTGCTCCGCCACACGCCTCCCGGACAACCAGGCAAAAACAATCCGAGCTATGTTACAGATTTCAATGGAAGGCCAGGACACGAAGATGACTGTGGCAGGAGGTGGGGAGAGAGCAGGAATGGTGTGAGAGAAGCTATACGCACTGACCAGGCCAGCCAGGTGGCAGCTGATGTTTCATGGGGCCTGGATCTTTTTTTTAAGTAGCTCTGTGACTGAGGCTAAAAGCAGTGATCTGTACATTCCATATGTCCGTTCATTCACCTTCTCTTCTTGCCTTTTATTTTTGCCTTTTTATAAATCGTTATTTCAACACTAAAAAAAAAAGAGCTGTACACAAGATGAGCTTTGCAATGTACGTGCTGTTTATATTTTGAAATTTTAATAAATGTAGTTAAGCGCTTGTAAGGTGCGCTAGTGAATTTCAGTTCGGAACTGGGGGCTGGTGACGGTGAACATTTCCTCAATTATTCATTTTCACGTTTTTGTCATACAAGGGAAATAATGGTGTTTTATTACATTGATCTACTCCTGTTCTGTTACCTTAAATTAATGATTTTTTTTTATCATCAAATCAAGCATCCCTACACTGACTCTTCAGGAGCTTTTTGCTGTTCTCCCAGGGCTGTTCCCACAGGCTGAAGTCACACAGCAGCATCTGCAGGGAATTAGGGGGAAAAAAAAAAAACTGCTTAGTTCTCTTCTGTGGTTCCCTGATGGTGGAATGAGCTGCCCAACCATGTCCAGTCATCAGACTCCCTCCACCTTCAAGAAACACCTCAAGAGCCATCCTTTCTATGAATTCCTCTACTAACCTGATGGCCATTTACACTCCCTCAGTGTTCTTTTGTTGGCATTTTGGTCCTTGAATAGTCTTAGTAGGTTCTTGCTTTATTAGATGATGGTGTAGCTCCTGCTCCAATCTCCAATACTGTTTGCACTTGAACATGGACATTCCCTGGAAGCTCAGCCTAGCTGCACTTACTCCTAGTTGATGGCGTATATGTCTGTAATGTGCTATTTGCCTCACTTGTATGTCGCTTTGGACAAAAGTTTCTGCTAAATATGTAACTATAGATGCTGAATGTCATCGCCGTGGAAACCGTGCAGCCATACGCTTTTTAAATGCCCACCTTGGTGTTGCTGTCCTGAGGGCAGGATGTCATATGCTGGTCTTGCTTTTCGCAGCGCCCCACCGCGACCTCCAAGTAAAAGATGACTCCTGCCACCACCTAATTAAAACGACAGTGGTGAGGGGGGAGGGAAACTGGTTTGTAGAAATTTCTAGCAATTAACCAGACTCCCATAATCACTTTTCCAATGAAAGTCTGTCCCAAAACCAGGGATGATGAAGCAGGGGTCACCCCGGGCACTATGCCAGTTCATCGCTGGCCATGCGCGCACACACTACAGCAGGGGTTTCCAACTCCTGTCCTGGAGAGGCCCAGCCCTGCACAGCTTTGGGTTTTCCCTCATTTAACACACCTGATTCTACTTCTCTACTAATTACCACCCATTTCTTCAGTTGCATCAGGTTTGGTGGAACAGGGAAAGAGCTGAGGTATGCAGGGCAGGGGCTCTAAAGAGCTGGCATTGGAGATCCCCGTCCTACAGCCAGCTGTCAGACACCAAACTCAAATAAAGACTGAGTATTTCTACAGAGCCAGTTCAGGTCATAATTCTGACTATTAGGCTGCAAAACCACTAGGTGGCAGAAATGAGTTCTTAATATGATAAATGCATTTTAAATATTAGTACACTTTCATAATGCCATGATTCTTCCAGTCAAATCACCATTTTATGTATCAATTAGCAAAGCTCTATATTGACACTCATACATTTAAACTATAGACTGCAATCTATTATAAATTTGTAGAATAAAATGTTCTTCACTACAATTGTTAATATTCTACATATAAAAGTGTACAATTCTGTTACAACTTACTACAGCTGCAATTCAGAGCAATTCGAAGTCAGGATGGCTCCTCAAAGATTCAACAGCTTCTGAGATTATGCAGACTATGGTCTCACCTGTGTCTTGGCTGAGATGACCTTTCCCAAAGTGTAGAAGTACTTGTCATTTGCCTGTTCATTGTACAATGTCAAGGCAACGTGAGCAGCATCGATCACTAAGGGGCTATCAGGCGACTGCTCCATGGGCCCGCCAACCATCCGTGCCCCACAAGGGATCGCCAACAGGAGTGTCGCACAGAGGCACCAAAAAGCCATCGTCAAATCTAGAACTAGAAGAGGTGACAATGTTGAGCCCTGACTGGTTTTTATGGTAAAAGAAGCTGACCCTGCCCATTGTGCAAGATGCTGAGAGGACACAAAATATGTAATACTTACATAACCAGTTGTGCAATAAGAGAAACGTAGTTTACAATATGTACCTCAAACAGGATTTCTGAAATTCAGCCTACTTTGTAAATACCCCTTAATTCAATAGAGCTTTGTGTGGTGTGTATTAATGAACAGGTGGCACTTCACCATCAAATATTTTTCCCCATTATGCATTATCTTTCATAACATTAGTCAATACCACGATACGTGCCTTTCTTAGACCTGCTAATGTCCATATTTGAGTTAAACATAGTCTCTTGTAACATATCTGATTATCATTAAGATATCTTATTCTGCCCTTACTATCTGCCCGTCTTTTGCTGACATTGAGCAAATGATCACCTTCCTGTTCTTGACCTTGACCAAATACTGCTTGACTAATGCATTCTGTCACAGAGACAGAAGGTGCAAGTCTCCATGCAGGAGTTTGTTCCCAACACTCAGAAATGCCCCCTAACTATCTTATATTTAGAATTGTATTGTTATTCAGGTGATACAAAAAGCTGAAAAACTTATTTTATAATTCAGAGGTTTTATTGCAAAGAAACACAAACTGAGTATATGTTATAGTATATACTGAATAACTGTTTTCAGAAAAAAAAAACGTTTCAGTTCATTTTTTGTCTTTTATGCATCCTGAGCAGTCATACCTAAATAAAACAAAGCTTATTTAGACAATCTTAGTATGAGCTCACTAAAAAGACTTCTACAGCAGTAGATATTTAATCTCTGTGAGAAATAATGATTTTTGAAAAGATAGCAACTCCAGATTTGTTACAAATCACCAAGATGATCAGTTATAATAATTCATGTGCACGTACTACCCACAAGTTACGTAAGGCTAGGTCGCACCAAGTAATGAACAGTGAAAGATGGTTTGCAAAGTTTTCCTCAAGTCATTATCTGTTAAGTGTATAATTAGCTAATTGGTTAATTTAAATAATTGCGGTAATATTTATGCGGTGTATTATGGGACGGCGTGTATGTTGTCGGGATGTCGGCGCTATTCTTTCCGCGGCTCCTCGCCATTTGTGCCTTCATAGTGCCCATCGGCTACACCATGGCCCAGATGCCCGGGGCTCCCTTTGACGTAGCCGCCGACCGGTGCGATGTACGGCAAGCGGCCCAGTTTGCCGTAGCCGTCTACAACGCGGAAACGACCCAGGAGATGTATGCGTACAAACTCACGGCTGTAATATCCTCGCGAACTCAGGTATTGCACCCCTGCCCCCCCAAAGCTGCAGCAATGTCTGTGCATGACCGCGCTTAGTGCGTGTTCTTTCTTTAATAGCAGGAATGATTACTTGCACATGGCGCGCGCTCCATTGGAGAGTTTGTGCATAAGGCATGAGCGCCGTCCTTATTGTTCACTGTATTTGCTCCTGTGTGCGAAGTGCTGGTTTAACATTAACTAACGTCCCCCGTCTTTGTGGAGGTTGTGGAAGGCCTGAACTACTTCCTGAACGCCGAGCTCGGCCTGACTTGGTGCCTGAAAGCGCAGGCCAGGGACGCGGAAACCTGTCCTTTGCAAACAAACGGCAAGGTAAAGGCACACCGGGCACAAAAGTAACCACTTTGAGAAATGGAATGCGTGGCAAGCGAAACGTGCTTTTTAAATAGTTCAAACTAAGAAACTTTCATACTTTCATTGTGGGTCAGGTGCTTTTATAAATTGTAATTCTTTAGAGAATTCTGTGCACGTAATGCCTATTATGCAATTGCAAGCATGTTGCTTTGACCAATTGGCTCGTGTATATTGTCTTCTGGGGCGACCTGTGTATAGAACATTCTTAAGCCATACCGTACTTGATCCGGAAATGCGTCACTGTGCACCCTGCCCGGGTGCTGCTGTCAAACGGCCGCCGCGTTTCCCCTTTGCAGAGGCTGCTGTGTCGCTTCACCGTGTGGACGATACCCTGGAGGGGCGTAGCTATGCTGACGGAGAAGAGCTGCATTGACCGTCCCTTTCGTCCACGCTGCTATCGCCGTTCCCTTACACAAGGGCCACGCTGATTTGCGCCCATTTTGGTTCTACTCCCATATACATGAAGCCGAACGAGTTTCCTATGACTACAATGTTACATTTACCAAAATGAAGCATGTCTAATTGTGGATGACCTAATGCAAGATTCCGGCTTGGTCTTGTGGGGGGGGAAAAAAAAACAATAAAACGAAGTACAACCTATGCTGTGTGGTTGGGTGTCTTCCTCGTAGCTCCGCGCTGTGTGCAGAAATGCAACTTTAAGCGGCTTTTAAGGTTAGTGGCTGCTCCGGTTTTGCCACTAGGTGGCGGTATAGGCTAAACCTTTAATAGCCATCAGAAGGTAGCGCGCCTATATTGAACGATTGTATTTAATATTCGGCTTGGCTGCTATCGATTTCAGACTAATTTCTCAAACCTCGTAACATTAACTAACATGCGTTTCGTCCTAAATTTGAGAAGGGCTAAACTCACGCTTTACTTCATAAAAGCGTTTGAATTATAAACACTAGAAGGCTTTTGTGGCGATGACCAAGAAAAGGAGCTGGGTGTTTATAACTACGCGCTTGGCGGCCGGTTTCCCATGTGTTCTGTCAGTAGCGTGTTCAAAATGCACAAACCTTAAACTTTACGCAAAGCAGGTGAAAAGTGGTTTTGTTTACGTCCAAATAAGTGTAAAACAAAATTTTATTCTGGCGTTATGGGCAAGGTTATAGGTGTTAATGGATGGCCGTTCCATCTGTCAGTGTTGGTTAGGCGAAGTCCTCTGACCCATGGGGTTAACATGCCAGGTTCCTTACGAGTCAGGCTGCACTGTGCCAGCAGACTCCGTGCAAATGGGCAACAGTACATGATCATGATAGGCCGATATAATTTCTGGTCAGATACCAATATTAAAATTGAGTATTTTCTACCAGACACCCATCTTTTTGTCTCCTTTTACCAACTTCTAAGCATTAAATGAGATTTGTATCCATGCATTTCTATTGATACGGCAGACTACATTTAGGGTTGTGGCAGCGTTTTTGAGCACGTTAGTAGGAAAACAATGGTATGCCATTACGCCGAAGGGAGAAATCCACGGCCGACGTGATTTACACAAGTCTGCTTCTTTGTATTATCCACTAACAACTTTCAGAAATTAAACATTTCTTGATCTGTTGCCAAATCATATCAGTAACAGATCTATATACATTGCATTGTGCAGTTTTGCTTTTTCCATCAGCGCAAAACACTTACTGCGTTTCCACAGCCGCCATGGCAGTGGCCGGCTATCCGTCACGTGACCCTCACTTCTGTCTGCGCTGTATTGCGTTCAGGCTCCGAGCGTTTGCCCGGTTTTTCGAGCTGCACCTACCTCTGACGGCTTCTTACACCCCCAGATATCCGACCCAGCAGTTTTTGCCAGTATCGGCCTGGTACCGATAGTGGGTGTGGGATCAAAGTATTCTGGCGTCTTTTTATTTTTAAGAAGGTGATGTAAAAAGGCGGTTTTGCATTAGGGACATTCTATTTTTCTGGATTTACTCGCTCTGTGAAGACATTTTCTCCTTAAAAAACCTGTATGTACCCACTCTGAAAGTTATTACTGAGGACAGATTCACAGATGTTTACAGGACAGGTGTCTCGTGCTTTGGAGATCCTCATCTCCACCCTGAGGATGTTTTCGCATTATTTTCCTCACTTTTTATAACTGTTCACACTTTGCATGTTTTCAAACCCAGGTGTTACCAGTTTTGGTTTCTTTTTTATGTAAGAGAAATGCCACCCACTTTGTGAAGATGGGGACTGGCTAAATGGGGTGAGGGGTGTGGTAATGGTGTGTTAACAGGTTTTTTTTGGCCAATGTAAACCGGTCCCTTGGCAGAGGTCCAGGCAGAGTTGCTTCAGATCACCCAGACAGCATCGCTGAACCCCCTGAGTGTCGCTTTTGTTAATCAGTGTAAGGTTACTATTACTCAGAAACACTATACTGCACATGTGTATTAGTAGAGCGTATTTTTCCCTGGGGCAGTGTTACTCTCA
>JAAGVU020000061.1:3809498-3863412 GCA_011763525.2 Mormyrus iriodes
GGGGGAGAGAGACAAAGAAGGCAAGGAGGGGGGGCGGGGGGGGGGGGGGGGGGGGGGGGGGGGGGGGGGGGGGGGGTGGGGGGGGGGGATGCGAACAAAAAAAAGGAAAAAAAAACTCAAAAGTATTTAACACTCAGCTGGAGGTGTGCCAATAGAAACAGCGCGTAACCGCAGGGTGAAGTTCGCACTCGCCCAGCAATTCAAATTCTGATGTAATAACTCGTATTAAATCCTATGTACTGTCATGAGAAAAGGCGAGTTAACATAAGCAAAGAGAATGTGTTCCCCTCGTCCCCCCTTCTTGTTGCAGATAGCCCACGATGTTGAGGGTCTGCCTGTGCGTATGTGCCGTGATTAGCCGTATGGTTTCACAGGAAGCGGAGGAGCCCATTACCTACACGGTCAGTGTGGTCCTACGTCACGCAATGTTCCATACCACCGTCTGGGGTTCAGCGTATTAACTGTCTGAATTATCTCAATTAACAGTGCACAGATGGCTATGAATTTGATCCTGTTCGACAAAAATGCAAAGGTAATCGTTTATATTTGTATTTTAAACCCATAAAACGTATTGAATCGCGTAAAACTTGCTCTTTTTAATTCTTTTGTGTAGTACAGTGTTGAAGCGTGTTTAAAGTGTTTGTCTTGTCTGTCTTTACCCTTCTCACCCATCAGACATTGATGAATGTGCCATTCTATCTGACGCCTGCAAAGGAGGCATGAAGTGCATTAACCATTTTGGCGGGTACCTCTGCCTCCCCAAGAGCGCCCAGATATTCATCGGCGAGGAGGATGACAGTCCTGCGGAGGAGACTCCCGCCCCTGCCCCCCCAACATGGGTCCAGCCTGGCCAGGGTGCGGGCTCACACAACAGCAGGCCAGTGAGGTGTGCTGTAGGATTTGCACCAGATGAGCAGAACTACTGCAGAGGTAGGCACCCGCCAAGCCCAATGGGGCCACTCCCAGAGTCTAAAGGTGGTCCAAGTAGATATGCAGGCTGCTGATTGGTAGGATGCTGATTGATCAACTCCCAACATTAGAAGGTGTTTTTGGGGTGCCCACTTCCAGAGACACCTTAAATCATTTTAAGTTTCCCTCAGGGTCCCTCAGCTAAACATTACACAGAGTTAGATCCCATAGGATGGCCCAGCTGAGGCTCTGAGATGATCAGAGTCAGGGTTACGTGGTCAGACTGCTCTCTGTCAGCTGCTTTCCAGCGACACAAACCTGGAGAGCATGCGAAGCCTGGCAGGCACGTCGCCATAGCTGTGAATATCGTTTTCCTAAGTGAAGACTGGTCTGTTTCCGCTCAAGAATTACAGCACCGTGGGGTTGGAGGCAATACATCAAGTACCGGCCTTCTGTGCCACGTAAATAAGGCACCGCGAAAATACTGTGCGCTGCGCGGCTCAATGTTATTATGTAAAAATTTTATCGCACCATGTTTTTTAAACATGTAGAACGTTTCTTTTTTTGGAGTGGTGCCAACTGTCGCGGTGCGAATAAAAACACAAAAAAAACATAATTTATGTTTAGAGAAACGTTTCTGGAACCAATCAATAGTATCTATCTTGTAAAGGCAACAGAGTAATGAAAACGATAGACTGCAGTAGAAGTGGACGCTAGGTGGTGTAGTGCTGGAGGGGCAGACCATTAGATATGAAATTCAGTTAATAAGCCACCATTCCGATTTGTGAGATATGTATGTTGTGGCGAAAAAGGAGAAATACTTGAATGATCAGACTGAATGAATCGGTAGTTGCCCGGTGCAAAGTCAATTCATTCCTGCCAGTTTTTTTCAATTCACAACTGTAATCAATTTATACACGACAGCCCTTAAGTAAAATAATGCAGTTTTAAAGAAGTCTCATTACAAGAGGAAGCCTTATAAAAAAAATTGTTTGCCCCACCTTTAAGCACTTGCACAACTAGTACAAATGATATATTTGGCATAAGCGTAACTGTTGATTAATCAGGAAAAATATGGATTTGGCTTCCTATGCTTCTGCAGTGTTTAGATGAATGAAGTATTTTCCACTGCACAAGGTGCCTCAGCAGAATGTCTTTACTCTATCGCTGCCTGCGATTTGCCTACTGTTCAGCATCTATGCCTGGCTGCACAGAAGGCTCAGTGTGTGCCAGGTGTCAGCGAATCAGCTGTCGTGCTGGAGCGGGCCACTTTGCGCCGGTTGGTGGAGCCAGCAGAACACTCTGCACTAGTGTATGGTGTCTCGCAGGCACCAGGAACACTTGGTAAAACCGCGTAGGTGAAAAATCAAGCTGAATCCTTTGGTTCCCCCTCCCTAAAAGAGCCAATTTATCCTGCCTCCGGGGGCTGGGGACTCCTGGTCATAACCGGTGAGTGATAGAGTCCAGATTCTTGCTGCGAACTAAAATGTGGGGGTCAGTCCGCATGTGGGGAAGGCGCCTTGGCCGACTGAGTCACTAAGGAGCCCCCTTTCATTTTCATTTGAACTTTTTATTACGAGAGTGCAGCACATGGACCTGAGCCGCTGGAAGGTTCTGTTCTTTCCACATTTTCTTATTGAAGTGATTCATCAGCCTCGCGGCAACACAATGGCAGGTTTGTTGTCGAGGACTAACAAGAACCGGAGCGATTAATTCCTGTCAGATGTTAGAAAACGTGACACCCATGCCCCATGGGCACCCCCCTCCCCTCTACACCGCTTGGTGCAGCCTGTGGCAAGAGCCCTTCCGCCGGTCCGCGAGCTTTTACGGGGGAGGTCTCACCTTACGCCCCGTCAGCACGGAAAACGTGGTGGCAGGACGAGAGCCTCAGCAGAAATGTACTCATGGCACATCTGTGGCTTACTTCTCAGTGATTCTGTTACAGGTCAGTCGTAGGTCAGGCACAGGTCTCGGGTTGTTTGGTTAGAAGGTGCTTCTGTGTGAAAGACGTTTGCAAAAAGTGCCGTTCGACAGCTGTACCTGGATCCTGTGAATTTAACCTTGGGGAGCCAAGTTCTGGCAGCCGTGTGACATCTGCTAGCTAGAGTACTTGTTTCGCTTTTTTTTTTGTTAAAGAGCGAAAGCGAAAATCCACCACATGTCCGCAATATGACGGGGCCAGAATCGGTGACTTGATAATGGACATTAGCACTGTGGCGGGGTGAACACGATAAAAAAAACAGGTGCTGCAAACACAGCCAACGGCCCTGCTGACCTCGCCTGCTGTCGAACACATCCAGGGGTGCCGTCTGTTAGCCCATTCAGCAGCGAACGACAAATCCAGAGCGTTGCCGAAAGTCGAACAACGGCTGCTACCCCCCCCCCATCTTCAGTCGCCTCATGGGTCGATGCCAAGTTACGTTGACTCAAGCCGCTTCCAGTAAGATTTTTGGCCTGCGTACAGTTTCCTCTCGAAACATGAATGCTGCGATGCTTTGAAAGTTCTGGAAAGCTGTCGTGGGCACATGTAACCCAGTTCTCCTTTATACTAAAAAGCCCCTTGATTTAAAAAAAAAAAAAACAGTGCAGATCCGTCCCACTAATCTTTCACGCTGCCCTAAAATTATCTCCGAATTATCTCAGTGGTTGGAACGTTTCATCATAAATGTTTACGCTTTACATCGGGTCATGTGTGCCGTAATAACGTGGGCGCACTCTCCTGTTCTTTTTTCTTCCTTTTATCGGTACTCGGAATCAAATGAAAGCGTTCGTTTAAATGGACGCGTGTTCAACTGGCTAAACGAAGGGGACAAAAAGCAGATATTTGAGGTTCCAGGATCTTTCTGGCACGTACATTCACACTTGTGTCCTTCCTACATACCATAGTGCCAAATGTATAGAAGATGATAAATCCAAAACAGTCAGTACAGCAGCTGATGATTATTAACAATAAATTACAAGTAATAGATAAGATGCTCAGCGTTTACATGTGCAAGTGTGGCACTGGGGGGTTGATGGAGGGGGGGTTGACGGAGAGGGCGACTCCACGGCCACGATGGCTTCATGGTGCCACAGCCCAGGGGCCGACCTGCGGTTTTTCGGCGAGCTCCGGTTTGTTTAAATCATTAGTTAGTAAAACACGCAGTGAAGATCGCTCTTTAATTACTTGCAGATGTGGAAGCATTTCAGTTTCCCGTCCAGCAGTGCACCTCTCTCATGGGCTGTGGTAGGGGGGTTGGGGGGGTAATTTGGTGTTTCTGAAACTCGTGTTTTATCATCCAGCAGAGTGCTCTGAGGGCCTGCTAGAATACCCCAGTGACGTTTGCCGGACCTTCCCGGGCTGATCTCATGCTCGGGGATCGTGGATCGGCGTGAACTCCCTTCGGACTCGCGACGCCCCGTTTAGGGTGCGTTTTTGACCAGCCATTGCACAGATGGCTCCACCCCCCCTCCCGAACTCGTGTCAGCAGCTGTCATCAGTCCGAACGCGCTTCCCGACGCCTCACTCTCGGCCTTGTGTTTCCCCGGGCGGCAGGAGAAATAAACTCACTCTTTTGTGCAGTAGGATTATCAGCCTGCCTCGTTAGCGCGCATCACGTCATGACGTATGTGTTCACCTCCTCTGAGCCCAGGGGACTGTGAAAATGTTGAGAAACAAGCTTGTTTTACAGAGCAGGGCAGTTGGGCAGTATTCTCAGCCTAAGTGTCATGCAGCGGAAGCATTTTACCTTCAGCGGTCACTGTCCTTGTAGATTTTTCGTCATTTGCCCAATTTTGTGAAATATTGCCAATCTTGTCCTTCTCATACGATTGCAGAGCAGAGCTTGTAGCCTATAAAAAGACACAGCAGTTATGTACCGTGGCTTCTTAGAGCTTCCAGGCTGAGAGTAAATGAAATTAAATTAAAATGAAAGGTGGTTGTACCCCTACCCAGTGCAATGAGCAAGGAGACAAACTAGGCTCTTGGGACTCCATATTTCCATTGTTACGTACAACAAACATGGAACAGAAATTTAATTGGTTCTACACGCAAGCGGTGTACGTTTTTAAAAATTTGTGTGTTATTAGGGAGTTACAGTAAGTTGGGCTGGTCATTTCCCACACATAAACAGAAGAGTTCTAGTAGTTTTCTTGGATAATCATGAGGAGCACCTTTTCCAACATGCCGGAGGTCCCTCTACATGAAGCAGCGAGAATATAGAACAGTGGCTGTTAATTAATAATGCGTTTAGGGTGATTCATTTCAAGGTTTGATTTACAAGCTGATGTTGGGAGAGTCCATCACCACGGCGACCCTGGAATCGGCGACTCGGCTCGGTTCTGAAATGGCGGGTGCGGCGGCAGTGTTTACATTTCCCATTAAATCTGTATTAATCGCTGGCCTGCTGCCTTTTTGGACTGGCTTTCTTCTAGCTGCACAGCTGTTCTTAATGGGCTTCACGCGGCGCTGGGCTGGCCCGGGGGCCCTAAACCCAACTCTGTTTGTCTTCATAAGCCCGTTACCGTTGAAAACCCCCCCAGTTAAACGCGCCTTACGCCAGGGCAAACAACAGCAGGAAATCTGGACTCTGTAAGCGCATGGGAAGGGTACGGGGGGCAGGGGCTGTGTACTCCAGGGGCCTCTCCGTCCAGCACGGTGCGTGGCCTGTATCGGCCGCCGGATCCGTGTCGCCATTGGTTCTGCGGGTTCTGTGGTTTGAACCGATGCCTCCTGTCCAATAAACTGTCAGTGTGGTGCCTCCTAGCGTAATCACTGATGGAAGTGGTTTCTGTTTCCATAATTTGCTTCTTTTTCATTTCAGTGGGAGTGAAGTCACTGCCTACAGGGAAATAGGTGTTATTAAAACTCGGGTGCATGATCTCAGTTGAACCAACCAATCCTGGAAGACTTTGCTGGTTCCCCATCATACTGCTGTGTAGCTCCTCATCACAACAACAACAAAAACCTGAAACATTAATGCCAGGCCAGCCTGCCAGCTCTTTAAAGGGCCCATATTCGTAGCAAGCAGCTGGCTGGTTCATAAAGCTCTCCTGTAGGAATTATGTTGCATTTCAAATTGGTATGAAGTTTAATTTTACTTACCTAAAAAGCCCTGCCATTTTATTTATGGCATATTTTTAAATCCCAGAACCCTGGAGGGTAAAAGATGGATGCATAAATGGATGGATATTAATTGAATGAATTGTACTGCGACTCCTTTTGGGATTTTTTTCGTATATATGATTCATTATTCAGATCTGAAAAATATCCTTGTGTCATACATCCATCCATCTTTCTCATTCATGAGCTCTTATCCAGGGCGGGGTGACTGTAAGCCCGGAGCCTATGCCAGGCAGCAAAGGGCATGAGGAAGAGGATGCCCAGGATGGGATGACAGTCCATCACAGGGCACACACATGTCATTCGAGTAATTTGGAAAAAAACAAGTTCAAAATACACGCAAGATGAATAAGTTTACAAATGTTTATTTGTTTATATATCCAACAAGCACTGTTAGGTTGTACAGATTATGATGTTTAGACACTATTCCCCCTGCTGTGTGACATCAAGGACACATTGTATATACAGGAAATGGTCACATGGGTGCAGAAGTCAGCATGTGGACACCGATAGCAAGCTGACTCGCGGTATGTGGCAACACAGTTATTCTGCAAAGCTTTTTCCACAGAGTGTTTGTGAAGGAATTTTTTACTGGACAAACTGGAGTGTGTGTTTTTTTTGTCAACATTTACTACCCCCATTTGTCCCTAGTGGGTTACCATAGGTAAGAAACACACGGGAGGAGGTATACACTGATAAACAGTCACGAGAATTTATGTGGCAGCAAGCCACTGGCGACTTGGCACAGTGACGGAGCTGAGCGTTTCGTAACCTTCGTCACGTAGCAATGCAGTTTTGATCCTCTTGATACTCTACTGAATGAGCTCTTCTACAGGTACTGGCACCCCCAGCAACAGGAGCCTCTGAGGGGTGGAAATAAAAAGAACAGACCCTGCAAAAAGAAACGGACGTGGTCCCTAGCGGCCTTTATAACTGTTAGCAGGAAATGCCTGCAGATTCGATGCTATCGGTGTGAAAACATACTTCCCTGAACACCATCCACAAAAAAAAATCATTTATACAAACAGATACATATATACAGGACTGTTACGCCGATAAGACAAATATTTTTTTGCATGGCAAACAAAAATGGATCTTAGGCTGCTCTTCATTCTCTCAATGTATCTTTGCACGAAGACTGGAGAGATGCCAACGCCAAGATCTCCTGATCTCAGAATTGCTCTTCTGATGAGGGAGAAGAGCAGATACTCATAATCTCTTTCCCATTTTTGATGGTGGTTTTGACAGATTTGACATCCTGTGTTCAGACATTGTTTGTATTTTGACTGAACGGTCACGCTGGCTTGCAGTAGGACAGAAATGTCTCATTCCTTAAATTTATTTTGCCAGGAGAGCCTACTGTGGCTATCAAACTGTGCTTTATGATGCTCCTGCATTGTGGTTAGGTCCAGTAATTATTTGGTTGAGTAAGTGATTGAGTAATGAGCTGGTTAACTTCGGTTGAGTAATGGTTTTATGACAGTCCCTTTGGTTGGAAGAGAAAATGGAGCCACATGACAGGACTGGACATGGAGTCTCAGCTTTTAGCATTTGGGTTTTGTGGCAGTTGTGGCTTGGGGACAGGCACAGGCACAGGGACAGGGACATGTCCAGCACCTGACAGACAGCAGGGCAGAGAAGCTGTTTCAGCAGATGAGAGACCAAATGAAAACAAGGTTGAGAAGGGAGGGCCCAAAACATCCCAGAAGAAGAAGCAAGGTCATTGAGAAGGGGATTACAGCTCAGGTCGACGGGACAAGAGACAGGACAACATAAAAGTCACATGACGTTCCATTTCACGATGGTCTGTCTTTAGGTGGGGGAGTCACTGTCTTTCCTGAACGCATATAAACTACCAGAAACCCAGTGGTTACAGCTGATTGCTAACATGTTTTCCCTGAAAGATGATAAATAATAACGTGCTGCTACGTTAACGTGTGTCTTAGCCTTGGCTTTTGAGGCCTGTGTAATTACATGCTAGTAGGCTGTTCATTAATTTCCGTCAGTGCGAATCACAACACATCCAGTTGGGCATGAATAAAGGCAACAGCTCTTTCATTTCTTCACCAAGAGGGCCTACTGAAGAGGCTTTGTTCATCCCTCCGATGCTTTAAACCACCCCATGTCTACGGTGGCATGATTCTCAGAAGCAGTTGTTCACTTGCCCACACCGTTCTTGAAAGCCTACTGTAAGCATCTCAAAAAGTCATTTGAACCCAGGTGGTATCACCGGGGGTCCTGCAGGTGCTGTACCTTCCCTCCTCTGATCTCTGAGAAATCGGAGGGCAGGGCTTATAAATTTGGTATTTCTTTTTCCCCGGCTGCCTCGCTCAGCCTGCCCACCTCGCAATTATGTGAGCGGTCCTGAGGCGTGGGTAAATTCGCCATACGCCCGCAGCGGTCTCCGATGGATCTGATTTCAGCTTGGAGCACCATTAAAGGAGAAGCTGGTCTTGAGGCAGCGTTTAATCCAAGATTGATTGTGCTCATAGCCCGGTCATAAGAGCGCGGTGCCCCTGAGGCATTCCCATACGCACTGGAAGTGATTTTCCCTGCCAGAGATGTTCTGCGAAAGTCAGTCATCATAGGCCGATGACCATCATTAAGCGCTGCCGCAGAGGGAGAAATTCGTATTTCAAAACTTTTTCCTTAGTAGTGGCAATGAGGGAAAAGAGCAGGGCCAGAATTAAAGTGAAATCGCCTGGTTCGTGAGTTGACAGCTTTGTTATTATTCACGGAATACAGTGCAGGATTTGGAGAGTCCTGGGCTCACTCCCCCGTCCACTTTTCAGTGTCTTGATCTTTCCGCTGACATCATTTGAAAAGTGGCTTAAGGTCTAAATCGCCATCCTAAATCACTGCCTCTTCTGGCTTTATTAAGACTTGAAATATCACGGAAATTAAGTCTTCGCGGGATGCCTTGAGTGAGCTGAAAACCAAACAGGCTTAGATATATATAAAAAGCCAACGGGCTTTTACTATATATAAAAAAGCAAGATTGCACGATGATTTTAATAGAAGATAATACTGAAGGTTATTAAGGTGCAGGGTTGTTTGACATATTTCAATGAAACCTGACTGGAAGCAGATCTATAATGCAGCTAGACATTACGGATCATGCAGTCGATGTCACAGAGAAGGATTGCACTCATGTTTCGATCGGACAGGGCTGTTTATAGCTCAAGTGCCCTTCATGCTATACTATGTGTTTTTCACCCTGGTCGTTTTACGAAATCTACACATCCTGCAGGTCAGCTGCCTGTTTGAAGTTTCTAAGTCATCAAGTAATATATACTCCTAATACTTTCCAGAACAGTAGACAAAAAAGGACTTTCTTGCAATACTGCAGAAAAATAAGCATTAAAAATGAAATCCAGTAAAGGACTGCATTTTGAACAATGCTGCACTATGAAATTATGTACTTCAGCGCCAAGTGCTACTTTTTTGTGACGTCTTTTTAGCGACATACAGGACATGTACAGCAGATTGGGGGATTTTATTTTGTTATTGAAAATTCTGATGTTGACAAAGGACCTCTTCCTTGAGGCTGCTTTTGTAAACCGGGTGATTAAGGCCCACATCCAACTGACTATTCCAATTAACTAATCAACGCAAGAGATTAAGTTACAAATAAACAAAGCCTAGTTCTGTAGGTTGTGATATGTCCTACGTGTACAGAACATACCGCATACTAGACGTACATTGTCGTGTCGGCTCCCTTGCACCTGGCCCTGCCCACACAACCATACCTCCTCAGATGTGCCCAGTTTTGAGCTTCTCTGGAACAACAGTTAAAAGAGTGCGGTTTCACTGCAGTTCCCGCCGCGTTGTGCCAGGTCACGGTTTTCAAGGAGGCAGAGTACATTTGACACAAGTGAAGTGTATTTTTGGAGTGTAATTATTGGCTGATTCTTTGTAATTGGCTGCAGTGTTGGAGCCCTCTGGCCCACAAAGCTGTCTGTCACAGTGATAATTCATGGGGGCCATTATGGGACCACAGCAGCTGGAGCAGCAGGTGTCAGGTGTCAGGTGGCTGCGGTTCTCGCTTAATTCCCAGTCACGGCACGGCCATTCATGGGGAGAAAAGCGCCCGATCCAGGCACCCCCGAGGGAAGCCATCTCCCTGCCGCAAATTGACAGATAACCTTCAATGCTGTTTATGTGAGTTGGAACAAAACCAGGAATCTGCTCGTTTGCAAAAAAAAAAAAGGGGGGAGGGGGTCTCTGCTGACCAGGGCTGGAGTGGGGAGCATGAACCGTTTCTCAGATGAGTGGTTGGAGTACCACAGCTCTGTAGACCCGTTTGCTTAGTCAAGCCTGCTGGTCTTGGGCTCCAGATAGCAGGAAACTCATGTCTCAACTTAGTGCTTCCAGCCTCAATGCCCATATCCATCCAACCAGCCATTTTTTTGTAACCACTTGTCCTAAACAGTGTCACGTGGGGTCCGGACCCTAAATGGTACAAGGCTGGGAACAACCCAGGATGAGGCGCCAACCCATCCCAGGGCACACTCACACATGCACGCCTTTGGTAACTCCAATTAACTTCAGCATGATTTTGGACTGTTGGGGAAAACTGGAGAACCCACAGGAAACCCCAAGTCAACCACGGGGAGAGAACATACACAAGGAACCAAGGCAGAGAATTGTGAGGAAACAGTTATAACTGCTGTGCCACCGTACTGCCCCTCAATGCCCACAGAACTGTCTCTGTGTCAGGCGTAAGGATTGAGCCACTTTTCATCCTTTGAAAGAAGCTCAACTGCAAATAAAGGGAATATTAATCTACGGAGAATGACAAGAGTAGGTCCCAATTTGCTTTTGCATCAAAAACCCTCGTCTCAGTATCAGGTCGTAAGACAGAATATGCGAGATGATGCCGGCTGTTATCTTAGAGTGGCTCTGACCCTGTTTTCCCACTTCCACCTTCTAGCAGAGCTACCTAAACAGAGGGACCACAGAGCTGTGTGACTCAGGATCTTCTTTGGACGAAATCCAATTTTCCATTACAGTGACTCAGCAAAAAATATGACTGCCCTGTGTGTGTCTGCACATACACTGCACATTTCAGCAGTAATGTGTGGAAGAAAAAAAATTACAGTCTGAGAAGACGGGTAATAGTTGGCTAAATGCTCAAAATGAACTTCAGAGAGGTGAAAGGGTCGCCAAGGGTTGGTGTTTTCTGTTTGCCATAAAATGGCTCGTGGGATTCATGTTGAGGCGCCATGTCAGCTTATGGGGTAGACAACAACCGCTACACGCCTCAAGATTGGGGCTTACAGGGGCATTTTTGGCTGAGTCTTCTGTTCCACGGGGCCGTTTCCACTGCGACCCCAGGGGGACTGTAGAGATCCTGTTAATGAGCCTGTAAAACCACACTGAAGTTACAGCCACCAAACCTCCATTGCTAAAAGGGCGTGGGACCCTTCGACATCCAAACCCTGGCTGTATCTGAAAAAGATCCACTTTTATGACCGGTCCAGAAAAAAAGCCGGGAAACCACCGTGGTTGGGATCCGTGTCCCCCGGTGAATGAGGGAGTTATTTACGAGCTTTGGCCACAGTGATACTGGACTCAACTTCACTTTAAACACATCACCATGCTGCAAAGTAGCACATACAGTCACGAGGGTTAGCAGCAGAGGGTCTCTGCGAATGCGACGATTCCTCCTAACCTCTACCCATAACAGTCTGCTAGCCTGAACGATAACGTGAAAAGTCTATTTATTACCAATTTCTAAGCTGACAATACTGCACTATATACTCTACACGTCAAATTACTTAGTAATTTTCTATCTAGACCTTTTTTATATGATATACAAACCAAAATTAGGTCCCTGAATGTGAAGAGTTAGTACCGAATGCATTGGGAGCGTCACGTTTTGGACCCATTATTAAAAATGTAAAATTAATGACACTGATAAGTTTAAAACTTACTGTGAGAAACGGGAGATTCCACGGTCACAAAGACGGCTAACATGCGAGTGACGCCGGTCGCCGAGACAACGATGCACGGCGTACCCATTTTATGTGATCCGAATTGTGTTCAGAATTGTTTTTGGCTTACACGACGTCTGCGGGTTTCTGCAGTCTTGCGCCAAGTTTCAAAAATATTCTCATTTTAATTGTTCACAGTCAAATCGTGAATAATTGAAATTCGTGAATCTGGAGAGGCGACTATACTTCCGGAGTACATGGTTCACGCTTAAGGCATCGAAGATTTGAAAAGTATGTGTCTGTAGACCACAGATGATGTGTTCGAAACACGCATAGCTAATGCTCTGTGCCAGGAGTTTCCTTTCCTTACTTTGGAGCCCAACTTAATCTTGAAGTGGTATTTCACAGAACAACACTGACAGGGGTTAAATGTAGTTAATGAAGTTGGGAACCACCCACCTACCTTCCCACAAGTACCATTTGCACAGAGATCATGGGTGGATCCTTCAGTTTTCCATACACCCAGTCTGTTTTGCCTTAAAAATGTCAAAATCCTTGACACATTTGTCTGAGTCTTTTCGCAGTGGGTGTTTGGAGATCCAAGAGATGCTAATGGAAGTGGGACTCTGGGGTTCTCTGCAAACCGTCAGACTTCCGGTGATGTACGACGTGGGGAGTAAGGATTCGCTTCCAAGCGCTTTTCTGTCAGCAATGTCGTAAATTTGCGGATTAGCTGGAGTGTATGTTTGTGTCCTTCAAGCTTTTGGGGGATAATCCCTACTGCAGGGGTCTGAAGATGTTCCATGCTTTACGCTAACATCGGGGCTCCTGATGAAAAACAATCTTTCCGGGAGGGTTGGCCTCGTCAGCAGGAAAGACGCCTCTGCAGACCGTGGCATGGATTTGACTCATGAAACAGTCATATTTAATGAAAGTGATTCCTCCACTCATCTGTGGATGGGATCTGTAATGCACACCCTCTGCAAAGGCAGCGTGCTACATGGAGGTCTGTTTACCCTCAAGAACGAGCTAGGAGCACTTGATCTCGTTGTCTTCTGAGAAACTGTTTGGTGACTGAAAGTAGAACATTACTATCTCTCCAGCTCCTGCCAAATTATTGTAGCTAATCGTGGGTCACCCAGCTATCCATAAGAGTTTTATTACCTTGTAAATAGTCTGTAGGGTTTGTAAGCTACCCCAGCACTTTCGATGCAGCTAATTTTAGGTTTATAATGGAATAATACAGATTTGCTGTAAGATTTCTTGCGTGAGAGTCTGAAAGCGTGAGTGTCACGCCGGATACGTGAGAGCTGCAGCCCTGTCGTGATCAGCATGCTCTCATTGCAGACTGATGTTCATCACTCATCTCAAGTCACGGTTCCTGTAGCGTTGCAGTTCCAGTTTAAGTGACAGAGACACACGAGTCTCACGCAGTCCCCTAGTATTAATAGTGATGTTTGTAGTCTACTTGCAGCACATGATCTACAAAAACAGACCACTTACAATATCCTGGATATGTGAGGATGTTATCTGCATGTCAGGCATTAAAGTCTAGGCCTCAGAGTGTACTTAGGTCAGGTTGCTTTTTGTACAGCTCAAAACTTAGGAAAATTGCCTGTCAAGGAGGTGCCCAGCCTTAGACTGCAAGTCTCTGCCTTAATGTACGAGCAGCGGGAAGTTTAAATGTTTTTTTTTTAATCCTTATAGAAGGGTATTCTACGTCTTAACTGAAAAGTGAAATTTACTACCCAGATGGGCAGGATGTGTTTGTGCTGTTGTCAGGCGCAACCACGAGTCAAGCAGTCATTCAGGCGAAAAAAAAAAAAATGTAAGCCATATTCTAAACAAAGGAATTAGTGTTGTGAAACCTCAACACAAACAAACTCGCTTTCTTGGCACCCAGCGACTTCTAAGCAGCTCATTGGTTTAAATTATCTGCCACTCTGAAGGACCCGGTGATGGAAAATGACAGCAGTTTAATAAACGTGGATTTCCTCCCCTGCTCGCAATGTGCTGTTAGCTACTCCTCTCAGTGAAAAACAGTGTGTGTCCAGGATGTGGAATATCTGTATGTTTTTGGTACTTATCGCCCTGGTTACATGCATCACGTGTAACATTTGCTTTATGCACGCCGTATGTGAGCAGCTTGTCCGCGTCTGTTGGGCAGCCCGGTTGTACTCGTTCTCTGTTATCCATGATGGGGACTGCTCAAAATATAATTTTGGTTGTTTTTGATACATCCCATAAGGATTTGGGCCCTTTGGCACGTGCAGGTGGCCCGTCGGCCTGTCAGCCAGCTGCCCTCGGCCAGTTTCCACTGCTGGTGTGACCTCCTCTCATCACAGCCAGCCCTCTCTTCCCCTGTGCTCTCTGGGTGAGAAATGGCAGGTAGCGTGTATGTCCAGGCATATTCCAGTTGATGGATGTCTTTGGCCACACGGGATGGAAGTTGGGGGTGATTATTAGACCTGCTAAGTTTGGGACTCGTACTTGAGCTTCCTAAAGGGTCGGTACCATACGAATAGAGGTAAAACATCGGGCAGATTCGGAATCTGAACCACCTGGCCTCTTGCACATGGGTCGCATCCATCGGTCGGGGCGTGAAGTTAAGCACAATTCCTTCCTGCCACCACACCCTCGGTGAACCAGACTGTGCTGCTTCCTTCCGACTGGCCGCCGTTTCTGGAGCCGGGACACGGAAGGTTTGTGCCGGGAAGGGGCAAGACTTTGAGCCAAACCCAACTTGCTACTCAGCTGCACCTTTTTGAAAATTTTATTGACAGGGTGCCTCTGCAGGACGGAGTAAAAATTAGGGGGGGGGGGGAGCTGAATTTTAGAACATTTCTGGACCTCTTTCCCAATTATTCTGGAAGAAACACATAGTTTCACTCTATCAAAGGAGGTTTGTTGGGAAGGTTTTGGCTGTTTGCTTTATTATTTCTTTATTATTGTAGTTCTAACCGCTATTCCGCGACCATTTATTTTCTTGACAGATGTCCTTATTCAGGGTGAAACCCAAACGAAGATTTACACTCTGTATTCCACAAATTGATAGAACAAAATGTTTTGCCTAACATTAACTCAACTGGGTGCAAAAACTACATTAGATATGGAACGATCATCTACTGGCTGATATAAATCTTTAATCTCAGGCAGCAACAAGCAAAAATGTCTCCCCTGGGGTTTTTCGATCACTTGGCGTTCCTTTCAGTGTCCGACATGCTTCTGGGTGCTTCTTTCCATTGGCTAGATATCGATGAGTGTACCACAGGACAGCACAGCTGCAGCACTGACCAGATCTGCCACAACACCAGGGGCTCCTACACCTGCCAGTGCCAGCCAGGATTCCAGAAGAACGGAGATCGTTGTGTAGGTGAGTCAAACGGAGTAAAGAATCGGGCTTTACAAACGGTCAGAGGCAGCTCTTTGTGAACTCGAAAGCATATGGTTTTTGTTAGCCTTTTTTGTAATCTCATCTGCATATGAAACACATTTCAGTGACCTTCTTGTGACTTGACTTCTCAGACAGAGACGAGTGTGCGTCCCGTTACTGCATGCACAGATGCGTGAACACTGTGGGTTCCTACCACTGCGAATGCAACATTGGCCACCAACTGGCGAGAAACAACCACACCTGTGTGGGTAAGTCGCCCGGTATCCTGTGTGTGGCGAGGAACCTGACCACAGTCAGGTGATGTAGCGTGTCCCAGAGACCCGACTGCCGTCCAAGAGCCTGTGAGGGCTCCTGTTAGCCGTTTCCCTCTTCGGTCCGGATTTCCTCTTTGGAAGGGAGCAGTGGTTCTCTGGCTCAGCTTGCAGGATGGTGGCCAGGCATGCAAAGTGTCAACATCCCAGCATTCCCTTGCTGCCCAGTGTTTAGGGGGCTCGGGACATGGAACTCACGGCATATTTAAGACCATTATGTGTATATTGCACTACTTTTGGGATAGCTGTGTGAATTCTTCTGGATCTTTTACACCTGTCTGCTGAGTATTTTCTGGTTGCAGTTTTGAGTTTGCTGTTCAAGAACTGAGAAGTTTCAGGCTTCCTGATACACATTCTGGCGTTTTCTGTATATAAAAGGATCATTTTGGTTTCTTCTGTCTATGCTGTACCGCCTTTGATCTCTAAACTAGAGACATGAGTTTTATTTAATGTGGAAGCTGAGCGCACACGTCGGTCTTCTGTGGTTGCTCTCTTTGAAAGTCGTGTTGTGAATTTGCTCGTCCAAACTTGCTCACCAGGTGAAGCTTGAAAAACAAAAGGAAAAAAGTCCCATGACACTACAAAGACCCAAAGATCCAAGAGAGGATGGCGTTGGAGGATTAGAGGAGGCTTATGAATGCTGTAGAAGCTGATCTTCTTAGATCTCAAAGGGACTTGTGAACAGCACCAGCTTAATTACGGCCCACAACTCACGGCTCAGGTGCCTTCTGAGACAGCTTAGGACTACACAGTCAGGTGGAGAGTCATGGAAAATAAACATCTCACCAAAAGAGAAGGGTATAGCCTTTTCTGTGTATAAAACAGACAACAATGACGGGTCGCTTATATTACAGTCCTTGCATTAAAAAAAGTATAATTTTAGACTGAGACTGTAATTCTGGGTTATTGCTGTTGCTTCATACCTCTGGGACCGGGGTTGAAGTCTCTGCTCTGGTTCTATGCGTGTAGAATCCGCATGTTCTCCCCGTGTCATCGTGGAAGTATCTCCAGTTTCCTCCATGATTCAAAAACATGCTAAGGTGAATTGGAGTTGCCAGAATTGTGTGTGTGAGTGACCAGTGATGAGTTGGCAACCACAGTTTCCAAGAAAGGCTCTGGACCACCGTGACCCTACCAGGACCAAGTGGGTATAGAGAATGGACAGATGGACCATAATGCTGAAGATGCCTGATTTATTAGTCAAGGGTGATGTGATGCTGCCAAATGATATATGTAGTTTGAGGGAGATGTATTTCAGTGGGCTTGGGTTCAGCGAGGTCCCCTTTTGTTGCAGATGTGAATGAGTGTGAGATCTCCAATCCATGCCAGCACCGATGCTACAATCTCATGGGCTCCTTCATCTGTCAGTGTGACCAAGGCTACAAACTAGCAGCAGACTCCGTGTCCTGTGAAGGTAAAACATGTGTACCCCCCCCCACACACATACCCAGCATCCCAAGACCTTCTGCCCAGATCCATGTGGAAGGTGGCATAACTGGAAGTGGACCAGCAGTACCTAAGTCTCAGAGATTCCCTCATGTGGACATGGAGAACACCCTACATGGATGTTCATATGTGCTCCTGGTTCTCCTGAAAGACTTCCGAGCCCTGGCTGATTTCTGGACTACATTCCAGGGTTCCTCAGCTGATTTTCCATTTCTGTGTGTGTGTGTGTGTACAGATATCGATGAGTGCAGCATTGCCAGCTACCGCTGCCGCTTCCAGTGTGTGAACAACCCGGGGGGTTACTCCTGCACCTGCCCGGAGGGATACCAGGTCCAGGGAACAGGAATGTGTCAAGGTACTGGCCTCCCCGTGCATTATGAATTATGGTACGCATTCCAGACTGGCCCAGCACTGCCTTCCAGAATATAACAGACTGAAGTACTCTCCATTTTTGCATTTAGTACCAGCGTGATATATAGTGGAATATGGGCACGTTCCCTCGATGAAACTATCTCGGAAAGAATGCNNNNCGTCTCCATAGCCTCGCCCGCCCCCACCCCCCCCCCCCCCCCCAGGCCGCTGTTTATTTATGTTTGCACTGTTTATCTTGCAGGCGATTCACATCTACCTTCAAAGGGGTCGCTGTTATTTTATTTTTCATCCATCAGGCTCAGGCCTCCGATGTTGTGAAAAAAACCTCTGATGATTCTTGGGTGTCCCGTCAAACGTAGATCTGAGATTCACTCTGTTTGATGATTTAGCAGTGATTTAGTGCCCGTGGCCTGCGTTCGCCCCTGGAGGGGCAGATTCTGAACCTGAGCCCATGTGTACGGCTGTGGGGGGGTTTCTCCTGAGGGAATGCTGAAGCCCTCCAGGTTCGCAGTTAAATGGAGGACCAGCCACGTCTCTCCGAAGGGCCTCGTGGCAGGTGGAAGATTCGTTTGTCCTGATTCTCTGAGTCATACCCTGTTGTCACTTTCAAAAGCTCTTCAGAGCAATGCTGACAGTAATTTATTTGCATTATCCCATGTGGAGCTGCCTGTGGAAGCAGAAAAACGAAAACTGATCACGTTACAGTTAATTTTTCTAGATTTGGAAAAATCTTCAAAGATGAACTCAACCACATCAGATGATAAATATCATCAGTTTGTAGACACTAAAATAATAATAAGATGGGGTCTGAGGTCTGGTGGTTTGTATTTTATTAGAGCACCAGCATGGGTTCCACAACCGTTTTGGCAGTTGTTGCTTATAAAGCCAAAAGCAGTCGTACCTCCGTAGTTAGCTTATAGGTAGCTAATAGATACCAGGTGTGTTGAGATAGTACCCAATCAATGCCATTTGCTGATTCATGGCCACACCCCCACAGGTCACTCATACCGGTCTGTGAGACACCACAGGCAACAGCAAAGTGACTAATATTCTAGGGTAGCCATTAATATTGAAAATGTCAGATGATCTGGTCTTGTGTTTACCCTATCTCCAGATATAAATGAATGCGAGGGGAACAATGAGTGCGGGGAGGACGAGATGTGCTGGAACTACCATGGTGGATATCGCTGCTATGGCAGGAACCCCTGTGAGAAGCCCTACGTGAGGACGGGAGAGAAGTAAGTCACAGAGGCGCCCTCCGGTGGCGGCCTGACAAATTGCTTCAAGCCAACTGTAAGTCATTGTTGTCAGCTCACACTGGGCATTCAGGAAAAAACCATGTGTATGTGAACAGCCGCTGCTTCTGCCCGTCATCGAGTGCCTGCGAAGACCTACCGATGTCCATCGTGCACAAATACATGAGCATCCTGTCTGACCGCTCTGTGCCAGCTGACATCTTCCAGATCCAGGCTGCCAACATATACCCAAACATACAGAACACCTTCCAGATCAAGTCGGGCAACGAGGGGCGTGAATTCTTCCTGAGGGTCAGTGCTGAGGGTCTGCTGGCCTAACTAGAGTGATGTGTTAGCATTATTTGTAGATGTAAGGTAGCACAGGGATGATCCAGAGGGGTGATGTTCTTTAAGAAACTGCTGTAGCTACCTCCAGAGGTGAAGTGTGGAATTTTGTTTTTATTGAAATAGCTTAGCTGTTAGATTCTGAAGCAAGTAGTAGCTACATTGTCCCTCTGTCTCTAACCCCTCCTGTGATTCCCTGCCCCCCCACAGCGCTACAGCAATGCCAGCGCCATGCTAGTGATGACCAAGTCACTGACGGGGCCACGAGAGCTCATCCTGGAGCTGGAGATGATCACATACAACATGGTCACCCAGCACCGTTCCAGTTCCTTGCTACGGCTCACCATCGTTGTGGGCCCCTACGACTTCTAACACCCCTCCCCCCACTTCCTGTGGTGCTGTTGCATCACTTCCTGTGTAAAAGATACCCAGCATGCTCCAGTATATCCATTTAACGCAGCAACAGTGGGAGATTACCAGCAGCTTGCTTCAGTCCCGGAGGAAGATGGAGATGTATTTAAGATAAAAACGTAACAAAGAGCAGCTCTTATTCATTATTTTATTTTTGTTTTTAGTACTATTGCTTGGCAGGAGTAACACAGTGACTGATACTGAAGTCTGTGAGGCCTGAGCTCTAAAGTAGGGTCTAAGAGTCCATACTGACTCAAGGCGGAGTTGCACAAATGTTTTTGATGGTGAAACTGTGGGCTTCTGAGACTTCTGGTTATTTATAAAGAGAGGAAGGCTTCTCCCATTCAGAAAGAAAGCCTGACTCACTCGCAGCTAAATTCCTGCCAGCACCTTGCTTGCGCCTTCTGTCCATTTTTCCCCCTCAGGGCCCCAGGAGTGTCTGCGTCACCACGCCCTACGTGGGTTTCGCAGTTCCCAGCAGGTTGATTCCACACAAGGCGGTCACTGAGCTGCTTAAAGACGCAGAAAGAACACAGCCTGCCTATAATGCAATCCGAAGATAGTCGTATACATTACGGCTCTTGTCATCGAGAGATGAATGTTTTCGTCTGAGGGTCAGGGCCCAAATTTCTATGACGTTGATCACCTCAATGCAGCCTCCATTTTTAATACCATGGATTTGTTGGAATTTTATCAATAAGAATGATTTTGCTCTATACCCCACACATGTGCCTGGTTTAACTTCAGTTACTTAGATACTTTTATTAAAAGCCATATTTTTTACCAATTTTTATAGCTTCTTATTTAACTGGGGCAGTTGAGGTTAAGTGCCCCACTCAAAGGTTCAATAGCAAGGCCCCCCAGGTCTCGAGTGAATAATCTTTGGCTGAGGAGCCCCTGTTTTTATGTGCTTGGCCCCTTGCTGCCTCAGTTATGTCACTACTGTAGACCAAACAAGGAGGGGCTTTCCTCAGCTTAGGAACAGCCCAAATGACATGCAACCAGCAGAACTGTAGGTGACCCTTTATGATGTTTGTAGTGGTGGAGTGGCGGCAGGTTGCTGAGCTGCAGTGCTTGAACTGGCTGCCCAAACCGAATGTGAATTCCATGCCTGGGCTGCCAGTATAGCTGCACGATTTGTAAATGATAGTACCCATAGTGCAGACTTCGAACTGTGGAATTCACGTGAATGTTAGTCTCCCCCCCATCCCCCCCAAAAAAAAGCCCTGGGTGCCTCACTCAGTGTGCACTGAGGCATTATATGTTTGAACCTCTGCAACAGCAATAAACTCTGTCCCATTTTGCTTTATTTCTTATAGCAGTAGAAGCCGAGTTATTTTTACCTTAGAAGAAGCTGCTCTCAGCAAGAAAAGCCTTTTCAAAGATGTCAAAACCCTGAGCTTCCCCCCATGAAGGCTTAACCGCTTTCTTTATGCTTGTCCCCATAAATTTTATATTTAAACTATATTTTTTCACACCTAATTAGTGACACCTGTTACTCTGATGTTTGCAAAGTCATTTTGTATTTAAATAAAATCAAAAATGGTACAGTTCGCAGTGTGTTTGAGTTCTGGCTGACGTGTGTCCAAAACAGGCATGCAGATGTCAGGAAAGCTGGAGATTTTCAGGCGCGAGACGCAGCTCAGGATGGACGGGAGATGAGTGGGGAGGGCCTTGTGTGGCTGTGCTACGTTTCGGAAGGATTTGTGGCTCGCGCTGGAGGGCGGTTCACCCGGGGGGGCGCTCCAGTCACAACCTGTGCCCGAACTGAGCAGCACAGCATACACCGGAAGTCGGCCTGTTCGTCCTTATGAAGGGGGCGTGACCTGTCAAATTTTTCCATCCAGGCAAAATTTTCCACTTATAACAAAAAGGAAACGGCTAAACTAAACTGTTAAGATAATCTGCTTTATCCTTCCTTTGATGTTTAGCTCTATTTAATAATCTTCCTTCTACTTCAAGTATATTCATTTTTTAATGTGTGATACTTGAACCTGGCAAAAGTTCGATTTGATGATCCACGAGGGGGTTGACTCCGATCTGGGCTTCTCATGACTTCACGGGACCCGGGGTGAACTTTCCCCGAAAGTGCGAAGGTGAGGTAAGTCCTGCCCCCCCCCCCCCCGTGCGTGACAGCCGTATGTAGAGGGGCTTGCTGATGCATCTACACCTCCTTTGGAATAAAATCAAAGGAGGGAGGGCTTTGCCTCCGGCGTGACGCTGACACCCAAAAACAAGCCGCCGTCTGGTAGAGATCCGCATCTTTGTTTTTATGCTCCAGTCACCCTTCACGTGGCTCGTGGAAGAGGGAAGTCCGCCCGGGAAAGATCATGTTTAAAATTTTGGACATGTTGTTAACTGCGGGCTGGAGGTGGGCCCAGTGCAAGGCCTGGCTCCGTGTTCACGCCTGCGGCCCTGGGGAATTTTGTCGTGAGCTGACAACGCTGGCGTGAGGGGGGTTGGCGATTGGGGGAATTCAGCAGAGAGCAGAATCGGCTGTTTCCCAACCTCCCCGCTTGGGGTTCAGGCCTGGGGCTCACGGCTGTGAGGGCTCCACGCCATCCGTGGCTACGCCTGACCTTCCCCTCAACTTGCGGCACGCTTCTCCACTTCCTGGTTTCCCGGGCCGTGATCCGGGTTCGCTGGAGGCTGAGATGCGAGACTACGCCTCCGGGGGTGGAGAAACCGGAGTGTGTTTCATGCCTCGAAGCACTTCCTCGGAAAACACATTTCTTTCTGGAATAGTCTGTTTCTCTCTTGTTAACGGCGCCCATGGGGCTCAGGAAGAAGCCGAATCGAATTTATCTTGGGTGCCATGAAGCGTGGCAAAAGGTGGAACTGCAGCGAGGGATGACTGTCCCGTTCCGGAGCGTTACATAACCCTTCCTCGGACAGGGCGCCTTCCAGGAGTGCCGGGCCCCACCGTCGATCATTATAACCGCCTTTTCTGGGGCCAGACAAAACAGGGAAAGAGCCACCAATGCTCAAATGATAATTCCAGGAGTTCATCCCCACCCTGCAGAAAGGCGTATGGCCATCTATCCGAAATGTGCAATCCGTCAACCTGCGAGGTTTGACATGATTTCCCACCAAGCGCTGAGTTCTTCTGGGCCGATCCGATGGCTCATTTGCATCCTTTATTTTGGCCTGCTGGTACATGTGGTTATTTTGCTAGCGCCAGTGATTGAGACCAGCAGTCACACTCTGCCCGGATCCGACTTAACTCCGGACGTGAAGCTAGAAGCTTCGCCAGAGGTTAGCGGGTCAAGGGCCACCATCATTGTACAGAGTGCAAAAAAAGCCTAATAGAATACATTCATGTATACAGGCTGGGCCTTTAGCAGCAACCGGCTGGGAAGACCACAGTGGGTGGGATTTCCTGTGTGCTTTAACCCAAGGTGAACCATGTGCCTTTGCAGGTCAAAAGCCAACTGGCTGTCTTGTGGTCCCTGTGCACAACATTTTTTACAATCAGCGGTCTTAAGAAAACATTGATTGAAAGAGGTGAAGAAACTCTGAAAACCATTTCTTTCCTCCATGACATGTTTCACTTTTAAACACCAGCATATTCTTGGCTGATAGGAAGGAGAGAAAGCAAGTGTGTGTCACATGTGTACAAATTGGGGAGATTCAATGAGGTTGCACACCTGTGGGGTGAAATGCTGATCCTAGGCTAGCTGGACTCCAGTAGATCTTCTGTTCCCACAAACGTCGATGCCACCCTAAGGCTAACTGTGGCATGTTATGATAAGGCTGTGCTCAAGCTCAGATTTCAGGTGTTTTTATGACCAAATGGTCATAAAGAGAAGGCTGCACAGCTGAAGGTGCCAAGCCCTCACTGTCATCTGCAGATTCATGGAAAGAACCGTCCGAGGTGGCCGTCCCGCCAGCCTTGCCCACACACCGTGCCGCTACATGACAGCTTCTTGCGACCCCCCTCTTTGAAAATTAATGACCTGTACAGCATGTTTAGCATTCGTGTTTCCTTACTGGCCCGATGACAGAAGGGCACCTCCGGGCACGTTTAGAAATGCTTCGTTGGGAATAACAGCTTCGTGTCCGTTCGGCAGGAAATTCAGAAAAGGTGAGAAGTCAGGGGTCCACCAGCCCCGGAGCCGGGAAGTTACGAGAGGGTGAGATCACCTGTTGCCCTTGGCAAACCTTTGTGTATGGAATGGGCACACACCCCGCGTAAAAAGCGCCCTTCATTTCGTGCAGGCGATGCCCAGGGGTCCGGCAGTGGCTAGCTACCTGGCGCCACTGGTGTAGGGGAGGCTACAAATAAAACGGAAACGAATGAACAAACGAACCGCACCTTTCTTTTGCTGTGACACACTACAGGATCTCACAGATGGGGAAATCGTACACGCAAATGAGAAAACGCCAGTTTAACCAGTGTGAATAACACGCTTAATTAAGGCTCAATAAAATACCTTCTGTGTTCTCATTTCGAGCTAATGTCAGAGTCGGGCTGAAGAAAGCGTCATTGGCTGTGGGTCTGGAGCAAGCGGCCCCAGGGACCTGCGGGAAGGACTGCTGTGGCGCTGAGCATTTGGAGTGTTCCAGAAGGAGTTTTAAAATCCACTATTTGGTAACGAGGAGGCAGGGGAGCAGATGAAAAAGCGATGGCATACAGTGAGTAAAAGGAGAGGGTGGTGGGTAAGCTGGAGCTGCCCCAGGAAGGTCCCAGTCAGCACATATAGACCTCATAGACAGCAGTGGAATCCCTACACTATGTGGTGGGGGGTAGGTGAGAAATAGGGTAGGTAATTTAATAAGGCCAGTGGATAAACAAATAGAGCCATGCCTGTCATTAAAAGTTCAGCCCTCAGGCTAAATAACAATAAACATGGGGGTTTTATCCATTTCCAACACCCCCACAAATCCATGTTTCCTCACAGGCCTCTACATCTCATTCCTCGAGCCATCTGTCCCGGATTTCGGGCTGGATCCGTGGCCTTGGTTTTAATTTGTCTTGTAACAGTGGCCCCCCCACCCCCATTGTTTTGGACAGCAAATCTCAACATTGAGTATTTCTCTTCAGCCGTGGCCTGTTTGGAGGCATGTTGAGAGCGTCCCCCACCCCCACTCACCGGCCGCCCAGTCATGGAGGGCTTTACTTATCCCAGATTGAATTCCGCCGCTGTCTCGTATATCCAGCTTCCAAAAATGTTCAGCATACCAGAGGATTTTATTAACTTGTCAGAGCAAACGATAAAAAGCGCTCTGCCTTGTAAGGTGTGTCTCTTCAGATTTCAGCAGGGAATTTCAGATTAGAAAGGAAACCAAGATAAATTAACCAGATATTCCCGCGCGCGCCAGGCGCATGCCATCTTCCTGAGCGAATGGCATGGCCCATTCCATCGCTAAAATACTGTTACTAGCATCCAGAGGAAGGTATGGAACTGGGCTAAGCAAGTATTAAAAAACACATGGGATTGTTTACTGGAGAAATGAAATGGATTGGCGTGATGCCAATTCAAGGTCAAAGGTCAAAGTTCATTATGGTGAGCCAGGGATTGTATTGTAGGTGAAACAGGATGTTGAAGAACTTCGTGGAGACAAATGTGGACTTCTGCTGCGGCTGAAGCTGTCTTTGCTGTCTAAATTAGTACCCCCCCCACCCCGGCTTACCCCATTTGACGGGATTAGTTTCCTCTTCACACTGGGGCCCACATCTCACCACGTGCGTGTCCGGGCAGCACGCGAGCGGGGCGCCAGAAATTATGGGGAGCACAGCCTCCACAGCCTCCTCACCTGGTGTAACCGGAGCCCTTTTGCAGGGCAACGAGGAGGCTGTGAGCGGATGCAGGGAGGGACGGCCAGCCCCCGTTCAGTGCCCCATCAAGAGGTCGGCTGAGGATCCCCAGGAAGCAGACTGGTGTGTTGTCACCCACAGTGCCAAGGGTGCACTAATAATTACAGCTGAAACCGGGCAAGGAAACAGCCCAGTGTTGTCTGCCAGGGGCAGATCATGGTACTTATCTGGGTAATCATATGTTATGGGTACAACCATGCAATGGAGTACTATCCGCAGACCTATCAGCCGAGCATTAAAGGGGCATTAAAATGCAGTATTTTAAAATGGCCATACTAACTTACGCAAATCAATAACTTACCGTTATAAATGACTAAATGGCGCATGTTAGTAGTGCAGTTTAACAGGACATGAGTCTGCCAGCTCTTTGAAGCGCCGTTTCGCGTACACTTTGAACTCCCTCTCGATGATCGTTTTATGTGAAGGCAGCATCCTGCGCCAGCTCAAATCGTGTTTTCTTTCCAGTTCCAGCCCGAACAGCTCCCAAGAAGCACCCTAACGCGGCAACATTGGTGCAGTAACGCCACGCTTGGCCCTCTTGGTGTGCGGCTGACATGATACCGGGAGGTGACCGGTTTCGACGGTGCTTTCGAGGGCCCCCGCTTTGGCATCTTCTGGAATATTTGATTTGCTGGCTGGCACTGGATTCGCCGTCTTTCTGCGTGGCTCGTGTTATAAATAACATGTGGCAAAAATTGTAGGACTTGGGAAAAATGCCTGCATGCGAACTTTGGGTTTAGTAACCTGGCACCCTGTCGACTGTTTATGTTTGTGCTTACAGGGTTTGTGCGTTAGGCCACATCGTTACACTATTTCCTGGTCACTGTTGGAAACACGGCGTGATGAATATTTTAACGAGTGAAGAAAGGACAGCTCATCAGTTTGTAAATTTTCCTACTGAGGAGTTTATTGACAACCTATTTGGCTTAAAGCTGTTGTTTGCATGGAATTCGTGCCATTGTAAATCATTTGCAAAATCCCCCTTCGAAATGGTGCGACCCCTTTTGTCCAATGGGAGCCATTTCATGTTTACCTTCTTATACCTTTTAGTTGCCAAAGGGGAAATAACAGTCCTCACAGCAGTATGATACTAATTAGCATATTGTATATAAATCATGTGAGCTATATAATGTTACCATGTTATTTTTGGAAACGCTGTAATAATGTAGGCTCCCCGTACTGGTCTTGTCAAGCTTTCGGGTTGATTCTGAGAAAGACATGATACAGCTTGCTGGACATTGACTGGAACGTAAACATCACCCCCCCCCCCATTTGAAATGGTAATGTCCTCCTATGAAGTGTCTCTCATTCAGTCTACTCTGAGCGCACCAGTGCTCATATGGAGTAGCATCCCGCTTGTGGGCCACATACAAAAAAAAAGTCTCAGTGTTAATTTCAGCAGACTAATCTGCACTGGCTTAAAGCGACCGACAATTTCCAACACGTTAATTCCACCTACAGTCAGCATTAAAGGTGTTAAGCTCCCCTTTAGTTGTTGAATTGAACTAAACAGACAGTCTTCATTCTACATTAGGTCATTCACCAGATTTACTTTCAACAAAATAAAATACCGTTAGGCTAAGAGCTACTAACTAGTTAATGGTGAACTGGATGAAGAATCTGTGTCAGGTGATGTGATGTGACGAACTGTATTGCCTGGATTGGAGAGCACAGTGACAGAAAAGGCCATTCGCTAAAAGATAACGTGGTTCCTGGGTAAAGCATACAGTCGCTGTTTCAGCTAAGTGGATAGGTTTGGCCCTGTCGAGGCCTGATCTGTCCGGATCAGATGCAGAATTCCAGCTATGCCCAGCCTCTTGCCAAGATCCTCTGTGATGCTGCCCGCTTTCTTTGCAGCTGTAATATCATGTTCTCTCTCAGTTGTTCTGCTGCCAGACGCAGCTCATCAGTCTGTAGACTCTCAGCCAATCATCTGACTGGTTAAGATAACTCCACCCGCTCACCCGTGTCTCCCCCGGATAATTTTTCCCCTAAAACAAATTCCTCCAAATTCAAGTCTTCCAGGTCTTTCATCGTGCAGTTGTTGTTCCATTGCACAACTGCTTCGGTACTGTTGTTACCAAGTCAACAAGAAGAGCAGTAACTCTCTTTTCCCAGGGTAAACTTAAAAGAAAAAAATCCTCTTTGTATTACACGGGAATAAATGTGCACTATGATTTTGGTTGGCGTAATCTTCAAAACGTTTACGATCCCTGTTTTAACAACTCAACTAAATTTAAATGTACGCGGACCAAAGCATAGACGATGAGAAGTCTTCGAAAGCGGATCGAGCCTGCCACCTAGTGGTCAAAGCCATTCACTGTACCCGACTCGGCGACTGCAAGTGACAGAATTAGAATTTGTAAGTCTAAAGAAAATTGACAGACAGTTATACGTAATGTATTCACATTTTCCATAAGGACAGGCTATGGCTAGCCAAATTATCTTATACTAGCGTAAGGCTTACTCGTCATAACTTTATCCTTGCTAGTAAAAATAACATTCTTACTAGTAAAAATGCAATTCTATTCATAATTCAAGATATCTACAATGCAATTCTTAGAAGTAAGAATGATCATTTTGACTAGTAAGAATCCATATCATAGAGCTCATTTTTAGTAGTCATATATTCCCTTTGACTTCCATTGCGTTTTTGCCTCACATATTCATAATTGAGGTTTTACTAGTAAAAATTTTATTACAGGTCTGTACAATTACATTGTAGAGATCTGAAATTCACATATCGAAAAATTGCATTTTTACTAAGGAGAATGTTATTTTTGCTAGTAAAAATTAAATTATGACGAGTAAGCCTTATACTAGTAAAAGTTAATTTGGCTTGCCATATGAATAGATTACATATTACATATCCTCCGCTCGCGATCGCGGAAGCTCACATGTGTTCACGTGTGTTAATTTTCTAATGAAGACGGTGTACAATGGAGTTACAGGACTTTAATGTGTGGTTATTGGAATCGCATTGTTACTGGACCCCATGGGCGTCGTTAGGTCCCATCGCACTGGGCTATAGCTCCGAGCATTTTAGCCCCGATGCCAGTCTTCCTTCGAAAAAGAAAAATAGTCAAGTCGCAGGTAAACTTGACTTAGCTCCAGATGTTTTCAATAGCTAGAAACGCCCCTGCTGGAACCCATACATTACTACATCCAGTGACCAGTTTTTAACACGGTGGCGAAAGATAAATATATTGATTTGGCTGAATTGCGACTAAGATATATAGACCTATATACGTTAAATTCATATTCAGCTGCTCATATAGATTCACACGCCGAGGGTATGTGTATAAATGGTGGACGAACAAGATGTTGCATTAGTGCTGAGATTCAACAGACAATGTCTTGTTCGGCAGGTTCACCTTCTGTTCAGTATTTATCAAACAGCTAATTACATAGCCTAATTTATAATTAACAATGTTATAATGAAATACAGAAAACTGCTGTCGCTAACTGCTCTTGAACCTACGGTACCTTTCGGTATTTGCTAAATTTTCCCGATGCCAGATATATATGCGGTAATCAGCTCAATGACTGTCGTGGAAACTGGCAAGAAGGGCGAAAACAAAATTCACAGACGTCACAGACGCATAGACGCCACTAGATGGCGGTATCGTCGCGTTTTCCATTCATTGCATTCCGTCAAATAACGGTTTAATCAGAAAACAAAACATTCCGTTTACAGTTTCTTTTAAAATAAATGCCAAACATCAAATAATGCCCAATGTAATAACAGAATTGACTCTCATCAAGACTAACAAATAATTACGGTTAAACTGAAAGTTTCGTTAACAAGCACAACAGATTTATTTCCAAGGTGGCAATTTAATTCACATAAATATATATATATATATATTAAGAAGAAACTTGGAATGCACCTCACCACTGGTTCGGAAAACCCGTAGCAAAAGGGTAAATTTTAAAATGATAAAACATATGATACTGGAAAACAAATTCACAAAGGTGTACAAAACAAACAAAAATACATCAGCGTTTTACTTTCGACCCACATATTAGGAATATAACCTGTACTATACCTGCATTTTCTCACAGAAAGGTGCCGTCCCGTCACTAGTTTCTGATTTGTATAGAATTAGGCAGAATAAGCGATCAATGTGCAGGAGACGCGCGTGCGTTTCCTCGCAGGGAATCTGGAAGTGCTTCATTATCTTCCTGAGGAGGGCAGAAGGCAGCCCCCCCAAGCCCGTTTCCTCCGTGTCTAAGAGGGCGGATCAATGCTGGGAGTCTCCGATTCATACAAACTCCCGCCCCTCCCGGCTCTCTTCGCCGGACTCGCCTGCTCCTTTTGCTTTTCGCTTCTACCTGGGAGGTGCATCCTAAAGCATACTTTGTAATATTTCGGCTTTCTATAAGGAGGGGAGAACAGGACAAGACAAGAGAGGACAGGACAGGAGGGGAGGGGAGCAGAGGAGAGGGGAGGGGAGGGGAGAGGAGGGGACGTGGGTCGAAGCTCACCATGCTATAGCGGATGGATGAGACTGGCGATCGGACGGTCTGAAAATGCCGTCGGAGGTGCAGAAGGTCTGAACATCCACCTCCGCTCTCATCGCCCCCCTCCCTTCGCGCTGCCAAGCGTGTTGTCTTGCTTAAGCGGCCTAAAAACACAAAATGTCGACCAGGACGCCGCTGCCAACTGTGAATGAGCGCGACACCGAGAACGTAAGTGCCGCCGCCGCGAGCCCCCGGTCTCCCCCGGTGCGACTCCACCGCCTTCGGTCCGATTGTTGCCGGCTCATGTGTCATGTGCGGCCGGGGCCAAAGGCAGCCGTGTGCGGGTTTACTGCCGCGGTTTAGCCGCTAGCTTGCGCTGGGGAGACGTGGGCTTCGGAGGGGGGGATTCAAAGCGAAACGTTTGGCTGTATAACCGGGCCGTTTCATCGCTCCTCGTCGCTGCCCCCGCTGCTGCTTTGTAACAAAGTGCGGCGCCTTTCGGAAACGCGCGTTAACCCCTGACAACTTTGAAGATGCAGATGTGCGGCTAAGTTGAAACATTGTAGCCGATCGCGCGTCTCGCTTCATCGCTCTTTATCGCGGAGTCTCCCTCCGGACAATGGTCTCGTCTCCCAGTACGGTTCGGTATAGATTACCTTGCTAAAACCTTTCTTTTAAAATACACGTATATGCCATCTACAACTTTTAAGTCGGCGATCGTAGAGTATTCTACTTTTTTTTTTTTTTTTTAATTAATAAATGATGCAAATAAAGTGGAAGATCGTCTAAGTCATGCGGATAACAAATACGGCTGGCATCGCACGCACATTGTCAGTGGCCGGGTGATGCGAGTTTCTGTGAGCCCAGATTCTCGCTGCTTTTAAATGCAATCTCCTAAAAATTGCAAAAGCACAGTGTGTGACAGTACGAGTAGTGCACTGTGTAGGAATCCGGCCTGTCTCTGGCTCGCATTGTCCTTGATTTCCCAAACCCCGCATTCAAAGCGAAACGTTGAATGCAAATGAATGGACGACAGATGTAAAACGCGTACAAAGTATGTCAAACAACTGAATACATTTACTTCTGCATTTTTAACCGAGTTGCAGTATCTCTGCGATTTCGACGGTAATCCCCCTTAGTAAGGGTTTAACGAATTTCACAGGTCGGTTGTTCAAAGCACACTGTAGAATGCACTCTCCATCCCTCTTTAATTCACCAAATACGATATTATTATTATGAGTTGCATCGTTTATCGCCCCCTCGGAGGTGAAACTGGATGTCAGGCGGCCGCTGCGTTGCGTATCGGTGTCTGTAATGCTAAAATGGTGTATAACGTGATCGGAGGTAGCTGGGAGCAACAAAGGCGCTGCGCGGATCCGGCCGTAAACAAGACGCGTAGTTTTATAACACGGACCCTCGGGGGAGCGGTGCAAGCCTGCCTTACTTTTAAATGATCGCAATTAAGCGTGATTAGTTGTCGATGACATAATACATGAACATTTTAAATAGTGTGTTACTAGACTGACCGAGTAGAAATGCTATTTATTTATTTATTTTTGTGCGCGAGGCAATGTCTTAAATTCGCTATGATTTCGATGACGTAATTGGCTTCTGGTCTGCGCGATCGGTGCCTGAACTGGCAGGGACATGTTGAACGTTTCGCTACAGTACTCAAAGAAGGTGATTGCCCTTATTATGCGACAGTTGCTTGTATGACCTCTTTCAGATGCGGGTTTGAAGTAAAGGCTGCGAGACTTCCTTCAGGAGGCGGCGTGTTGATGGCACTGGGTGATCGAACTCAGTCAGCTGGTGAAAAGTTCGCCTGTGTACTCTGGGACTTTTGGACATGGCAATATTAATAGTGTGTCACGTAGGCTGCATTACTGCCCTCGATTAAATCATTTCTTGTGTTGAGGGTCCTCTCCTATCAGAATTGTACATGACTGGATGGGTTTAGTGTGTAATTATTCAAAGATGCAGAATATCATATCTGCAGCATTAAGATAATCCCAGGGCCAGCACACGTGGCTGGTTTCCTGACCATCTGACGCAGATCCTGTACTATCCAGGATGCCAGTGGGTACTGGGTGACCAGCGAGGAGAAACTTGCCTGTGGTTGATGCTTTTTAGCAGTTTGGCAGTGATCGTGTTGATGTTCATGTTGATCTCAGAGGCCTCGCTGAAGTCCACAAATGGAGAGAAACTGGCCTGTTTTTCTTACTTTGCTGAATGGACACACGTGTTTTTTAGGACAGTCCTGAATAGACGGATCGTGAAAAGTCAGTTAGTTGTCATATAGTCAATGCATCAGTTTGTTGGCTGTAATCTGGGTCAGACTCTACAGAATGGATTTAGATGGTTTTAGATCGTCAGCATTTTTCTGTGGGGTTTGCTGACTGCTGGAGACACGGAGACACTTGGTGGCAAAGATGACTGACAACTTTGTGTCTTGCCTGCCTCGAGGTTGTTCCGCATTAGCAGGTTACCGTGGACATCCACAGATCCTTTGAGGAACAGGAACAATCTCTTTGGATGCTTCTGCCTTCCACTGTCGGTGATCGACAACCAAATCTACAAGGGTGCTTTTTGGAAGGGCTAGAAGGTTTCGACAATAGGGGCGGCAAATTATCCTAAAAATAAAAGTAACACAGCCATGGCAAACGGAAACAGTGCTGCTTAGCAGGACGGCATCAGTTTCTCGAGAGACAGCCCAGTTGCATAACAGCACCGAAGAAGCCTTTAAAATAAAAGTTAAAAAAAGGAAATTCCACCTTTTCTCGAGCGTTCCGAATGATCCGACGCTCAGGAAGGTACTGGGGAGCTGGGACTGCTCGGTGTGGGAAACGCAGCGGATGAAACGGGTGGATTTTCCGGAACTGTGTCAAAGCTTCTCTGCGATGACATCGGTGAAAGCTGACTCTGGCTGCACATCTGTGTGTCATGGGAGAAAAATCTCAACAAGAGCAGCACACCCTGCTGCGCATGAACTGAACCCCCCCAGTATTTCTCAGGGATATTATTGTAGTGTTTATAGGATAATGAAGGATACTTTTAATTGGAATATTTGGTCAGTTAATTGGCTTTTTTTCCCTCTCAAATCTTCCCATGTGGAATTTTTTATGAAAATGATTTTAATTTTATTAGACTGTTGGACTTGGTAGAATTTCTTGTAGTCAGAGGGATGGGGTCCAGTGGTTAGTGTAGAGCTACACCACAGACCAATAAACATAAACCAAACATTACTCATGTCTATGTGATATCAGTTAACAGGCATCTTTGTCCCCAAAAAAGAAAAAAAAACTGATCGTAATAGTTACTAGTTATTGACTTCTCTATTCCTCCTAAAATGTAATTCTGTACCATGTACTGGGTATAGTGAACTGCTTGGTTTGAGGCAATGTAAACACAGCTGTATTGGTCACCTGACACAACTTTACATCACCTGACTGTCTGAATCTACTCAAGCTCAGCATTACACTACCAGGTTAGTGACCAGTTAGGGTGTCGAATGTATGTAACCTGCTCACAGACAAATCGTGCTGCTAAAAGATGTTAAGACCTGCCTTAGAGGTGATATTTATTTGCTGACTGGTGAGACGGTGAAACCTGGTTTTGTCTGGTTTTGCTTCAGTTTCCTCTGTGTGTGTGTGTGGGGGGGGGGCAAATATCCAGTAAATAGAATAGAATATTTTTATTTGTCACTGTACATGTACAAGCAAACTCTGTCTCTCTCAATGTTGGTATATCTTCACGTGCATTGGTCTGCATTGCTGCTGGTCGCTCATGCTGGCTGTGGTGAGATGCACAAGATCACTTGTTATGGCACTTGGACTGGCATCCCATGATGCTCCGCTGTACCTCACACCTGGGTCAAGCTGGAACTGGCTCCACCTTCCCTTCATCCTTCATGCGAGGGAGCGTTTAATGAAAATCAATGTGTCCCCCAGCTCTGGCGGACAGGCTGACAGACTTTCCCGCACGTCCTCACAGAGCGCTCGTGAGTTCGGGCTCAGGGAGGGGCTGTCTCCAAGCGCCGACACTCTGAGGGATTCTGTTTATCCACACAGAAGGCACATCCACCCTGCAGATCGTGCATTCCAGTCTGTGGGTTAGGAGACACGATGCAGGTTTATAGGAAGATTTAAGGTTATCACTGATTGGCTGACAGGTGGCTGATGTACGCGTCGCCTCTGACTGTCTTGAATCTAATCGCATAGGAGTTTCTTTCCTCTCCCGTCCCCTGGAAGAGAACCTTGCAATTTTGCTTCTGTCCATCAAAACACACCCCCCCCCCCACTCGGTGAACTCCCTGAACTGGAGTCTGTTTCCCACAATGCTGCTGGGTGGCGGCAGAGCTGTCCCTCGCTCCCATGTTCGCCATGATGCTTCTCCGCGTGTTAGCTGCTGAAGGAGAGCTTGTTGCAGTTGCATCTCCAGGCACCAGCATCGAAGTTGGGGAGGGGGGGTGGCATGTCGGGAGAAGTTTCTGGAGAGGCTCTCCCACGTGTGACTGGATATGTAATGCAGAAAGCGACACGTCCAGTGACCACACCCCCTTGTTTTGCTTCTAGGTCGTCCTAGGCGACGTACAGTGGAAGGATGATCGATCTTCCTTGTGAGTTCGGCAGCACACTTGCACTGATTTTTTGTTTCTGTTTGTTTTTCGCCGTGCCTGACTTCTGTTGCCATGGATTGACTAGCGGTTCTGCGGATGTCCCTGCATGCAAACAAGCAGCAAGGTTTTGCGAAGCCCAGAGTTTTCCCTGCTGTTGCATTTTCAACAGCTTAAATAATGTCACGGTCCCTCTTCTGAGTTTTAACCAGTTAAGATTGACCTCTGTAAATGTTAGTTTAGTCCTGCTGCACTCTGCATCTGTCTGCTATTTATTATTTAATAGGCCCTTTCATCAGCACGGAGCTGGATAGCTTGGCTTGAAATTTTTTCTGCCCACAGAATATATATTTTTTGGTTAAGTGCTAGTCCTGAATGTGAAGCTCGCTGCTATCGAGTCCCGTCGGGGTGAGAAGGCCCACAGCGCTTTGTGCTTTGTGCTTTGTGATTTGATGTGACCTCGCCGGCTTCCTGGGAGGTATTCCAGGTGTCCCACTAAAGCCATAATCTGCTGCCCTTTACTTAGCCTGCAAACACTAGCTGTTACGTCTGCCCTAAATGACACTGGGCAACTTCTCCCCAGTTGGCTGGAACGGGTCACATGGCACCCACGTTGTCACTCATTGGATGAGATACTCCAGAGACCCTCCCCTTCTGAAGAAGCACTATCAGTTGCGCAGCCTGAGACATGTTTTGGAACAGTGTGACTGCATGAAGTTTTTGCAAATATCTTCGGACTGCAATTGCTTATGTCTTGAATCCGTGTCATAGGAACTGTCTTTATCTTCCGTGAAATAAGTACAAATGTATAATGACTGCATGCAAAAGCCTGCTAGTAAACATGAACAACAGACATTGAAAAACTTATTAAAAACATTTTTTTGGTATGTTGCTCTTGAGTTTTAGCAGAAATGTACGACGTTTTAGTTCAGTGCTTTGCAAAGCAACATTTTATTTTAATGTTTTGTCACAAACTTATTTTGTACATGAAAATGTGAAAATTTATCAATCTCTTGTTCACTAAGTATCCATGGATACAGAGAGAGGCAAATCTCAAGATAATTCTGCTTTGAAGACTAAATTTATCCATAAAGAGTTTTTTTTCTGTAAATAACATGATTCACATTTATATATATTTTTTGTGCCCTCTTACCATCTCTGCCTTAAAGTAAAACATTTTAAAGTGATTGCTTGTGGTTCAGCCACGTTTAAAGGCAAGGAAGTTCCTTGGTTGGCCCGTGGGTGACTAGCAGATGCCAGCGTGTGACACTCTAGCGGCTCTGGCGGTGCCCTGGTGTAACATGAATCCGCGGTTTCTGGAAACCCGAGCTGGGCCTTTATTCCCAGGACGCGACGCATACGGGTCCGAGTCGGAGAGAAAGCGCCAGCCCTGGAGAAGCGTCGGATGGACGCTGCCGTTGCGGGGGGTGAAAATAGGAACCTGGCAGCCTCCTCCTCCTCCTCTTGCTCCTCCTCATCCTCCTGGCAGAGCTGTGTGTCCTGCTGGGATCCTGCATGGGGTGTAATTTGAAGAAACAAGTTAGGGAGCTCTGTCATGAAAGCACATGGACTCGTGTGGCGCGCCATGTGATGTGTGTAGCGTTATCTGGCTCAGGTATACCCCGAGGGCCTGGGGTTTAATCCCGCCTGCGTCTAATGAACAGGGGTGTTCCCTCGCTTCCATATGCCGCTGGCTGTCTCCAGCCGGGATGGAGGTGACAGTTGATGCTTGGGCGTCTGCTGTCATAGCGATGTTGCCCCGTTAATGATCTGAAAACAAAGTGCAGCATTAGGATCAGAGGGGCTCTGCTCTGCACACGCCAGAGCTCTGCCGAAACTGTACACCAGATCATTGCAAGGAAAATAAGTCTGTCACCTGTGGTTTATGTAAAAGCTTGGATGAGTCTAGTGTTTTAAATTTGAGATATGAAATGATATACGTTATTGATCCTAGGGGGAAATTCATGAAAATCGCTGTGTGTGGCTCAGCGGGCTGGGACCATGACCGGATGGTTGCCGGTTCCAATCCTGTGGCTGGAAGAGTGATGTCACCGTTGGGTCCCTTAACCCCAAATACTTGAGGGACTGTTTGAATCTGCCTTCTCAGTTGTCCGTCACTTTGGATAAAAGCAGCTGATAATAAATATATAAGCATATAGATAAATCTAATATTAAAAGGTAAATTACAGTAAAATTCTGAATTATGTAGCTTTTATGAAATCTCTAAGTTGTGTAATAATACAGGTAGGACTTTAATTGGCTTCCCTTCCCTTTATGACTTAATTGTCCCAATCTTTGATGTTTATAAGCAGTCATTAGATGGGATTTACTCCATTCCATACGCGGTTCCGGAGAAAGCGTATCCATGTTCAGCCCCAGCTTTACGGCCGTGATTATGAGCAGGTATGCCAAGCTATAAAATGTAATTTTTTAATGCCTAATAAAATGTCATAATTTTTCACCATAGATCTGGCATTATGGCAGGTCACCCCCCCTTTTCCCAGCATGCTTTTTGGGGTTAATGCTACCCGGGGTTGACATGTTACCACATCTGAGAGTGTGGTTTTTGCGGGGGGGGTGTGACGGAGGCATCACTCCTGCTGGGGGGACGCCGGTCGCCTTATGATGCTGATGTAAGCTACTTGTAGCTCCCTAAGCTGCCAGCGGCTGTTTGTGTTGGACCTGCGAAGGTCCCCGGCTCACAGGAGAGGGCTGCTTTTACGCAGCTGTGCTCGCAGTTGCTGTAGCAACTGACTTCGGGAACTAGATGAGCTACTGACGTACCAGCATACCAGGGCCACACACACACACACACACACACACACACACACACAAACACATGTTCACCAACTAGATTATGGGCGGGGGGGGGGGCGGGCCAGCGCTGATGCAGTTGCATGTCCTCCTTAGCTCAGCCAATGGGCGGCCCCGTATGTGACATCATCCCAGAAGCATCGACGTTCTGAGTGCCCAGGCCTTTATGATGCCGTGTCATCCACTCCTGTCCACTCCTGTCCACTCCTGTCTACTCCTACCGCATGATCGAATTTCAGATATTTCTCACACCTGGCTGTATGTTATGTCACTCTTTATTCTGACTGTGATATTTGATTGCACTGTAGAAAAATTAATACTGGTGTAAATATTTGAAAACTTTGTGTTTCATTTGTAAATGCTTATGCTTATATGGAGGTGGTACCGGTCAATCGCCACGCTCTGGTATCTGCCCTCACTTCCTGTGTCCCACCTCACTTCCTGTTCCATTCAGGCAGGAGGGTATTAACCCTCCCCCAGGCTGCTTTTCTCCAGTCTGCCCCCCCCAACACATGGCCACCCAAAATATTCCATTGCTGTTGGGCGCTCCATCATTGCTGCACCCCAGTGCTGTGTCACTGTGCCTTTAAGACCCGATTAATTAATCAGCCTTTGTCGCTGGTGCTCCCTATATGGGGCCTGGGGGGGTATGTGGGAGTTATGGGGGAGGGGTATGGTGGATTGTTCTGTCCTGGCTTGCAGGGAGCTTTTTGGCTGTGTTATTCCCCTCAGGTGCCGTTGTGTGAATTTCCGCTGGTATAAAATTTTATTTGAAATATTGATCCCAAAGGGGAATGGGAGAACAGTTTCTTGCTCACCCCCGCACCCCGGTGAGCTGCTGCTGGTTGGAGAGGAGGGCCAGTTGGCCTTTGATGCTAACCAGTCAGGATGGTGTGCCCATCTGCCCAGAGAAGAGGGCCCTAGAGCCACGTGGAGAAATGTCTGAGCTGCGGGGAAGCCACTGACTCGTAACATTTCTTGCTGCTTTACTCCATATTGTTTTTTTTTTTGATAAATTAATAATTAACCAACGAGAAAATGAAGTGTGAGTGTAAATGAAACAGCCATGATAAGATCTGAGCCGTCGCTGAAGAGCTGCACCGGGTAGACTGATAGCTGTGTCACGGTGACGCTCATTTGGCGTGGCTAACAGGTGGCGTAAACCGGGGGAACCTGGACTCTCTGAGTGATGTCACCCAGTACATGTGGAACACGTTATGGTGGATGGGTTTACACCTCTCAGTCGAGTGTGATAGAAAATCAGAAAGCGGTATGAAGCTTTTATTTTTGTATGCCCTGCCCAATCAATACACAGGGTTAATTAACATTTACGACTCATATTTTTTTTTAGCGCACGGGCATGCACGTCATACGGCTACGCAGCACAGCGGCCAAGTCCCTCACCTCTAGCCGTTTATGTTGTGGACTGATGCATTGTGGGTGAAGGGCTCATGCATGCCAGGGCAAGAAAAGCTTATAGTTTCACCTGTGTTTGCTTAGTGGGTGCAAGTCTTTATTTGAAAGTTTTTACATGGTAGCAAGGCACAGGTGAAAAGTTCTCGTCATTTCCTCATCGCTTTTTGAGTTCATGAAATGCCACAGTGCAGATGTTCAGCTATGCTGAGGTCCTGTGTGGACATGGAGAAGTGTCTAATGGAACGTGAGTGACATCGGTGGGGTTCTCGCTCCGTTCCACGCCTTGACTCTGCAAGGTGTCCCTGTAATGTTCCGTCTGCAACTAATTATTTTAATGAGACTCGGTTTTTTTTGCTGCCTGGTTTAGTGTTCCTCCTGCGTGGTAACGACTCGCTTGATGATGTCTTGGTGTGCAGGCATTTCGCAGTCAGCCATAACAAGCTCACTTTAGTTTATTCAGGATTTTTCATGGCTTTTGTGCAGGCGGAGATACGCAGAGACATAGGTGTGGAGGGAGTACCCGGGATCATAAGGGTAGAATGTTGGAGAAACACGTGAACACTAGCGTCCTTCACATCTGGAACTCCTGGCCTGTGTAAGCCTTAAGCTGGAGACCTTCACACCGTGCCTCTGGCGTCCTGGCTGGCTGCTCACGTGTGACGTCCATTCCGAAGTTGCGAGCGGGATTCAAGATCTAAGATTTTTCATGTATCTTTTGCACATTAGCACACAGGAATTCTTACGCGCGCCATGCAGTCAGAAACGAGTAAAATAATTAGACACAAACAAAACAACACATCGCGCACAAAACATCAAAGGGGACGTATAACTAGGAACAGCAGAGGTGTGTATTTATGGGATAAATATGAAATGGAAAATATGTCTAAATTATATGAAATTTATTTTCTAAATATAGAAATACAGGAGAAATTACATAGTGGAGTGCAGTGTGCAAAGTATGGCTTTATGGGGGGGGGCTTTCCCTCCTTCTGGTCATTCCTTCTGTGTTCTTCCTCCGTACCTCAGTTCCTCAGACGTTGGCCGTACACAGCGTGAGAACAGTACGGGTGGCGACGGAGGCCCGTCCAGCGGATTGTAGCCTTGCGATCTTTCAGTCGTCTTCCCCGAAGTTGAAGCTGCTGTGCTGGGTGAGGTGGCCGCAAACCATTTGAGATCTGAGCGCGTTTGATCAGGAGGTCTTCAAAGCAGGCCAGTCTGTGTGGGGCAGGCTGAAGGACCCCCTGCGGACAGGCAGTGGTGACGTGCCTCTGTTGTTCTGTAGGGTGTGGGTTGTGTTTATTTGGCTGCCCTAGCTCTTTAGCGTTAGCTTCTTTAGCCGCTTTCCCCACAGGCTGTTCTCTCCCCTCCCTTTTGGTTAATTGAAAGCATGACACGCTCATTCCTGTGGCTGCTTATGAAATTGGTTCTCTGGGTTCGAGCAAATAAATCCTTAGCCTTTCCGCAGCTTCAGAAGGCCTGTTTCCGCTGCAGGAAAATCCGATCTTCTGCGGTCCCCAGCAGTCAGGGTGTCCTCGAGATTTCAGCCTTGATTAAAAGCTGTGAAGCATTTAAAGTTGTTGCCATCATTTTTTTACGCCCATTCTCAGTCTGACCTACATGTCGTAAATAGAAGACCAGTGATTTGTAGCATGCTTTTAAATTTACGGGTAGTTTGCGGGCCGGGCATCGCGTGGCCCTGATGTGACCGGTGGGCTGCCTGTTTGGATCCTCGGGCTGCCTTGATCATGCTGCTGAACGACGCTGCTCTGGGTCGGATTTAAAAACGGCCACCTGTGCCCCCATTCATATTTTCAGCTGGATAACGTTCATACCTCGTGTGTCAAGTGCATAGTCCCAGCTGATCAGTGGTTTCCAGATAAATGGCTAATTCGTGATGTCATTGTTCTTTATCTTGACGGAAGTATAGGTAGCCTGCTGCTTATGTCAAAGCATACACATCAAGTCTCAGCGGATCGCGGGAATACATTTATAGAAATGACCTACTATTTTTACTGAAGCCATTTATACATTAAAGAAAATATGCCAAGGACGTCTTCTTAAGACTGGATACGGACCCCTTTGGCTTTGCGTCATCAACATGGGGGGGGGGCCTCTTGGTCTCCGGTGTGACCAAATGTAAAGACAGCAGTAGTGTGCAAAGCAGTCATCATTGTCACCCAGTTTAATCTGACCTGAATTCCTGCAGTCTGTGGGTAATAAATGAGGCATTTCTTGCTGGGGGAGTTTTGGCTTCTAACCCCCACCCGCACCCCCCCTTCCTTGACATGCATGAGAAACCACTGTAGAGCAGAGGCCCCCAAACAGCATGCGATCGTAATTAATACTGTGCGTACTGTAGCAAGTCTGCTGGACATGCTGTGGTCTCCCACGGCAGCAACCCTCCCAACAGTGCTGACACGCAGGACTCCTTGCAGCAGAACAGTACGGCTTTAGGGTCAGGCATGTGATTTTTCTATTTATTATTGCGCTGTTGCCTCGCATCTCCAGGGTTGTGGGTTCAAATCCCACTTCCACTCTGCATGTTTGCAGAGTTTGCATGTTCCACCCCCCCCATGTTGAAAGGGTTCCCCATTTCCCTCCCACAGTCCAAGAACAAGCAATTAGGCTAATTGGTGTCTCTAAATTGCCTATAGTTTGTAACTGGGCCTGTGAGTTTATATCTGCCTTGCAATGGACTGGCATCCTGTCCATTGCCTTGTGCCTGTGTTGCCTGGGATAGGCTTTAGCCCCCCCCCCCGAATCTGAACGGGGTGTTTGGAAGATGGATGGATGGATGTCAGTGTGGGGCTTCATGGGAAATGTCAAGAGACCGTTCTTTCACATACTAGTACTGGTGCATGGATACTGTTGTTAAGGATGATGCCAAGTGGGGCTTAACTGGCAGGAGGTTCATTGAGGATGTTGTTGGGGATGTGATGAGGTTTTGGGAACAGAATGCACCCTCAGCATAGTGCCTGTAAACATACTTCTGTTTGCTCAAGTGGCGAAAGGGGTAAAAATGATGTTTCTGGGGTATTTTGGCTAATATCTGTGGCATAAGTGTTGTGTTAGACAGTCGTATGTAAAACCTCTAAATCTGTGTTTCTCAACCTAGTCCTTGGGAATCCCCAGACAATCCACATATTTGCTCCCTCCAGCTCCCAGCATACCTAACCCAATCCAAAATGCAGAATAGCTGGCTCAGGTGTCTCAGGGGCTGGGAGGGAGAAAAAATATGGACTGTCTGGGGGTCCCCAGGGTGCAGGTTAAGAAACACTAAATATACAAATGAAACAGAGACAAAATATTTCGGCCTCTTTGTTGTGAATTTTCTCAGCAGTATGGCATGTTTTAAATAGTTATTTTCCCTGATCGGCTGTTCTGCACTGTGTGAAATAAATCGACAGGGAAATGCCAGGAGCAGAAGGGGTCCGTTTGCAATGGAAACGCACGGCTCCGAGTCATCCTTTTAAGCTTCACATGTGTCGGGATTAAAGAGTGATTAGAACTGCGGAGGCCGGGAAGTCAGGGTGTCATGTGACAGGCCGGGATGGTGTGCCGGGGCTCTGCACGGCCATTTTGATACAGTTTATCAGGGGCCCCTGTGACTGTTTGCGGCAGATGGCAAGCAAGGCTTTACATAATTGGCAGAATTTTGCTCAATCAAATGGGATTTTTTTTCCCATTAAATGAAATTCATTAAAAAACAAAAAAAAGAAGAAAATATGAGGACTGTCGACATCTCTATGTGTGGTGAGACTCCCGGGCCCTATTTTGGTTCAGAACAAGACACCAAACCGTTACCTTTAAAGTAGTGCATGCGTTCATTATTACGAATCATTATATTTGACCTGAATTTTTAATATATTAGGCTTTGGGGCAGTCTGTTCGTAAGTCGGACATTGTTAACCCAGTACTGCCGGTACTATCATCGGGACAAGATGAGTAATTTACGTTTCCCTTTGGAAATGCAGGAATCATGATTTTACTCTACAGTGTTAAAATGCGATCTTGTTCCAGCTTCTCTGCAAGGTGCCATGGAAGGCTTCAAACCAAACACCTTCCTGTTATATAACTCAACATTTTTTACTGAGTCAGTTCAGGTTAATGACCTTGCTTGTAAGTTCTCCCTGAGACTCAAACCTGTAATGTAACTCAACCTGTTGGCATTTTCAGTTGAGTGGCTTGTAAATATATTGTGCACAGCTCAGCACGTCGCTGTGGTTTATGGCAGTGCTTCTCAGACCAGTCCCCAGATGGACCACGTTTTTGCTCACCCCCAGTTCCTTGAGAGTTGGGAGGGAGCAAAAACGTGGACCGTCTGGGCGTCCCCGAGGACCGGGTTGAGCATCACTGGTTAATGGGATGCTTTTTGGTTTGAACATGGATGCTAAATCAGATCTTTTTCCACCACCAGGCCCCCTGTTTTCCTCAATGCTTTTGTTCCCAAAAGCCAATCAATCATCGTTGTTCATCATCATCCTCATACATGATAATAACACATCGCAGTTGTTCGGTTCTGTGCAAATAACCTTTGCTGAAAGATAAATACTCACACTGTTCAATGACTGGCTTTTAAAGCGTGTTTTTTCTTCTTATTTTTTTATCTTACTGCTGGCCTGCTGACCTCATTTTGGCTTCTTCTACATGCCACCTGCACCAGAAATCCATCCCCCGCCAGTGTCTGCTTCATCTTTGCTGCTGTTTACGTAAATGTTCCAGGGAACGTATTTTGTTGGCCACCTGGGCTGAGGTCCTTCTTTACCCTCTTGGCATGCTGTGCACTTAGAAAATAAGCCACTTTGATTACATCACTAGGAAATAAACATGTCGATCTAAGGCCCTCTCTACCACAATGTGCCCCCCCCCCCCCCATGGGAGAGGCGACCATGCTGATTAGTAATTCTTAGTCAGCAGTGTCTAACTCTGGAATTCCTTACTCATCTGTTAAAGAGGTGTGGGGTCACTGTCAGAAGCCCTGTTTGTGTTCTGTAACCCTGGTTCTGGGTGAATTTTCTCATCAGGAAATAATCTGTGTCCAAAAAATTAGGGAAATTGAATGACATTTGCTGCTAATCTGATAGCACTTTTTGCTAATGATCCACACACCATTTGCTCCATTTCTAATACAGCAATCATAACCACACAGAATACGGAAAGACAACTGCCCCCATCTAGCTCATTTACTTTGATGAATCGGATACATTTATCCAAAGTGACATACAGTGGAAAAAGCAAAGTCAACCTGTCCCTGGAGCAATTGGGGTTAAAGGCTTTGCTCAAGGTCCCAACGGTGAAATCGCTCTGCTGACCACAGGATTTGAACTGGTGACCTTCCCATCACTGGTGCAGCCCTCAGAGTAACACACTGCCCCTGTTTGGGCTCGGTTTTCCAAAAATTACTTTTGTTGGTAATAAATCCAGCTGAAAACTCTTTTGCATGTAGCTAGGTAACTTAAGATGACGTCAAACTTGTCAGCTTGCATATGAGTCTGTAAAGAAATGGCTGCCTTTTCTACAGAGATCCAGCGTTGAGCAGCAACTATGCGGGTCTGAACCAGTGAATGCTGATGTCATCGAAAAAATGGAATCCGATTCTTTTGAGATACCCCTCGAGGGAATTCCAGTTTCCTTTTCAAACTGCATTAGCTGGTGCATAATTTAACAGTAAATTTGTTGACGAGGATGTTGTAGAGTGATGCTGACAAATGATTTTCATCATTTCCCTTAGCATACTCTACCTGTTACCAAAGACTTGGTGGTTGATGAGACTGAACCCATATCTCTCTGTCTGGGTTGCTTCTCCCGGGCAGCAGATTAGTGCCTCCTCCTAGACCTGAATTAGCGGACGGTGCCCTGAGCTCTACAGTTCTCCATGTCTGGATTGCTCCCAGTGTGGTTAGTGAGATCTTGTGTCAAACATCATATCATACTTGTGCAGGATTACCTTCCTTGTGCAATTTCTTTATTTATCAGATGTGTTCATCCAAAGTGATGCACAACTGAAAGCAGGGGCACAGAGGTCCTGGAGAAAATGGGGTTAAGGGCTTTGCTTAGGGGTACAATGATTAAATCACTTTGCCGAATTTGGAATTTGAACGACCTTCCTCTCATAAGCACATTGTCCTAACCGACTGAGCCTCACACCGGCCCCCAGATCAGTTCAGCCTGATCTGGAACACTGAATTGGCTCATGCTGCAGTTTAGTGCAGGCATTTGGTGTTTTCCCGGTAAGTAAATGACGTGAGGTTACCAATGCGAGACGGATTGAAGTCACCTCCATCTGTCTGTTTTTCACGCCCCCCCCCCAGCACTCATCTGTGGATGGCTACCACGAACCCCACGCCCCGGCGTCCAAGTCCGGAAGCCGCCAAAGCCTGCCGCGATGCCGCAATTCCCTCACTTCCACTGCTGACGAGCAGCCGCACGTCGGCAACTACCGGCTCCTCAAGACCATCGGCAAAGGCAACTTTGCCAAGGTGAAACTGGCACGACATGTGCCGACGGGCCGAGAGGTGAGTGTGCCCCTTTTTCACGTGCTCAGTCCTGCCCTGTGGTGACTCTCAGAGTCTCCTGAAAAGGGGGAATTCCACTCCTTGCCTTTGTCTGAGCAGTGGTCAATCTGTAAGATCATTTCTACATTATCATTCTAATAAAAAGCAAGCCCCACCCACCTCACATGCTATTGGCTTGCTGCCGGCATCTGCTCGATTAATGGGGCAACAGGAAGGCACCGGATATTTGTCAATTTGCAGGAACACCTGTCTCTGATGTGGGGTGGGGAGACTTATAACCTAGTTCCAAAGCATCTTAGTCAGTCTCATAGTGATCACACTACATAACATTGCCATTTTTCTGAATTTTTTTGAGGGGGGTTCACAAGGTCCATTGATTGGCACAGATCCCGCACTGGTGCCCCAGGCATCTTGCTGGACACCAGTTAACGATTGCAAGCCAATTCCCTGCTCTGTCATCTCAAGCCCTTGTCATGTGGCAGAGAGAGGCCAGTGGTGCAGGTCCTACCAACCTATGTTGGGAGAAAATGATCCCCTCCCCCAGCTTATCAAGCTCTGAAACATTGCTCCACTGCATCAGAATCATTGTGATCCATAGCTTTGGTCCCAGATCAATAGGATGATCCCCACACTATTGCAGCATTGGAGCAGTAATTCTTCTCCCTAGACTCTGCAGGCCTAGGAACTTCCTTTCATCATTATTCCAGGAAGTCGGCTGATGTTTGAAGGCGTAGGCACCTGCATAACTGCCGCTCTGCATCATACGTGTGGGCAGATGAAAGCGATGGCTCGCCAACATTATCCTGTGCCCTTATTGGACCTTGCTCCATATGTTCATCAAAGGATATCTCTGTTGGCGCATAAGAGCTTTGTGTGTGACGTGTTCATTGGGTTCCATGATTTTGCCCACAATGAAACCCTCCATCATGGGTGCCACAATCATTTGACTCTAGAAAGATCTTGTTGCTTTGACCAATTTGCTACATTTATGGGATTCAACCCAAAGCTGTTAGTCGCAGGAAAGATGGCCCTTCTTGACTTGTGCGTAACCTGTAATGTCTCTGACTCCTAGGTCGCCGTGAAGATAATAGACAAGACGCAACTCAACCCAACTAGTCTACAGAAGGTGAGCTGAGTCCTTTCACTTTATTTTCCACTGGTGAGTTGTCACCTGACTCGTCATCGGGGTGTGTGTGTGTGTGTGTGTGTGTGTGTGTGTGTGTGTGTGTGTGTTTTTTTGTACTGGGCTTTTGTGTTGATTGTTTTTCGCTTTGAAAGGTAACCAAGGGCTTTTCTTGATTCGGTTGGAGGTGGGGGTGGGGCAGATCTTCAAGGGCCCGTATTGTTCTGCCAAGATTTCGGCGACCTCCTCTTTCGGTGTCTCCAGATTAGATTATCAGTCTTTCCTAATGCAAAGTGCAACTTCTGCAGATAAAAACAAGAACCACTGTAGTAATTGATTAACTGAAGTTTACACCCCCTCCCCATCCTTATTTATTCTATTCTCATCTTGCAAAAATGAAAACACACAGGCTTGTTACGATGTGATAATGTTGGTCACCCTATTGGCTGTGATGAAGGTAGTCAATTGGAGGCTTATAAAGGAAGTGAAAGAATCTGGGGCAAATCATTTGTCACCTTTTCATCTCCATTTTCCATTTTCAGCTCCCTTTGGATGGTTCTAGCAGTGTGTGGGAGTCATTGGTCCTCAGGGAATTTCAGTTGTGTTAAGATTATAGCAACAAGTGGGTTCATGTACGGGTTTCTTTGTCTTGAAATGTAGCGGTTGCCCGTTTGTGTTCAGCAGTGCTCTTGGGATGACTGAGTTGTGTTTTGAACTTAGACCCTTCATTTCCTCATTGAGTAGACATGGTCTTGTTGAGGTGGGTTTCCTCTCCCCCATCCCAGAGAAGGGGGGGGCCCACAGCATGGTGCATAGTCAGCCTCTACAGTCACCACTGCTTTGGGTAGCACTCTGCAGCAAGTGGTTATTACGCCGACCACATTGATGACTTAGGGAAAGCGGCCCGTGCTTGTGTTCTACAAGCCAGATAATGTAGTACTGCAGTAACATAACAGACCTCCATTTTGAAGGCAAGATTGTTTTTGTTATGAAGGATTTTAGTCATGGATACGACAGATATGCATCCTTGCAGGGTGGTAAGAAGGAAAAGAGAGAGTGAAAAGAGAGCATATATTCAGCATCCGATTTGCTTGAATGTTTGGTGGCCAGTCTAAAACAGAATGTGGTTACAAAGCTTCCTAGACCTTTCTCAACTGATAGATGGATTATTATTCTAATTGCCTATGAAGGTAGTTCATGCTCTTTATTTTCACTAACTTTTTGGGAGGAGAAACCATTTTTGGAAATGGTTATTGCCTTAGGCTCCCAGTCAGGGATTCCATTAGCCTTTCAGCGCCTAGGAGGCTGCTGTGGGGCTTCGTAGCAGGATGTCGTGTGGAATTGATCTGCTGGCTACCTGGCTGGTATGATGGTAGTAATGCCTGCTGTTTTGAAGCGTCTCAGCATGCAATCGCTGTCTTGCATGAAGTGAACAGCCTGCACTAGGCCTTTTTGGGCCCCGTGATGTGTAATTAAATTCATTCATAAATAAGTGATGTGAGTAGCCAGTAAGGCTAGCTTTCCTTAGCTAAAAGCCAGTGGTGCTAAACTCTGTTAGCTAATAGCCCATATGGCTAGCTTTCATTAGCCACTAGCCCATAAGAATAGCTTCAGTTAGCCAATAGCTCATAAGCCTAGCTTCTGTTAGTCAGTAGCCCATTAGCGTAGCATTTGCTATCACTAGTCTTATCGTGCAATTGAGTCTTTCCGGAGTCTTTGATATCAGTTCTGTTTAGCGTTTAATAGGAAGCCTTTTGTCTCATTTTGCTCTCCTTTGAACTTTGAATGTGGGCTTTCGTCTTTTTTAAGCAAAATGGGGACTGGCAAACCGCAAGGCATGTTTCATTTCTAGTGTTTCACTTATGGGTTTTCATGGTCACGACAGCTAAAAATACGCCAGGCTGCCTGTCAATTACCGAGCCTTGAAGACGCAGAGCCTTAGAGGAAAGGAATCCTGCGCGTTTCCTGATTACTCAGACGGGCATGCTGCCTGTGCTCCCTTGGGCACATGGTCGTGCTCCTGCTGTCTGCGCCCCGGGATCCGATGTGATTGCGGTGCGGGACCGTAGACTCATGCTTAACCATGATGACTGAGCAAAACATTTGATCTTTAGGCCTGTCCCTCGAAAGTGCTGCTCAAATCTCTGGGGGCTAATAATGTTTTTGCAAGCCAGTTAGCCCTTTACCTGAATAATCTTTTTTCCTACCTTTTCATGGAGTTTTAGAGGAAACCCATTCATCACAGATGAACGAACTGGGGGGTCATATAACCCCCAAATATTTAATTTGGATTCATTCATCCCTGTGATAAATAGACATTTGCTTTTAAATTAAATTGTGTCCCCCCCAGTATCAAACTCTTTTCTGCGCTGTTGGATGTATTGGCATTCAGTACCAACTAAGAGGAGCCTGAAGCCTTAAATGCATTTTAATGCGCCGTAAGAATGTATAGAAGGTTTTTTTTCCATACACTGTTAGACTGAAATTTTCCTCTTCGTAGCAAAATTTGATCATTTTGCCTGTATCAGGACTTCAGTCCTCTGCCGAGATCGATCCCTAGTGCCACCATCTGCTCCACGGTTCTGCCATTTCCTGCAGCACAGCGCCACAGGCCTCGGGCCACAAGCTTGGCGTGTCGTCGGTGGCATCGGAAACAGCTGAGCCCTGGACGAGGGAGGCGAGGATGGGGTGCCGTCGTCACAGCGGCAGTTTAAAGTCATGCCGAGCCAGACGGTCATTGGTGTGGAAAGATCTGATGGAAGCAAAAGGGAGAGGTGCCCTTTGTTTAGCTTCTGTGCCACCTTTCCAGTCTGGGCAGGAGGAACGTCCTTGGATAAAGACGCCTTGCCGTCAGCACTGTCACTCCGCTTAGACAAAGTAGGCCACCTGCGGGCCCAATTTCTTCAAAAATGAGCTAATAATGGTAATTTGCAACCTGGCTAGCGCCTGTTATTGTGTCCATCCCTGTGGTTGCAGCTTGCAAGGCGCGAGAGATCCAGAGTTCACCATGGACATTGAGCACCGATGGTGAAAAGGGCTGGAACGATTGGGCTGCAGCCCACGGGTGACATATTTGTCCTGGCGCTAACTGCCGTGCTAGCTTATCAATCGGTTTGAAACGGCTGCCAGCTGGCTGGTCAGAAATATGGTCTCGTCTCAAATGTCCACGTTACATTTGTCACTTTTATCCTCCAGCTCGGCGCATAATGGAGCTGTTTTTTTTTTTTTTTGCGAGATGTGCCATGCTAGCTTCTCATGAAAGGCATGTCCAGCTGGATAAGGCTGGATAACCTTTTCATTTATGCTTAGTTTGCCGAAAATCTGCTGGCAGTTTATTCAAAATCCTTGTTAATGTTTTTCAGTTTTGGAAGCCTTGGGTCTGGGCCCCCCAACACTAGCTTTTATGCTGTAGATTAGCATTAGCGCTGTAGATTAGCATTAGTGTTTTATTGCCCTTTTACTTCTCTACCCTGATTCTGGATTTTGGTGCTATTATATTTTGGTTAATTCCTCTCAGAGTCACTCGATTGTTCCATAATCCATACAAGCTGCCACGTTTCAGTGTTGGCAGTCTCAAGAAAGCACTACGCTCAGGGGAACCGTAGCAGGAAGCCTATGGGAACATGAACCCTGACCTTCCAGCAGCCAGTCGCCTCTCCTGTTTGGCTGCAGCAAGCTCCGCCCTACCAGTGACACAAATGAAGCCTAGTCCAGTTAACCCTTGGGCACCGCGTGTGCTTACCGCTTAGTTCTGACACAGTGATTCTTGGTTTAGTTGTACTCAGATGATCTGAGGTTCAGTTTCCCATATTATCTGCTTCTCTTTACTTGAATGTGACCCCAGTCCCCAACTTATGAGAGAACCTTTCAGGAGGGGAAAAAATACTTAACTTTCCCCTAGTTTCTCCTCTTAGCAAGCAAATGACTTCATTGTGAGGCCTGAGAGCACAGCAGTGTGTGTGTTAACCCTATCCCATGGTCATGACCTTCAGAGAGGACTGTAAATGTGGACTGTAGAGACTGAAGGTGAGAAATGGTACCTTATTATGGTCAGAAGAAGGGATCAGAAGTGATTGTAGAGGCAGCTAGATGAAGTTAAAATCCACAGACTTTCTTGTCGGACCCGTTAAGGTGTTTAAGCATGATTTGCTAGGAAAAATTATCTGGGGGTGGGTTGTTCTTATTCCCACATCAGTGTAAAAGCACGTTTGACAGGGAGAAATGAGGAAATGAGAAAGATAGTAGTCCCACAAAGAAGGCGAGGTCTGATAGTAGAACAGGGTAATAATCGAAATCTGTTGATCTTACACTTTAGTTACTGGCAGACAGAGGGTTGTAAAATGATTATTTCCTGCAACTTGGGGTGCACACATGATTGTGCCCCTTGTGGAACATCATAAAGCACCTCTGTTTCTTCTCCTGGGACTCCGGCATCACGCGGCACAGAAGTACAGTAACCTTCCCCCGGGATGAGTTAGCCGGATGTATATTCCAGCCTGGCCTGAAGGTTTTGTGAAAAGCTGGACTCCCCCATACAGGTTACATTCGGCCAGCCTTTCATGTGGTGAGGACACAGCTGTCTGCAATATGGATGGCATGCCTGGCTTTGGACGCCCTGCGGTAGGGGGAATGGGGACCTGGGCGGCCTCGGAGATAACGGGGCAAAGCATGGCCCATGGATGGTGCTGTAGAACCAGCCCTTGGTGCGGAAGTCTGGCTGTAAATGGCTGGTTCTCTATGCTCAGCTTGTTTTGGTGCAAATTCGGAAGCTTCCCACTAACCTGTCCGGCATTTAGAGAGGCTGGCCGCCTGGGAAAGTGCGGATTTACCATGAAAACAGTAGTGCCTTTCAGTCTGATTAGGGAGTTTCTGGTCACTTGGTAACATATCTAGCGGCGGTTTTCAGGCACGAGGATTCCCTGGCCGTCCCACGCCGCGGCCTCCGTCCGGCTGTTTGAATAATTCATCAGCAGGAACATTTGGGAGAGGGGAAGATGTTGGGTTAAATAGCACCAAAAGGCTGATACCTTTATCCATGGCGCAGCTGTCTGCCGGAGTGCCCCACTACCCGAGGACTGCGGGTAGCTTTATCCGCGAGGGACTGGGTGAATGAGTCCGCGGGAGGTGGCGTGTCATTCCAGCTTCCCATCAACAGTGCTCCGTTGTGCCAGTCGGAATGATCCTTTGTTCCCGACTCTGGGTCCGGGTGCATTGAAGCCTCCACACTCTGCCCAGTGAGCTTACTCAGCAAGAATACTACACTTCACTCCTGCGTCCGGTCCAAGGGGGGGGACAGTGAGCTGTAAAGCAGCTGTGAACTGGTTCTGCGAGCGTTTTTTCGGGCACTCATTTTCCGGAATGGTTCTAGTTCGGCTCTGGGCCGGTGTCCTATGTACGACATCCTGTATTCTTTTTTTTTCTTTTGCATAATTAATAATTCACCCTCTCCACCGTAATGGATGGGTTATGTGCCATATTGACAGTGGCCACACGAGGCAGGGCAGGGGGCCAGTTCAGGTTTCGAAGCCCATCTGCTCGAAGCTGATATCAAGAGAAGCGAAATAATCAACCCCCCCCCCCCCAAATCACCTAGAAACCTCCCCGGTTTTTAGAAGCCTATCGATTTGCATAATTGCCTATAATAAATTTAGAGTCTGCATCTCTGATGCTGAACAGTTCTGCATCGACAGGAAGGCTGTCTCAGTGAGAATAGGCACGCAGTACATTAGGCAGAAGTGATGATCTCAGAACTGGGTGACCATTTAACCTGGTGTTTCTCAACCCAGTCCTCGGGGACCCCCAGACACTCCACATTTCTGCTCCCTCCCAGCTCCCAGCCAATCAAGAACACTGACTGTCTGGTACTGGCGTGTTGGGAGCTGGGAGGGAGCAAAAACTGACTGGTGGACTGTCTGATGGTTCTTGAGGACTGGGTTGAGAATCACTTGGTTTAACCAGCTAGTTGGAATCGTTGAAACCGGTTACTGTGTATGACTTCATCATCTGGGAAGTCTAAGATCCTTACATAATCAGCCGCTATTGATTATTATTTGTTAAATAAACATGCTTGAAAGGAAGCCTGTGAAAGATGGCAAAATGAGAGAACTCCTTGTAAATGGCCTGATCTCCTTCTGTAGACTTACTATTTACCACTGGTCCCGGTGTACTGCTAGTCTTTGTGCTCTCTACTTCATCATGTTCTGCTCTGAACAGCCACTGATGAGGTCTGCTTGGACCCAGAACATCCCGACGGTGTCGTCGTGAAGGCAGGCGGGCGGCAAAGCCCGTTAGCGCACCACAAGCCACTCCAATTTAGCTTTTAGCCGCCGTGGCTAATTCACCATGCGATTTCTGCATCCCTCTGATTTTCATGTGGTGGTGCTGGTTACTGCTTTGTTTTTTCAAAAAGTCCAGATGGTCTGGAAGATGCGAGAAACATGGGCTTGGAAGTGTTGCTATGTGGCGGTGCTGGTTGATGAGTATGAAGTGTGTCTGCCTCGTTGTACTGACTGCAGAATGGTATTTGTGCCAAAAATCCAGGGAGCTCGGACTGACGGAGGGTCGTATTGTCAGCGTAACAGCTGCCTCGTCGCAAGAGCAGCTGTTTACAGTTATGTGGCATTTCTGACATCAGGAATCATACCATCGGTCTGGGCAGCAGGGGTCTGAGATCTGAGTTCTGTGTGTGTGTGTGTGTGTTTGTGTGTGTGTTTTTATGTGTGTGTGTGTGTGTGTGTGTGTGTGTTTTTATGTGTGTGTGTGTGTGTGTGTGTGTGTGTGTGTGTGGTTCACACAGAGTAACAATCCTATGGTTCAAAACTGCTTTATAAATGTAGGTGCCTTTTAGGTGCTCAGTTGATGTTTTATGTCGATCATGACTTACAGTTTTACCTTTTTATGTGGTTGGTTGCTTGACAGAAGCAATTCACACTGCGTGTCCTTAAAGGTACAACAGCTAGGTCATGCAGCATCTTCACATAATCCACATATTCACCCACCACGGTGGCCTCACAGCTTGTCGTATCTCCTGATGCAGTGATTTTATTTATTTATTACCCCTTCCCCCCCCCCGTGCCGTATCACGTCACATATACTTGGGGGCGGAGTTGCGTTTCCCGCTAACAGGATGCACGCCGCCCACACTCCAGTGCGTGGATTGTCAGGAATGCCCACATGGCAACGCTCGCTGGCGTCAGGTCTGTCCTGTGGAAAAGGCAGGGTTGGGGGTGCTATTTTTGTAGACTGTGAAGAAGTGCTGCAGAGATCTTCTGGGGGGAGGGAGCCGTGTGTGATGGCGTACCTGCCAGAGAGAGGATGTGAGGGACCCGGCGAGTCCATGCAGTCTGCTCCGGTCTCTTACGGCAGGGGGATTGCGTAGGCGACAGATGTACAACAGAAGGCCGTCTCTTAAAATCCTGTTAGACCCACGAGAATGACTGGGGGGGGGGTGTATTTTGATTTATAATTTGGTTGAATTTTAAGATGCTTTTTGCTAAAACTGTTTGCTAAGCAATGAAATGTTATCCATCCGTCTTCCATGACGGCTTCTCCGGTCTGGATTACTTATTCTGGGACTGGGGGCAGTCTGTCTCATTGTGCACACACACACACACACACAGACAGATACACACACACACACACACACACACACACACACACACACACACACACAGACAGACAGACACACAGACA
>JAAGVU020000061.1:3863512-3896188 GCA_011763525.2 Mormyrus iriodes
ACACACACACACACACACAGACAGATACACACACACACACACACACACACACACACACAGACAGACAGACAGACAGATACACACAGATACAGATACACACACACACACACGTTTATACATGTATATCCATGCACAATCAAATGCTGTGGGTGTAACAAATACATTGGAGTTTGGAGGGCCATGACTCGGAGAAGCTAAATGTGCATCTGAACCCACAGCTCGCATGGTGCACATTGCTGGGGAAAACGCGTCTCGTTGATGCTGACCTGCCGTGTCTCACAGTGTCCAGCACCTGTGTCTGAACACAAATGCAAGCTGGGACCTTACAATACAGTGAAGGAGCCCTTTTAGGGGATCACTGGTGCTGGATATGAGAGATGGGAATGAGAGCATGAAGACGGCTGACCTGTTCTGTTACATTCCCTACAGATACATCTTCAGCTAAATGACAGTCAGTCTCATATAAGAAACACCTTTTCAGCCCCCACTTCAAGTTTCAAATCATTAGCTAGGGTGCTATTTTAACTTGATATTATTCTCCTTTCATTTCATCCTTGGCCATGGGCTGTATGGGCACCTATGTTTTTCTATTGCACATAAGCCCAATTGCCAACTTCACGCTCTTTTGAACTACCACCGTCACTCCGAGTGCTTTCCACTTGCTGGGAAGAACAGTTAGATTTGACAGAGCTCCCCCTGGTGGATGAGAGACCTCCATGCCAAAATGCTTTAGCTAGGCTCTGCCTGGATCCCTTCTCTCGTTAATGTTCCAGCAGAGGCTGGGCCTGAAGGAGGAGGCCTTTGTCTTGTGTGTCCCTCTCTCAAGCCTAGGCAGCCGTGCCAGAAAGTCAGACAGATTATAATAACAGGCACCCTGTTTTTTCCAACTTTTTGCTAACAAACTCCAGGAATTTCGACGGGAGATTCCTTCGCGCTTTGACTGTATCCATTTCTAATTCACATCTTCAGCTGCGAGGTGGTTTAACAGAGGCGGGGTGCGATGACTGCTAGGGCATGAAACTGTGTAAAATATTAGGCTCTGTGAGCTTCTGGGTCCCTAAATGATTTACGACAGTGAATACTTTCTGTGTTTTGGACCCTGGGCGGATGTGAACGCTCTAATATGTACCTCTCTCTGTCTTCTTGTTTGATAATTATGTGGCCAGACCCTGCATAGCTTTTAGGTTTTGCTTGGGTCCCAGTTTGCAGGTTAATGTATCGATTTCATGGGTTTCCAGTTCTGCAGATCACACTGACTCATCAAACCGGGTCGTTCCATTGCAGATGCACACATGGGGGTGGTATATTTTTTTTGCAGCTTCCCATTTCGTTTTTCAGTGGGAGACCATTCACTTTGTGTCATTTCAGTCTCCTCTTATTGTATTTTGGTTATGCAGAGGCCGACTGCAGGCTTCACAGGAAAACGGTAGAGCTGGAGAGGGTTTTGGAATGACGAGACGGGGGCTCTGGCCAAGACAGGAGCCGTCATCCCTGTTAAATTACGGCCTTGAGGAATGCTCCCCGAGGACATAAATCCTCACTCTGTCCGCTCCCTTCTTCTCTCCCCGACAGCCCTCGTTAAGGCCGCGATAACGGATAGAGGTCACCGGAATTGGAAGCGAGGTCCGATTTGACCTTAAGGTGGGTCATGTGACTGGCGGACACGGGAGTGGGTCATGTGACTGGCGGACGCGGGAGTGAGGCAGAGGAAGCTCGGCGTGGCGGTCGTTCATGCCACCACTCCGGCGAATGAGTCAGATCTGCTGAGGCTATTTTGAGATACTGAACCATGGGAATTTATTTGGTGTGGGGTTGGGGGGGGGGGGTGGTGGTTGTGGATGGTGAGCAGGATGTGTGTTTGTGGGGGGGAGCAGAGGCACCTGAGGACGTGATGGCGGAAGCCCAGTCAGCTGGGAGTCATGTCACTGTCAGAAACAGCCTCATGGCAGAAACCCAGGATGGTATTTGTTGTTGTTTGTGTTTTGTATCAGCCCCCCCCCCCCATCTCTGGTTTATTTTATCATGGCCAGTTAGTACAAGTTTAGAGCCTCCCAGGGGTCTCTGGAAAAGGGCATGCATGTAAACTCATCAGGGTGACATGCAACAGAGGTGTGTGTATGTGTGAGCAGGTGTTTGTGCACGTGAAAACATGGTCCAGGTGTACCCTACACTGCGAGAACTAAATCTCCCCAGATAATGAGAAAAATCAGCTATTTTGCCGTTGTGGGGAGCATTTTTTTCAGTTCTCACAAGGGGAAACCAAGTTTTATAGAAATTCATGACTGCAATCAAAAAATTTAAAATACCACAAGTCTTGTATTTTATTTGGTTACTTGAGGTTAAGGTTAGGCCTGGGTAGGGGTTAAGGGTGTCATTGGTGGGATTAAGGTTTTGCCCATAGAAATGAATGGACGGTCCCCACAGAGATATGAGTTAGGTCTGTGTGTACGTGTGTGTGTAAGCGTGTGTGTGCATGTTTATCTGTTCCAAAATGGCAGGTGACTCATTTTGTCACACCTGGGATCTGAGACGGTGACCTCTGCTTCACCCCGTCCTTGGATGAACCAGGCTCCTCCTGACGGTTAAACTGTTCTGGTCTGGGTTCCATACCTAGCTTGCTGCCTCCCGTGTTGCAAGGCAGCACCATCGAGGTGGGGCGTTCTTAGCCGGTCCAGCCCCTCACCTACCCGGTCCTGGGGGCGACGTGGTATGGCATGTGGAAGGCCGTGGGTCAGAATCACATCACAGCAGAAATTCATAAGGTCTGTCACACATGAAATCTGATTAAAAACAGGATGGTTTGGGGTGGGGGGGGCTGGTTCTCGTGGGGGCTTGGCAAATCACATTAGTGCTTTGTGGACAATTTTGCTTTTCTCCAAAGGGCTGTTTATGTGGCTTTATTGTTTACTTAATGATGGAGGTTAAGTGCCCCGCTCTAGGATACAACAGCTGAGACGTCCTGGCAGTCCTCAGGCATGTGACGTAACAGTCATGGTTCCTGCAGAGTATGAGCAGTTATGGAAGATGGAGGGTTTAATAGGGTATGAGCAGATGGAGGGGAGAAGGTCCAACAGCCCACAGCAACTGCTCCGAGGGCTGCCACTCTACCCCGCCTCTGTCTGGGTCATATTTAGAAAACAGACACTTTGTGGTTGGATTGATTGCACTGCATGTGAATCCTGTGCTGGGGTGGGGGTACAGGGACAGGGAGAGGGACGGATGGGGGTGAGGAGGCCGGGAGAGGAAGATGGGGACGGGGAGACTGGGAGAGGGACAGAGGGGGACAGGAAGACTGGGAGAGGGACAGATGGGGGTGGGAGAGGGACAGAAGGGGACAGGAAGACTGGGAGAGGAACAGAGGGGGATGGGGAGACTGGGAGAGGGACAGAGGGGGATGGGAGAGGGACAGAGGGGGATGGGGAGACTGGGAGAGGGACAGAGGGGGATGGGGAGACTGGGAGAGGAAGACAGGGGGACGGCAAGACTGGGAGAGGGAGAGAGAGGGGGAGAAAGGGTACCTACTTAGTTTTACTCAGGTGGAGCTTTGGATGTCACTGTCCCCATCGTCCCTGACCGGCCACATCCATTCTCAGGTTTGTCACAACCAGAGGCATGCTGTGGCTCGCAGTGCTGCCAGTCTCATGGCCATCACTCTGCATCAGCTGGATCGGGGGGCTTCACAGGCAGTGTAGGATGTCGATCCCATCACGCTGGGGGCGGACTGAGAAACGCAGGCCAGGGGGTGCCCCTAAAGCGGGGGGCACGTCTGCGTCCGTGGGCTGAGAAACACGTGCTGAGGGATCCGTCCCTGTGGTGTGTATGTCCCATAGAAATAACCCCGCCTTCAGTGAAGGATAAATTATGGGGGCGGTGTGTAGCTCAGTGGGTCGGGACGTTGTGCCTGTGATCAGAAGGTTACCAGTTCACTTCCACCAATTGCTCCACGGACGTCTGACCCTGCATTCTCAAAAATGTACGTCACTTTGGAAAAAAAAAAACATCTGTTAAATAAATAAAATGAATACACAGATGTATGCTGAAAAAAAATTAATTAGTATTTATGACTGCATTGGCAGAATGAACAAAACGAGAGAGGGGGCATCGATGAGAACAGATCCCGCTGTCTCCCCATCCCGAATCCCCCCCACCAGCAGCACAAGGAGACACGCTGTTCTCCTCTTGCCATTGTGGTCCTTTTGTCCCCGTTTGGGGAAGTGAGACTGGCAGCAGTTTGGGCCACTGGACCTCAAGCTGCTGATGGCGGCCCAGGCCCTGCCCCCCTCTGTTATTGTTCTGCTTGCCTCTATCTGTCACCTGGTCACACGCTTGGTCACATTCTTCCTACTACTGCTTTTGCTGGACTCACTCATACCGCACGGCTAAACTGAGGCCCATTGTTTTCTGAATATTTTATTGCAGTTGAATTAAGGGGTTTGTATTATTTTTTTTACTGGGAGGGTACAGCCCTCTCTCCTTTGGTCTCAATGCAAAACCCCCAGCTTTGTTGGCTGAGTCTGGGATTAACTGTTTAGTGGCTGGGGTTTAGCACTTGAGGTGAGAGCTGTTTCTTATCCCCCCACCAAAGGGGAAGCCACAGCATACAGGAAGTAGTTCTCTGCCAAAGTTCACCATTAAAAGCTGAGATCTCTGAGGTTTGTCCCAGCTTTGTAATAATATTTACAGTCTTGGACTAATCGGCTGGTGTGGTAGGGAATGTGGATGTGTGGTCAGCCCGGCATAACGGCACGGCCGGGGAACTCTTCAGGTCCAGTCCAGCTTTGTAGGCCTCCCCCGTCATCCCGTCGACCGAGCACGGATCCTCCCTGTCTGATGTCAGAGCCCCTATCTTTATAACATGTTCCTTTAATGCTCTGTGAAAAACCTTCTGTTTGAGATAAAAGCTCAAAATGCTCCCCGTTATTGTTCGGCTGAAGTCCTGGTTTCGGCAGGGAAATTTGGACCACGTGCTGATGTGTGAGGTCACACTGGGAGGCAGATCTGCACCTCTCTGACATGGACACATTGAAGTGCTTTCCAACCTGACAAGCCAGATAAGCAGCTATTGCTAAATGTATAAACATGACATTTGATACATATTCTCGTTTGAGCACATACTGTACCAAATCACATGTACTTTTTTTCCCCACACTATTTTTCGTTGCATGAGAGGCTGTTCTCTTCCCTGTTTTTCTTCACACCTTTAGCCTTAATGGAAATCGACTTCTGCAAATGTCTCGTCCGCATCTGGCTACATCTGGGGTGGGGGAGGGGTGGGTGGTCCTCGGAAGAATGTAGCTTTGCAGGTGGGCGTTTATCGATTAATTACTAATAATTATAATGAAATTATAATAATAAAATGATTTACTCTCCAGGTTGCCTCTTGGCTTGTTTGCTCTTTAGAGAGCTGATTCTGGGTGATTCTTACGACCTTTTGTCTGCCGGACTGGGGTTCGAACCCATGCTATGGTCCCTTTTGTTGTCAGTGGTTCTACTTGTTCGATCGCAGTATTCCAGGGGGCTTGAACACTTGCCAGAAATGATGTTCGTGAGAGAGAGAAGCTGACAGCCAGGCTTTGGAGTCAGCAGGCTCTTAGAGAATTATATGTGACCTTTGACCCCTGATGTCAAGCCAATGAGCAATGAGCCCAGCCGTGACAGCACACTTGTAAATCTGACCTTATCTACATCCTTTATGAATCGGATCCTCTGTCAGTTCAGGAGTGGCACCGGACAGAGAGCTCCATCTTCAAGCTGGCGGTAGTCCAGATGACTGGAGCGATTTGCCAACTTGTTGTGGCTTCTGAAGAGTCCTCATGTGTCTCAGAAAATGCCCGGCTAACTTTCTGGAGTGTGATGTCCAGATATGTATCTTCCAGACGGGGACCACTGAGGGGGCATATTGTCTGTCCCACAGTGATGCAAAGTAAGAAAAAAATCTAATTAAACTCAATTCAAGCTGTCTTGAATTTTACTATTAGCCCATTACCTGTTGAGTTTCTGTATTATTAACATCTGGTACTGTGGTTTTCCCCTACAATCCAAAAACTGTCCCCTACTAGAACTGGAGTTACTAAATTACCTGTGGGTGTGAATGTGTGTGAATGGTGTGTGCGCCCTGCGATGGGTTGGTACCCCATCCTGGGTTATTCTCTGCCTGTAGCTTCTGGGATGGGCTTCAGACCCCCTCGACTGGACAGGCGGCATGGAAAATGGATGGATGGGTGGATGATGGTGGTAGGTTGGTAGAAACAGGTGATCACAGTGATTCTGTTATTACACTTGCACTATTGGCACAAATACATCAAAAAGTTTCTTGTCATAAATTACAAATACCTGCTCGTCAAATGTAACGAAATAAAACGCAAAATACTGGTATGAGAAAATGTATTTAATTAAAATACAACTAATTTGTAATTCGAAAATACAAAAATACATGTATAATATTAAGGGTGCTCCGCTAATTCATGTGCCGTTACAGCAGTAGTAATGTGTAATATTTACAAAATATACAGTTAGCCCTAACTTTAAATGTATAAATAATTTTGCAATTTATATGTGTCATAGAAATAAATGTGAAATGAAAAATGACTTTTGTTATGTTAGTAATGTAATGTGAGCTGAACAGGCTGCACTGGCAACGCTGGGGGGGGAATACCGCGATATGAGATCGTGAACGTTCGTATCGTGGTTTCAGCCTCGGTTTCAGACCCGTTACACCCGTGCTTTATGCGCAGTGCTTCCCGTCAGTGTGTGTGTATGCGCACAAGGAGGCACACCAGTCCTTTCTTAAAGTAATCATAATGCACGAATCTCTCACTTTGTCTTAAGGTTTGGTGCTGAACATGCACAAACTCAAAGAAGAAACTGTTTTTTAGACATTAAAAAAAATTAAAGGAACCAGCAGCCGTGACGCATGCAATACACATCCTCAAGTTCCCCAGCCGGTTCTCCCTTTTATAAAAACGTTTATGTTTAGCTGACAGAAATTTATTTTGTCCTTAGGAACAAAAGTAGCTGGCCTGATGGGAGTTTTACTTACACAAACATGTTCTGAGGGCAGGATGAAAAATTATTAGTTCAGATAAAGAACGAATCAGATTGTAGAGGAGGTGAGTCCTAGTAACTAGAAGTGGGCGGGACCAACCAATCATGTCTTGCCACCTCTAGTTGCTTGGATCCACCTCCTCTACAATCTGATTGGTTCTCTCTCGGAACCTATCATTTTTCGTTCTACCCTCTGAATATGTTTGTGTAAGTATAACTGCCATGAGTGAAGTTCACAACAAGCAAGTTGGGCCCAACAGCACGTGTCACATGATTTATTTACATCTAGCCAAAGATGGTGATAGGCTATATTTAAAAATCTGTAAGCCTGGAGATGAATGTTTCTTAAAATGACAGAAAAACATAAACAGAATGACATATTTTATTAAGCATTTTAAGTATTTTAAATACATAAAATACAATCGATCAAAGTATTTTGTTACAAATAACATCAGATTTTTTTGAAGTACAACAGAATACAAATTACAAAATACTCAAATGTAATTAAATACGTATTTTAAATACATTTCACTGAAATACTGCCCATCTCTGCTTGCACTGTGCTGAGAGGTGCAAAGTATTTATCTAAAATTCATGTTTTAGATGACACCAAGTCTTGGTTTTGGAAATCCACCATGACAGGCATGATCATGCTTACTCTTGTGGAGGTCTTTGCAGGTGACCTCTGAACACCAGCATCCTCTCTGAATGTATTTTTACAATCATGAGTAATAATTTGTCGTCTTTATTCCACAGCTCTTTCGGGAAGTGAGGATAATGAAGATCTTGAACCACCCAAATATAGGTAGGACGCCTCCTTTCACCCGCTGAAGATCTGGATATCTGTTAGGACATTCCCCAGCAGTTATTGTACAGCAAATGGCAGGATGGTTCACATCTCATTAAAGACACAAAATGAAATTATCTTTTAAAAAAACAGAAATTGGCAGTGCAGCAGCATAGCCAAGCCCACGTGGGGGCGAGTCCGGTTGCTGAGGCTGCTGTGGTTCCGATTCTTTTCCGCTATTCGTTTATTTTGCCATGAGGACGGCGCCCATTGATCGGGGTTGAGACTACATTAATGCTGATGGGCCAGATGGACTGAAAGAGGGTTTTTTTAACATGGAGCCGCCGTGAAAACTCGGGAAACTGCGTTTTTTTATGCCTAAAAAGGTCTGTTTAAGCCTTTAAAAAAAGATCCCCGGCTATACAGAAGGGCAGCTGAGCTTTTTAGTATTCCCTGTGCCTCCTGCTCCCTCTATTTCCCACTAATATGTGGGGGTTTTCTAAGTAGGCTAAGGAGCCGTCAGGATACACAAGCCTCCATACCAAGCTTTCTGTCAGCGGGAGGGAAAAGGTGGGGAGGTGCAGGCCTGCGCGTTCATACCCTGGCATCCGCGGTGGCCATCGCAGGGTTAAAAATGCAGCGGGTCGACAACAAGGCACACGTTCCCCTTCAAACCTGGCACGCACTGTAGGCGACGTATTCAATACGTTCTTCTGTTCGCTCGCTGTTTACATTGGACAGGTTCCAGCGGTGGATTAAAATAGCCCGGTGGCGTTGAGCGCAGAAGTGCCTTAACTCTGATTGTGCGTAAGCGGGATGCCTTGGTTTACGGTAAACACAGGATGGGGAAGCTTGACCATCCCCTTTTCTACTTGCTTGTTTTTGAGCTGTTCCATCTGAACGGTGGCATCGTCGGAGGTTGGGACTGAACCACGGCCGCTCTGGCTATTTTTTGCCCTTGGGTCTGGAACCGGGTAGTTAAACAAAGACTTAACGAGTTACTGATGTCACACAACCGGGCCTCCATCGCTGGTCATTTTGTACTCTTGCCAGGTTAATGGAATGTGGTGTTTCCCCTATTATTAGGAAGACACAGGGTACACCTCCCATCTGCCAGCTCTATCATGCATAAGCTGGAATATCAGCGCGATATACGTCTGCGCAGCTGCGGTGATGCCTCACCAATCGTATCGCTGTGCCCGTATCTGCAGCACAGCGTCGGCCTGCACTAACATTCGCTTGGGCCTGTTCCAGCTTTCCACAAAGTTCTCGCGGCTGAGCCAAAAACACGTAGAGGTCGACGGCGCACAAAGCCACACTTTCGATTCCCATGCCCCCCCCCCAATGGATGCTGTATTGATGGAGGGAAAGGCATATGAATGACACAGGACACCTCTGTTGAGGTTTAATAAGTCGACCCGAGGAGTTTTCAGGGGAGTAGACTTACTGAGTGCCTCTCTTAGCTTTTCTGTTAAGTTATCTCTCTCTCTCTCTCTCTCTCTCTCTCTCTCTCTCGCATCTTTTTTACAGTTAAGTTATTCGAAGTTATCGAAACAGAGAAGACACTTTATTTAGTAATGGAGTACGCCAGTGGGGGTAAGTGCAAAGACCAGAAGTAGTAGGGGGGAAGAAATCTGGAAAACCAGACAGCTGTCACGCCGGGGTATTTAAGCACACAGGGTAGCTAGACTGCCCTCTGCAGGCTGGGATGCTGCTAGCCAAAGAAACGGCCATCCCTACAACTCCTGCTTCCCATCCATAAACTATTTACAGTGGTGATGTTAAGGGTGGGGATTTGGAAACGCTGGCCAATGAACAGGCCTTTTTCTTCCAGCATTGACCAATGGGATCCAGCTCGGGGCCTGGGAGTGTAACCCTGTGTCACTTTCTGCCCTTTCTACAGGGTGTTGACAGGCAAGGGGTGGGAAGTACTTTGGCTGGGTGCCTTAGCTGTGCAAGCAGACTCTATGTCCTGTCCCTGCTCATGGTCCATTTCCAGGCCATACTTTCTGTGTGATAGGTGTTGATTTTCCAGACTTCTTTACATCCCTACTTAGTTTCTGCTGTTTGGGTCGAGTTTGCGCCGGTGATGTTTGCCTCATCCTTAGACAGAAACTTGTGTGTCCTTCTTTCCTCCCTCCTGCTGTTGCATGCTGTCCCAGGTGAGGTGTTTGACTATCTGGTGGCCCATGGGAGGATGAAGGAGAAAGAGGCCAGGGCAAAGTTTCGACAGGTGAGTCCTCAGGCTTGGGGAGTAGGGGGGGGCATGCAGGCAGCCGCTGTATGTCTGATGGTGGCAGTGCCCTATGTGCCATGCTGCCAAAAATCACCAAAATCTCCTGCAACAGCACTGAATGTCAATGTCTTCATTAAGCTGATGTTTAACTATTGGATCATGTACCTTTGACTGTTTTAGGTATGTAACTTTAAGATAATTCAGTCAACTGAGATGGCAGCAGATATTTGTTTCCCAGATTCTTTAGAAAGACAGTCAAACAGTGTAATTTTCTGTAAAATTGCCTTCCGGGAGAAATCGCGTCTTTTCACAACACGAGCACTTTTCCTCTCTACGCTGACATCTAGTGGCCATTGGTGGGATAGTACCGTATTTCAGAATGTGCTCCCAAAAGCACGTTTGAGCCTTTTACCAGTACCCAGACTTGTGAATGAAGAGTGAAACTGTTGCACGGAGTGCCACTGGGGACATGTTGAGTTTTTAAACTCCCCCCCGCGCCAGAGAAGACAGTTACTCGCTGTCAGTCGCAGTCTTCCAGATTAGCTTTAGTTCCCATTAGCTCAGCTAATGAAGTGGTTTCTTTGGTGAATCAGTCAAAATCTAATTTAGTTTGGGAGGCAAGGGATCAGGCGCCTCAGCTGTCTGGCAATGTCGACAGGAAACAACTTTCAGATGACAGCTGAGCTCTAATTGAGAAATTAATCCGGGGGGGCTGAGGCGAGTAGGCAGCAAAAGAAATTCAGATGCCGGGAAAAAGCGTAGGGTGACCCCCTAATCCATGCCAGAGGGACACACCATGAGCTAGGACCGGATTTGTAACCTGCTATTTCAATTAAAAGGACCTGGATTTCACTTCAGCACTCCGTTATTGCCGTGTGCTGATTGGTCAGTCTCCTGTAATCATGCATGTGTCATTAATGAAGTCGGGGAGCACTCAGAGGCTCACGTGTGTGTCTGTGCTGTTTTCAGATCGTCTCTGCGGTGCAGTACTGCCACCAGAAGCAGATAGTGCACAGGGACCTGAAGGTGAGAATACATGCATGATCCTCGGTGGGAGGGCTTCTCAGTCGTAACCCCCTACGCAGGCAAATGATACCGGACATAGTTCTCCTGTAGCTTGCTGAGCATGATAAGATGTTAGAGGTTTCTCCTACCTGCCGGTACTGAGCCTCTATGTTGAAATCTGAGCCCTTAAAGAAAGCTAAAATGAGAGATCCCTGATATACTACTGGGCCAAGGATTCAGTCAACCAGTCCAGGGGAAAGCTAATTGGCCATTGGAGTTCCCCTTTCCCTATCACTCACCGATTTGAAACATTTCATTGGCTAATGATAAAGTTGGCCCCTCTGTATGAATTATGACCCCTCTCATACCCCCAGCTTTAACCATCCTAGAATCACCCCTGTCCAAGTCTCTCCTCACATGGGAGCCAATGGTCCACTTCCACAGGCTGAGAACCTACTCCTCGATGCTGACATGAACATCAAGATTGCCGATTTTGGCTTCAGCAACGAGTTCACTGTAGGGAGCAAGCTGGACACGTTCTGTGGCAGCCCCCCCTACGCTGCCCCCGAGCTCTTTCAGGGCAAGAAGTACGACGGCCCCGAGGTGGACGTCTGGAGCCTGGGGGTCATCCTCTACACGCTGGTCAGCGGCTCACTGCCCTTCGACGGCCAGAACCTAAAGGTACTGTCTAGCCCAAGATGGTGACAGAGGCTCAATTCATGCGCCATATTTTAGCATGTGCTGGTGTAGATTCAACGATGAATGTCCAAATGTGGTTTTTATCAGCTGGTCATCGGTGTAATTTTTCTCTGGAAATACCATTTGTTAAATCTGCTCTATAATAGTCATTACCTGCGGCTATGCAAGCTTGCAGCTGATTTGTTGATATGCAGGAGTTGCGGGAGCGGGTTCTGCGGGGGAAGTACCGTATCCCCTTCTACATGTCCACCGACTGTGAGAACCTGCTGAAGAAGCTGCTCGTACTGAACCCAGTCAAACGAGGAAGCCTGGAGGTGAGTTGGGCACTCCGTCACTTCAACATCTTGCCCCAGCCATTCCTTCAAGTCGACTACCGTGAAAGAAACTGCACTGGCTAAACAGGAAGCTTCGAGGTATCAGCTCGATATTTTACTCTGTAAACACTTTACCGGCAGTCCTCAGACGACAAAAACGGGAAGTGCAGGTGATAGATACTTGAAGTAATGAAATATCAAAAGGTCTCTGATCTTGTTGATTTTGTAGAAGTAGATGTCCTCAGGCATGTTCCATTTTCATTCAGCATTTGGTCTGTTTCTTAGAAGAAGAGAAAGCCTCCAGATGTAGGCTGCTGAACAAACAGCTTGAATCTGTAACTTCTACTGAAGATGCCTCTCCTTCTCCAGCAAGTGATGAAGGACCACTGGATGAACGTGGGCCACGAGGAAGAGGAGCTGAAACCATATCTAGAACCTGAGCCAGACTTCAATGATTCCAAAAGGATAGGTAGGCTGCTTTAGTAGAGCGAAGACCCAATCTCACCTCAGACTTCTGCCCCAAACCTGCCCTAATAAGTTAGACGATCGAACGCCAAACACATTCTCAAGATAAACAATGTCCTACCCAGCCTTATGTTCATGCAAAGGGGCCTGTGATGAATAGCGCTCTTGTTCTCCTCTGCAGATTTGATGGTCACAATGGGATTCCCGAAAGATGAAATCACAGACTCGTTAGTGGGCCAGAAGTACGATGAAGTCATGGCCACCTACCTTCTGCTGGGCAGGAAAGCTCCAGAGGCAAGTTTCTTATACTGCGTCAGTGCAAAGGGCAAAGGTCTCAGTTCAGAGGTTACCTGGTGTAGTAGGTGTCGGACGCCCCTTTATAGATTTTTCATGCCGATGGATGAATATTTTTGACGCATTCCCTGCCCTTCAAGGCGATGGGAAAGTAGTAACGATGGGGGGGGGCTTCTTCACAAGAGGAGGTGCTCCCAAAGCTGCCAACACCCTCACAAACGTGCTCATGTCCTAATGTTCTGTGGGGTTGCTACATCTGCTGGCCTCCTACAGGCCTCCTTAGCCGCTCGGAGAGTATAGACAGCTGTGATGGATGGAGTATGGATGTCCACTGCTTAGGACTTCAGCTGGAGTGTGGAGTATCCTCCATTACCCTTCACCGTCAGGTCTTAAAGATTTGCAGATATTTCCTTGGATGATGAATTATCCTGTCAGGAAGCCCCGTGTGTCACAGGCAGAGTGGAATGGGTGGGGTTTGGGGGCAGGGCCTATTAACATGAATGGGAGCTGTGTAAAGTTGTGGCAGAGGGACAGTGCTGTCAATGGAGGATGGAGGTGTTGAGGTGTAAGAGAAGCAGGCAGTCTGTTTGACCACCTCCTGGATCACCTGAAAGACGCAGGTTTATAAAGGTCAACAGTCAATGAACAGCGATTGTCAGGCATTCTGTGTAGACTGAGGAAACTCAAAGGGGCACCAAAAATAACTGCCATACAATTTACAGGAAATTGCTGCCATGTTGTGGAAGTGATTTCATTCATATGCTATGCTCTCGGAGATTGAACTCCACAAACCCATTCAGTGAGGTTCTGTTTTCAGGGGCCCTGAGGTCCAAATAGGAAATCCGTCCTTCCATTCATCCATCCATCCATTTTCTGCCACTTATCTGGGGTTCTGTCGTGGGGGCATTAGTCTAAGCAAAGACAAATGGGAAGTCTTAACCAGTTAATACTGAACAGGGATTTTCTTCAGTTTAACTCCATTTGTGGTGTTTGTACCATTTATGTAATTTTTGTGTTTGTTGTCTCTGGTTTCCATGCAAAATGACGTTACATTTTGTTCTATTTCTGGGTCTCTAGTTTGAAGGGAGCGAGTCCCTCTCCAACAGCAACCTGTGTCAAAGGTCACGGCCCAGCAGCGACCTCAACAACAGCTCCACGCAGTCGCCCGCCCATTCCAAAGTTCAGCGCAGCACATCGGCCAATCAGAAGCAGCGTCGGTTCAGCGATCATGGTGGGCGTGACATTCAGCTACGTGAAGTAACAGTCACCTCCTCTAAATGTACCATGCAGCATTTTTTATAGCTCCCTCTACTGGCCGGCTGACACTGTAGCTAGCTTCCATAATACCTTCCACCTTGCCATGTCTGTGCGTTCAAATCTTGTTAACAAGCGCCTTATTAACAAGTATTAAGTTAGCTTAATACAAAATAAGTTCTGTATCACTCTGTTTTTTGGCTCATTGAACCTTATTGAAACAGAAGATTTGAAAGAATTTGTTTTCCTGCCCACACAATTGGACGGCAGTTTGAGTAGAGTATTTTGTGTTGCTGTGGATATCGGCACTAAAATAGATAATCATCTTAAATATATAAAAATGTTTCTGGCAGCATCATAAACCACCAACCTGGCAGAGTATTTGCATAGTAGTGAAGCTCCTCCATTATTAAGCCCTGGATTTTCAGTAATTAGAGGTTCTCTTATTTCCAGGCTGATGCAAAGGGATATTATCCCTGATGAGTATGTGGAAAAGAGGCGGTGTGATGCAGCCTCAAACCAGCAGGGGGCAGTGTGGTCAGCTTTTGGTGTACATTACTGGTAAACATATGTGTGTGTATGTGTATGTGTGTTTATGTACTTTTGTAGTGGGACCCACGGTGCCGCCAGCGGTCTCCCACACCAAGCGCACCCAAGCCAACAGCGTGGAAGGCGAGCAGAAGGAGAACTGGGACAGCACGTGCAAGCTGGGCACTTCCAGCTCCAAGGTGGAGATGCCCACGTCCCCGGGGGGGCTGCCAGAGCGCAAGAAGTCCTCTGCGGCACCTGGGGTGAGGGCACTGACTGGGCTGGGGGTGGGGGGGTTGCTCATGTGAGCCTGCTGGCCTGTGTGTGTGTGTGTGTGTGGTCCAGGTATATCTTACATTGTGGAGACCAAATGTCCCTATATTGTGATAAAACCCAGCTATTTTGATGTTGTAGGAACCATTTTTTTGGTCCCAACAAGGGGAAACTAAATTTTATAAAAATATCTGTGACTGCAATCAAAAAACTAAGAATGCCAAAAGTATTTTGTCTGTTGTATGGATACTTCTGGTTAACGTTAGGGCTGGGGAGGGGTTACAGAGCTGAGGGTTATACGTTGGGTACAACTCTTGACTGATGTCACCCTGCCCCCCCACAGGCCAACTCTCTGTCAGTGGGGGGCATGACACGCCGGAACACGTATGTGTGTGAACGCTCTAGCACCGAGCGTTATGGTGCCATCCCCAATGGGAAGGAGAGCAGGTGAGCTCCCCCCCCCCCCCAATACCACACATGAAGTAAGACTGAGGGGGTCCGAGATGCTTATCACACAGGTGATGGGGAGGTAACATTTGAAGTGGCCGGGGAGCTTAAACCCCCACATCCTGAAAGACAAGTCAGTGGCCATAAAAACATATTGGGGTTGTAAAATAGCTTTTTTCTGACTCTCTCTCGCTCGCTCGCTTTTTCTTTCTTTCTGTCCCCCCCCGCCTTCCTACTGTCACAGCCTGACAGAGATGTCTGTGTGCACTAGCAGCACCCCGTCATCCGGGGGCGTGCCAGCAGCCGTGCCCTCCACCCGGCCACGTCACGTGAAGTCCATGTCTGCCTCTGGCCACCCAGGCAAGGGAGTGCTGCCGCCCATCGAGGACACCAGCGAATACAGGCCCAGGTCAGCACGGGCAGCTAGGGCTCATTGGTATTTGGGTGTTTAACTTCTACTCCTTAAGTAGCACTAAGTTCTGATTTAACTGATTTGAATTAATTAATGTTGATTAAAATTATACGAGCCTTCTGTGGGAGTTGTCTTAGGAAAGAGAACAGCCATGATTGCTTGTCCCCCTAGCTCCGCCCCCCGCCCTCCGGCTGCCTCCCCCTCTGCCCACAGCATCAGCAGCACCACGCCAGACCGCACCCGCTTCCCACGTGGCAGCACCAGCCGCAGCACCTTCCATGGCGCACAGTTACGCGAGCGCCGCAGTGCCACTTACAACGGGCCACCCGCCTCGCCCACGCTGTCTCATGACACGGCCGCCCTGGCGCAGGCCCGCCGCGGCACGTCCACAGGCATCATCAGCAAGATCACCTCCAAGTTTGTCCGCAGGTCAGTGGATCCGCCCTCTCATTCCGAGACCCCGCCCCTCTGTTGGTCTGGGACTCCCTGCTCTATATTCCAGTGTCCAAACATAACATTCAGAACGGCGCTTGCAGTGGTGATACAGGTCACATAAACAGATCACTGTCTGAGCCTCTGGGAGCGATTCCCTTTAAAAAAATAGGTAACTCTGAAGACGAGTCTTCTCTGTGATCTCTCAAACATGCAAGAGGCACAGAATCGGTCCTGCACTTTGTGGGATGGACTCCAGGCTCACAGAAACACCTGCAACTGGATAAGTGGCCCAAATAAATGGATGGATGGATGGACGGACGGACGGATGCACTTACGAGGAACAGGGAACGTAGATTTGGTTTCTGAAGTGAGATGTGCTGTTATGATGATGAAGCTGAGTGTGGCAGGATGGGCTCCATCCAGGAAGCTCCCAAGCCGGAAAGTTCACACGGTACTGTGTATTTATTGTCTGTTTTTTTGCATTTTCCCTCCGAATATTTCAGAAATAAATTTTGGGGGGGAGATCCTTCAGTTGATTTTAACAACCGGGGTGTGGAGTGGGGGCTCTCGATGACTAGAGGCATGAGAAAAATTCTATGGGAGTCCAAACTTGTAATTTTTGTCACTGTCTATGTGCCTGATTTGTTGCAAACTAATTTCTGGGGTGGGGGGGATTCAGAACTGTAATTTTAATATATGGCTACACGCCTGGACTGTGCCATGGGTCTGCGTTACACTCCGCAGTCCCTGCAGCAGCCAAAATCACAGACGGCCCACTAGCAAACCTCTCACACCGAAAGAGGCCAGCGGTGGGCAGTTTTCCCCACAAACAAATATCGACTTTCTCACCTGAGTGCTCTTCAGTACTTCCAATATGCTTGTATCCAGCCTTTGTTGTCATGGACCTGAGCCAGGCTAATATATTTTTAAACCGAGAGTACCAGTTAGGATTTCCTGCTGCGTTATGCAAATCCTTAGGCCGTGTATAATTATAAGTTCCGACGAGGGAGATGTTTTCTCACCTTAAATACAATTAGCCTGTTCCACCTGTATAGTGTGGATGAGATTTCAGAATGATGTAATGCATCAGCAAAGCCCTGTTATGAAGCATATAATGGCCACAGTTTCTGCATTATCTAATTATTATTATTATCTGTAAATATAGCATTTGAATGAAATCACTTCCACAACATGGCAGCAATTTCCTGTAAATTGTATGGCAGTTATTTTTGGTGCCCCTTTGAGTTTCCTCAGTCTACACAGAATGCCTGACAATCGCTGTTCATTGACTGTTGACCTTTATAAACCTGCGTCTTTCAGGTGATCCAGGAGGTGGTCAAACAGACTGCTTGCTTCTCTTACACCTCAACACCTCCATCCTCCATTGACAGCACTGTCCCTCTGCCACGACTTTACACAGCTCCCATTCGTGTTAATAGGCCCCGCCCCCAAACCCCACCCATTCCACTCTGCCTGTGACACACGGGGTCTCCGCCCTGATAGTTTTTTCGCCTCTGCTGTGTTCTGATGGTCTGTAGTCATGTGATTGACATGAAATCTGTGCACATTGCTGATCCATGCACTGTTCTTGTATCTGGTATCTGAACAAGACATGGTCAAGTTTATTTATACACCACATTTAAATACAACTGAAGTTGTACAGTGACACAGGCGAATGCTGTCCCCTACATTCTTGCATTTTCTTGCGATGTGGTTCATCCTCCCTGTGACATCGTGTTGGGGGGGTCCTTCGCGACCAGATAAGTGAGTGATCAGCAGCTCTGATGCTGGAATTGGTGCTTATTGCACCACAGTGATATCTTGTCTCCTGCCTCACTTATATCCGAGACGGAAAGTAAACACCTTAATTCATTTTTCTGAACTCGTTATAAATAGCACTGAAAATCGCAGGTTCTAACTCTTAACGCTAGATGTCTGTGTAAAGAGAAATTGACATTGGTCATACTGCTATTGTGAATATTTATTTTCCTTACATCATACTGAATGAAACTGGAATTTCCCTAATGTAAAATGTTTCTATGTCCAGTCACAGAGATGCTGCAGACCAGAGTTCGCTTGGGGAGAGTGTTTCGCCTTTTATTAGGTATTAGGTGTTTTGTTTTCAGTCCTTTCAGGACGGGTGTGATAGGAGTTAATGAGCTTGCACTGCACTGGACATCACCTGGGTTAGATTGTGTGTATATTGCCCAGAGTGTGAGATGTTAAATGGGAGTGTTTTGTTTGTGAGTGTGACTCCAGGGTTGCATTAAAACCCATGTGGTCTCACACTGGGATGTATACGAATAGATCAGCACAGTAAAATGCTGTCGTTTTTCTGTGGTGTGTGCGCCTTATGCTTTGGCTCTCGTCTCCGTGTTGCCTGGTGATCTAGCGTGCCTGTAGCTGGTGGGGTGGAGAGGCTTGGGCCTCGGGCTGTTTGCTGGTGGTGGTGTTAGCTGCATGGTGTCGGTGTGGGTGGAGCAGGCGTTTCCAGCATGTCAGTGCTGGCTGTAGCTGCAGTGCGTCTCAGCGTTATGAACCCTTGTTTAAAAACTTGACGCCCACTGGCTGTGCTGTCAAGTTTTCCTCTGGGGCTTGTCTTGTGTGTGTGTGTTTGTGTGTGTGTGTGTGTGTGTGTGTGTGTGTGTGTGTGAGAGAGAGAGAGAGAATGTGCCCTAGCCTCCTCAGCGCATGTCGTGTGTTTGCGTATCTATGTGTGTACACATCTGCAGCTGTGTTTGTGCGAGTGGCTTTTGCTGTGGCGCCCCCTGGTGCCCTGCCCTGGCGTTGCCCTAGTGTTGCCGTGACACTGAACTGTCTGCTCTCAATTGTCTCCGAGGGTTCCCAGCGAAGGCGAGGCCAGTGGCCGGACAGACTTCCTGAGGTGAGAGGCCGCATTCTGAAGCTCAGCCTGCTGGTGGTTGGGGGGAGGGGGGACCCATCCCATCATATCGCATCCCATGTCACCAGGGCCTTGATCCTTGGGGGACTGACTCACGGGGATGGCTGGGAATGAGGGGGAGGCCCAGAGTTGAGCTGCGGCTGAGTTTGCTTTGACTTACGGCGGAAGGAAGGAGGAAGAGGAGGTGGCCATGTTTCTCAGGGGGATGGTGGTGGGCTGGAATGGCGACCTCACCCAGTTGATAAAACAGCAGATGTTTAGAGTCTTCACCTAACGTCAGCATGGCCCAACATATATATATATATATTGTTTTTCTTTTTCCCTGTTTTTGCCATTTAAGCAATATCTCATCCAGGAAGTATTGCAGTGTGGTGGAGCTCCCCAGGGCTTTGGTGGGGGAGGGGTGAACGGTGCTTTGTGGGAGCATGGAATTCTGGGAGTGTATGGAGTGAGAATCATGAGATTGCAGCATTGTTTGCTTAAGGGTTTGTGCCTTGATTCTTGTTATTAAACTGTTTTAAACTTCATTTTGTTTTCTATGCCTGTGCATGTGCTGCAGTGAGACTCATGGTAATAAAGTAGATTATTATGGATATTTTAATTCTTATCCCTAGTGTGGAGATTACCTTCTGGTCCATTACACACCTGTACCCATTATCTCATGGTGACCCTCAGTTGTGGTCATCAAACGTTCACGGATCATGACTTCTGTCTCTCAGAGCTCTGGGGTGTTTCTCAATATGCGTACTTGTCTTCTCGTGTTACCCATTTGACGTCATCTTCAATTGCCGAAGTCCAGTTCCAATACTCAACAACAGAAGGACAGACAGATGGTAAAAATCCCCGGATGTCGTTCTTGCCCCGCCCCAAATAACAAGGATACATCGGTTGCATCCTCGCCAAACAAGAACAATCCCATAATTCATTGCGCCTAAAAGTTCATTCTTCGGAGGCGAGTTAGCATGACTGCTTTTTCCAAGACCATAGGTACTGTCTTTGCGTTCTTGGTATTGAGAAACACCCCTAGCAAGACATTCTGATGTCAGCCTCCATCCTGTTCACATTTTTCTCCTGTGCCCCGCACCCCTCCCCAGGAGTGCCTCCGGGGAGTCCAAAGAGGATGGCCGGGACTCGAAGCCTCGATCCCTCCGTTTCACCTGGAGCATGAAGACCACCAGCTCCATGGACCCCAGTGACATGATGCGCGAGATCCGCAAGGTGCTGGACGCCAACAACTGCGACTATGAGCAGCGTGAGCGCTTCCTGCTCTTCTGTGTCCATGGTGACGCCCGCCAGGACAACCTGGTCCAATGGGAGATGGAGGTATGCAAGCTGCCCCGCCTCTCGCTCAACGGCGTCCGCTTCAAGCGGATATCGGGGACCTCCATCGCCTTCAAGAACATCGCCTCCAAGGTCGCCAATGAGCTGAAGCTCTGAGGGATAGGAAAATGAGCATATCAAGGAGAGCTTGACCGAGAGAGAGAGAGAGGGAGAGAGAGTCAGAGAACCACCCCTGTTCGTCAGACAGAATCAGGGCAGACAGCCGAGAGTTGTACAGTGTTAAAGTCGAATGCACAGGGTATCGGTATTTTAGGCTACTGCTGTCTTATATGGCCAGTGAAGGAAATACATTTTTTTTTTAAATCTCTCGCGTTCCTCACCACCCCACCTCTCCACGTCCATCACCTTCGTGAATTGCCAGAGTAGCACAGATGCACAGAAGTTTATCCTCCTTGCAGTAAGGTCGAGCGCCAAGCCTGGACTGGCCATGTGGCACAGCAGGCATTTTCCTGGTGGTCTTATGGGTTATCATGGGGGACACCCCCCCCCCAACCCGGTAAAATTTATCATGGGGGACCCCAAAGTCCAACGCCATTTTTTAATCCAAGTCCAGCCCCGTTGAGCGTTCCCAGTAAGTGACCTGTAAAAAATCCAGCTGAACACTCCAAAACAACCCCACAAAAAGGCAAAAATGTACACCACCTGTACACCATAGCCCCCCACCTGTCCATGTAAACGTGTAGGACACACTGCTGAGAAGAGTTGTACTATAATGAAAATCTTAGCATAACATCTGCAGATATTGTATAGTTGATTTCTGTACAGAAAAATGTACGTTTAGTGTCTAAAGCTGTCATTTTTTTGAGTTTGAAATACTTTCCAGGTATTGTCATCTGTTAAATTGTTAGAATTGACTCTGTGAATTTTTTAACAAACATTTTAAACTGACTTTTTATGCTAAAAAGGCACTATTGCAATATTGGAAAAAGCAGAATGACAAATGCAAAACTGATAGGCAAAGGAACTGTATGCATCCAGCCACCCTGGCCTGACTTTGTGTTTTGTTCCCCTTTTGCTGTGTTTTATTACCTATTTTATTGCTTAAAGAGCAAGACAAAAACCCTAAAAGCAGGACTCGGGAAAATCATTGTAGTTTTGGAGCTGAAAGTATGACGTATTTTTTTTCTTTCGTTCTTCTTGGATTCTGCTCACGCACCGGTACAAGGGATATTGTAATATGCTGACCATAATCACGTCATTCTGGGGCAGTGGAGTTCAGCAGCTGTGCAGGGCAATGTCCGTACCTTTTATTTTTAATTATTATTTTCGAACAGTAGCTCTTGAATCGCCTTGGGGTGATTTGTACAGTTACTTGTTGCGGTTTTGCTTATCTGTGCTGGATTACATTTTTTTTTTTTTTTGCAAATGTATGTATTCTGTCATATTATGCCTGTAATGTGCTGCTTTGTAATTTTGAGGCATTCACCTGTACAAGATTTAAAAAAAAAAAAATAGAATTTATTTGATTTTACTTAGGTATATCCCCTTTGTAAGTATGATTAAAGTATGTAAAACCACTAGTTATGGTACATTTTTACTTGTTCATTTTTAGTAACTTAACCATCAGGTCAACTGTGCAATGGTATTTCATGTTGTATTACAGTAATACTTGCGTATGGTCCCAATTTTTCACACCTTAATTGTTTAACAATAGAAAAACAGTTCAGTTTTTTTTCCAGTTGAAGATAAAGTTGAAAAGAGGATTTTAAGATATTTAAAAAAAAAGCTGTGATCTCGAAAACCATTGTGGAGAAGAGCAGATGCCTGTGTTGGCCCATCCCAGGTGCATTGTGGGCTGACTGTGGAAGACTGTGGAAGACTGTGTATGCTGTGTTGTATTGTGTGATGTAACTTCCTCCCTGAGATGGAACTGCCCTGGAGTGGATGTTCATTTTGTTGCCTTAGCTGATCACGACATGGCAGGAGCAAAGCAAAGGATTATATGTGAGGAAATGTAACTCCCCCTCTGCCCTGTCCCTGCCCTCACCTCCTATGGTTACCCCAGTGTTCATATGAGGACGTTTTGATGCAAATCATCGCGGTTCAGTCTCACTGGTGCACAATATTAAAACTTGAAGGAGTCTCAACCCTGTGTGGTTTGTTATTGACCAAGTGCTTCACTGCTATTGACTACGTATAAATGTACAGGCTGCAAATGTATGTTAATAATTTTACTGTTTAGTTTATTTCCGAGATGAATACGATTGGTTGTCTAGTTCCTCGCCTTTGTTGTTTTTGTATGACAGATGAAGATTTATACGTAACTGAGTATATTGATTATATAACACACATATTAATATGTAATCATATTCCATCTAAAGGGCAAGTCCAGCTTTTTAGAAACTGGGTTATACTATGCTGTTTTAGTGAAAATTTTTCAACTTGAAAAAGTGTAAATAAAATGGGATTTAGTTCTTGTGTCATTAACATTGAGTAAGCTTGAGATGCTGAATATTATGCTCCCAGCACCCTACCTTCCATCATCGCTTATCCAGTACAGAGATACGGTAAGTTTGAAGCTTATCCAATGACATGGGACACCCTGGATGGGATGCCAGTCCATTGCAGGACACACATTCATACACAATCAAACACTATGTCTAATTTAGACACCAGTTCACCTTAGTTTTTTTGGATTAGGGTTGGAAAATAGAGAGAGAACATTTTGACGCACATGGGATCTGCACTTGGAAATGATCCCACAAACCTGGAAGTGTGAGTTCACACTTAGGCCCATACAGAATTCATTCTGGGTGGTGTCTGCCTCAGTGAAAAAACCTAAAAAAGGTCCTAAAAAAGAGGACACCCTACCTCAATCCCAACTGCTCCAGGTGCTGGATGCTGGGCAGCCCTGCACTGTAATCCATAGCCTTTGTCTGTTTGTTTCATGCAGGTGAGATGGAATAGGTGAAAAGAAAATTTCTCCATCAAAATTAAGTATCTCTATTCTATAAAATTACCATTACATTTACACAAATGTTTAATGTTATATTTAAGCCTTGGTTGGTATGAATACTCCTATCTGCCGCAACCTTGCATATTTGCTGAGCAGTCCAAAAAACGACCAGTCTATGTATACATTTCTATATGAAGGTTTCCGTGTTTAAAAAACGCGGTTCAAGCAATTATGGTCTCTGTTGTGTGCCGTAGTTCGTTTAACCGGATGTAGAATGAGGTCATAAGGAGGATTTATGGGAAGTGCGATGAATGACAGTGGGAATGCTTTCCGCTGAAAAATACACCACATCAAGAAGATTTAATAATTTCTGAGGTAGCTGAAAGGTAAATCACATTTTATCTTTATTGTTCTTACATAGCTACTGTTCTTTACACTCGAAGTATAGTTATCGAGTTAATTTTACAGCAGTATTCGGGCAGAAAGTGTGCGCCTTTTAGTTAGCAAGTTTTTGAATTACAGACAAAAGAGTTTCTGAGTGTAATGCTATACCGTGACCTTGCAAAGAACATGCATTAGAAATAACTGATACTGGATGATTATTAATTCTTTTATTTTTCTGTCGCCCTTGAGGAGTTCACCGAGGTGGAGGTGCCGGGATGTTCCTCACATTGGCGCTGTTTCGGAAGGGCATACCGGGGAAGCAGTGGATCGGGAAGTACCGGCGTCCGCGGCACGTCACCTGGCAGATGAAGCGCAACATGATCGCACGCCTGGAGCAGGAGGCGGAAAATGAGTACTGGCTGAGCCGCCCGTTCATGAGCCGCGAGCAGGAGCACCGCCATGCGGCCGAGCGCCGCCTGCAGAACTGGCTGAACTTCAAGGAGGCCAAAGCTGGCAAGCTTCCTGAGCACAGGTTCATTGCGGAGCACCTAGGCCACCTCAATACCACTAAGAAGTGGTCTGATCAATGACGGTATGAGTCATTTGCAAGATCCCTTCCGAAGCTAAGGACTGGTTGGACTTGCCTGGCGACGTTGTAATTTAAATTCGCTGTAAGCTTCAAGTCTTGGGATTTGTGTCTTTCACCCTGCTAGAAAGATCACTGTATTAAATTACATTTTACATAAAATACCATGGTTTGTGCTTGCCTCTAATATCATCTTTTTTTTTCCTTGTAAGAGTACTCCATACAACCCGTAGAAACCAGCATTCAGCAGTGACTGATGCCTGCATGGAGTGATGTATAATAAACATGTCAAGTCCAATGGTTTCATGACCTTTGCTCCCAGACAGTTTTTTTTAACAACCTGGTGCTTCAGGTTCCCAACTGCACTGTCCAGTGTTGAGGGTATGAGGCAGTAACCTATGAGCTTCCCTGCCTCTGTGTTTGGGCAAAAAGGTGAAGATAGGCAGGTGACAGATGGCTGTGTGTGTGTGTGTGTGTGTGTGTGTGTGTGTGTGTGTGTGTGTGTGTGTGTGTGTGTGTGTTTGGGGTACCTTGCAGTACCAAAAATGTCCATGTGGAGGCACACCTCCGGATGTCCTGCAGCCTTGCATAAGCAGGAGAGAAACTGCTGGTTGCCAGACCTACTTCATTTGGGACCTCATTGCTATAGCATACTAGTGTTTCCCGTCTGGGGTCAGATCTTGCAGGTGTTCTGGGAGCTCTGAAAGGTACCATGAGTTAAGACTAACGGCATTTCTGGGAAGTGGTTTTGAGTTTAGATGGAGTATTGTGACAGGCCCTTTTGAACACTTAATACTATATAAGTAAATATACTAAATGTATTTCACTTAGCGCGGGGGTGGAGAACCTGTTCCATGGAGGGCCGGTGTGGGTGCGGGCTTTTGGGATGACCTCACAATTAGCCAATAATAAAACAGTGGTTCTCAGCTCCAGAGGTCATCCTAAAAATCTGCACCCGCACCGGCCCTCCATGGAACAGGTTACCTCTAAGAGTTTATTAGCTGCAGTCCATTCTTTGGCCAGGATGGGGGGCTGTCGGTACCCACGGCTGATGCAGCGATTAAAGTCGGTGCAGCACGTCACCTGCACCTTGCAGTTGAATGTGTTTGTATTTGTCGCAGTTCCCAAGGGTGACAGCAGGGCCCCATGCTGGGAGCTGAACCAGCAGCTTTAAGGGTACGAAAAACACAAATCCCCCCCCCCCCTCCATCTTCCTTTTAATCTGGAGAGGTGGTGCCTGCCCCCACTAGACTGCAGAAGGCTCACTGGCCCTGGCTGTGGAAGGTAGAAAAGTGTATTTATGAAGCGCCTCGGCCCAACTACACAAGAATGATAATGGCCCATGAAATGCCCATCATTGACTCCGAGAACATCACAGTGTGCATGAATTAATGTAGAATATACCATTTGAAACACCTTTTCAATATCAACCATTTTGTAATTGTATATCTGTTCAAATTTTAAATATGTAGGTGTTTATTATGATAAACTAACAACTAACAGTGCGTTCCATCCTAAATGGCACTATAATATGTTATAAAAACTTGGATTCTGACCAGCGTCTGCAGATGTCCATCTTGCCCTTGCCAGGATCGGCCATTGATTCCAGCGTAAGGTGAACGATAATTCTCGTGTGAAGGGTACATGATTGAAGATCAGTGCAACCACGTGGTGGTTGATACATGTCAGAGTCTGGGGGTAGGTTTGGAAATTGGCCCTATGCTGATTTAGCCTTAAATATTAAGCAAATCATCAACTATAATCTATATTTAATGTTATCAGCATTTATACTTTAATCTTTACAGTGCTTGTGACTATAATAAACAGCTGTATTAATTTCCACCTGCTAAGTAGGCCTACATTGTACTGCCAGAATATGTTAGGGCTCTCTTATGATGCTGCACCTGATCTAGAATTTCAGCAACTGGCGACAAAAGCCAACAATTGTAGGCACATGGAAGGAGAATAGTGAAACGCCAGACCGCTTTACGCTCACCACGTTTTTGCCACAAGTTTGATTACACATAACTGTTAAAACACGGACGAAACACTGTTAATTGCCAGTACGGTTATGGCTGTCAAACGCAACCTTGATTTGTCCCCAAAACAAATTGCTCGCTCAGCTGAATATTGCATTGTTTGTTGGCATATGAAAGCCCTTCCACATTTTTTGATAAAAACTGCATGACGACATAAAACAAGCAAACAAACAAATTGAAAATCAAAACACGGTATGTGGGTCTCTAATACAAATTATTGGGGCGGGGATTACAGATGTACTGGTGTGCCGGACTCGTTTCTCCATTTCATACTAAACTGACTTGCACAATCGTTGTCTTGCATCTGAATGTGTTTGTTTTAGACGACGCTAACGCTGATCTTCAATATTGCCGGCTCTGCGCGAAAGATTTGCTTTGTAAGTCTGCTTTGTTAAAGTAATATTGATTTATTTCAGATGACTTTGAAAAGCCGGTAAGTTGGATCACTGCAGAGATAAAAATCGATGTTTATCAAAAATTCAGAGAAAATAATTTCGAGGGTCCACTTAGCTTTGCGGTGGCGGACTCAGACCGTTTGAAGGACAGGGGCAAAAAAGTGAAAAGGCCACCTATTGCATGAAATGCACCCCCTTCCCTCCACTAGTAGCATGGTATGCTATTTATGGTAAAATAGTGTTCTCGCAAATACTGGAAATTGCATCTCATTGTAGGGCACCAATTAGAGATATTTTTCCCTCACAAGGACACTTCATCATGCTTGCTCACTTGGAAGGGCATCCCAGAGGGCACTACATGAGGTTTATCCACCAGACAGGCATCCACAGGGCACCTCAAGTTTTTCCAATTGTACAGGTATCTTATATGGTCACATTTTCTCCACTGGGGGCACCTATTTGGACACTTCATCACCACTGCTTAGGAATAGGAGTACCTTTTACAAGAGGGTTTCTGAACCCCCGGTTCGCCAGTTACGGTCCGTGGCCAGTATTTCACTGGGCTGCAGAATGCTGGGGGTTTGGAGGGGTTCTGGTTAATTTCCAAAAATAATACTATATTTGCAATTTTTAACACTCACATTTATGCGTTCTGTTTGCATCTGAAAAACTATACACCCCTCCAACGGTCAATGAAATTTTTGTGCGACGTAAACCGGTCCGTGGACATGAAAATCTTTGGAACCCCTGCAGTTCTACAGCATTGCCTCCCATTTTCACATCGGAAATATGCACCCTTTGGGACACTTAATCATGCAGGGGTGGCAAAGAGTGCACTTCGTAACGGCATCCTTTTACATTGGATGGATATCCATAGGGACCAAATAAGGGCACTTTATAGGGCACTGTATCACATTTCCCCCCCTAGTAGGGTAGGGAACTCATTAAGATAATTCATCACGTTTGCTTGAGCACATCATCATACTCATTGACATGAAAGGGGCACCCTAGACGACACTCAACCATTTTTTTCTCATGTGAAGGGTAGCCAATAGTGGCGTTTTTGCCTCTGTAGAGGGGGTTGGGCGTTTTTGCAATCATGGGGCCACGAGGGCTTGGGCCGGTTCCCCCTCGAGTCCATCAGTGTTGCTTTAGGTCCATACCTTTTCCCCCAGCAAATAAACCGCAATTCCATTGGCTGCCAGCAGATGGGAATCCAAGTTAGTGTAAAAGTTAAGGAACGGATGCAAGTACCGACTGGTACCCAAGCGCGAGAATCCGCTCATTTCGCACTCAACAGGGGGAGCACCGTCTCGGACATCGTGAGGAGGGCCCTGTGCCCTAATGTCAGTGGGAGCGGAGACCATGAAGAGAGAAGACTAGGCTCATCGCCTTGCCTGCAGCTCCGGCATCCCGGTACGCCGAAGCCTTCCCACCTACGGAGGACTGAATGACGAGGCGGCATGGCAGGCGGACGGCGAGGACTCGTGGCCCCTCAAAACACTTTCCTAGAAAATATTGTCAGGCGATCTAACGGTAAGAAGTGAAACATTTTTGGGGGGCTCGTTTAATGCTGGAACTTTAAATAACTCCAGTACGCTGCGGGGTCCGAATGGACTTTGATGCATATTCCGGGAGATCAAGGTTTTTGTGCCATTTGACCAGTTAGGACTACGGTAGGCAAGCTTTTTTAAAATACATGTACATTGTAGCCTGACGTCTGAAACTTAAACCGGAATCCACTACCATAACAAAGACGCATCTTCTGTCAACGGGCATAAAGTAATTGATCAAATTTCCCGTCCTGACGCACATTTCTATATTTTAAAAAGTTGTTCGTAATAGTAAATAAACGTGTAGGCGCTGTTGATGCAATGGTATGAGTAAGTGATGTTTACGATTGCAGAAAATGCTTTTGTGCTTCCCGCGAAACTTGAGCAATTTAATTGCTACTGTTATTTTTGCACTATGCTATTTGAGCGTTATGTAGATGAAGGCTACATATAGGCTGCATTTATGTACCACCTTAATCGATATAATATTTAAATGTAGGCCTACAATTTTTATAACACTGCTCATCCTGTAACGTAAAAAACCGAATACCCGGTATAATTCATTATATGCTAATTGCTAGTAATTATACATGACAAACGGAAACAGCTGCTTAATCGTAACGCAGATTTTTCTAAAAATAATTTGAACAAGTTTAGCGAAGCTTTTGGGCGTGTTTTTTAAATAGATATGTTTATGTTATTCATTGTCTGACTGTAAGTGTGTTGATACTGGATCATATTAGTGGAATAATCGAGCCCCGGTTTGGGAAGCTGATCAGACAGCCCCTCCGCAGGTGCGCCCCTTCCCGGCGGGGTTTGTCACGAAGGCGCTCAGTATCACATCTATTACACAGAAATGAAAACGTTTGCCGTCAGATAAGCGGCAAGACACGTACAATTCTCATGCATTTTATTGATATATATTACATACATATATGAACTATTTTTATTGTCAGTGTACCATTTTAAAACCCCACTGGAGTTCCCGAATGCGAACCGGTAAATTACTTCGCCTCTGCTATAGCGCAAGGCTGTTTTTTAATTGATTTATGGTAGTCTATTGTGAGAGAAATCAAGTGATTTATTGCAGCCGCAATGTGATTTAATGGCGGCGATAATTCATAAAATTACGCATGATACACTCCTTAAGCCGCTTTTCAAAGCTAACTTTTCCCGTCCATCGGTGACAACTTGACTGCTATCAAAACGCAATCATTATTAAAAACTTGAACTGTTAAAAAGCACGATGCTGAGTTGCTAAAAATGTTTAAATGCGATAGCTGTTTAATCGACTCACATGAATATACACAAGGTCTTCGAAATATCGATTTTTGTGCCATTTTCTTAAATGATGCTACCAGTTTGGCTTTGCTCACGATGGGCTTAAAGCAGAGAGATTGTTAAAGGGGGTAAATATCTAGTTTTTAAGAAATAGATGCTGAAAGGGTTTAGGTAAACCGCTTTGGTAGTAATACGATTTCACAGTAATGCAAACACCGCCTTGTCACTGTTAGAAGTCCATTACTTAAATTGCAAGTTAGCGGTAGGCTTATTATAAACGGGCGACAATTTTACACTAACCGATGGTGGTGCGCCTCGGAAATAAAGGTTGATTGTCCCAAAAAAATGGTTCGTTTCCCTTTTACACCTGAGACTTCTAAACATCTTTCCCTTTCCCAGATCTGCCGGGCAGATGACATCAGTGTCCGTGTAGTCTAGTTAGGAGTCACAGTAATCAGAGTAACAGGAGTTGGAGATGTGAATCAAACAAACACACAGACCCTTGAAAAACGATCTCAAGATGACTTTTAAATACTAAATATCGGGTGTTTTAACCTTTGCGTTTTTCTCGCGGGTGGCGTTTAATGCGCTTCATCGCGCTGGCCGCCGATGACAGTTTTGTAATAGTGTCGCTGTACTTATGGTGTGTAGTTTTGTTTATGAACGGCGCTGCCTGTCTTGCTTTAACCATCTTTCTCCCTTTAACTTTTCAGTTTGGACATTGTCACATAGACAGACAGGTATACACAATGTCGACACCGTTCTTTATTTTTCTTTTTCCATGTTCATGTTCTGTACCAATTTCTTTGTTAATTTACTTTGTTAGTTGCGGCAAAGACCGGACAACTTTAACGTCAATCTTCCTTCCGTCACTTTCTCCCTATAACGTTATCTTATTCCTACTCGATGGTTTAAAATGAAGACACACAGGCGCTGTAAATAACTGAACTACTGCACACTGTGCGACCTGGTTATTTTTGTAATCAATTAGGTAATCGGTGTAAACTGCAAGGTCATGTAAGCACAGTAAAATAACAAATGTTGGCATGGAACTTAATGTTGTCTTTGTTGGAAGAGTAGTTGTGTTTGTCTGCATAGAGAGGAAATCCTTGTCCTTTAGCTTGTTAGGTAACATCTCCCCATTTCCCCAATTCCCTCTCCTGCCGTTTTTTATGGAATGAATTATGTAAAGTGCATTGTGTTAAAGTTTTCAGTCCTAAAATCTTTCTATTATATATCTTGCATTTCCCTTAATACTCTTTTGGCTGTTCATTGTGGTGTTAATATTTGCATGACGGTCTGGCATTTCCCCTGAGGCCATTGGTGCAATGGGCAGGGGTCAACTGGGAATAACCTAACTGTATGAATAATTCTTATGGTCTCACTGGGCCTCGACACCAGCGTAGTACAAGGCTGAAGTGATGTAGGTGAAAGGTCGCTCTGGTACAAGGGCTGTAAATGGGAACCGATTCGTTTTTACACTGCTCTTCAGGACGGCGTGTGACGTCTCACCTTGTCTGAGTGACACATTATAATCATTGATTGCTATGTACAAATGTCTTGACATGGCGCCAAATCTGGTCCTTTTAAGAACATAAGGCTATAACTGGTGTTTAATTGATGTCCCCATGTAACTATTTACTGCAGTTTCTGATTTCATCTTAATTGCCTAAGATAAATTACAAGTGTTTTTTGTTAGAGTGATCATGTAAAATGTTATAATTAACACATTTCTGTTTAATGAGCTGTCAGTCAGGAATTTTCTAAAAACGGTTTAGCCTGTAACTGTTGGGGGGGGGGGGGGGTCCAGGAACTTGGGGTTTGGTTCTGGTTTCTGTGATTGTTGGCTTTCTGCTGGTAATTTCGTATATTCTCCAATATTCTGGTTACCTCATGTTCTCCAATGTCCAGACCCAGGTATCTGTGAGGGTGGGAGGGATCTCATTGCTGACATTGTCCTTATACATCGATTTGTGTTGATTTCCTTGTAACCATTCCCATATTAGTTACTTATGTGTATGTGTTCAAGTCCAGTCAGCCACATTAACCTCCTGATATTTACCTTATTTGGTCTCAAAATGAGTAAGGCTGCGTGCTGTGTCCTTACATGACGTCCATGTTTCTGGAGGTATGACTGTTTCCACTCCTATACTTGTCATGTAGAATAGTTACGTTCATTGAGCTGTAATTAAATGTAATTGTGACCACTGAGTCGTAGAAGTTTGGACTGATTGGTAACAGTGTCCTTGTCCCACTCTCTCTTGTCTCCCTTACGGCAGACACCAATTTCGTTCTGGGGAATGCTCAGATCGTGGACTGGCCCATCGTGTATAGCAACGATGGATTCTGCAAGCTGTCCGGCTACCACCGGGCCGAGGTCATGCAGAAGAGCAGCACGTGCAGGTGGCTCCCCGCACCGCCGGACTCGCCCATGTCGGAAGACACCATCTCGTCATGCTGATACTGTGTGCTTTGCTTCGTGGGGTCGTGTGCTTGGAATAACGCGTGCAGGACTTTTTCAAGGATTCACGTGTTTGAACTGTGTGTCGTCATCACAGCATATTGCATTAATACAGCTGATCTCAGCTGGATGTAGTTTGTAAACTGTAATCCATATGTAGCTGTCATAATGGGATTTTGGGTGGAGATCCTTCCTACTTCAATTCTCCACTTTCTAGGATTACTTTAAGAAAGGATATCTAGTTTTGATCTGATTTCTGTATTTGAACAATGGCAAGAGAGAGGGTTTGCTATTTGGAGGGCGCTAAGAGGGGTGGATTGGCCATTAGAAGATGTTTGGCCAGCAAGGTGGGAGGAGTTTTGTTATTGTGCCCCTTTTAAAGACATGTCCATATTAAGCGACTGGGAAGGTGTTCTCTGGAAGGCAACAGGATGCCCTCAGTTCCTCTGGCAGGGGACAGGCGCTCAGTCTGACCATTGTTGAGGTCTGTGCAGTCCTCAGAGCTTTGACTTTGGAGCCTAATGCTTGTCGGAGTTCAGAATCTCAGCTGGTATTTTTAGATCTGCTGTGACTTGGTGTTCTTTATGGTAATGAGGATCGCTTTCAGTCATTTCCCAAGCTTTGGGGGGCGGGGGGGGGGGTGGG
>JAAGVU020000061.1:3896288-3908947 GCA_011763525.2 Mormyrus iriodes
CCCTCCTGCGCGGTCCCTGAGCGTCGCGGGGGTGCTGTGCGGTGGGTTCTTTGCACCTGGACCACACCACACCATGCCGTCGAAGGGGGGGGGCGTCCCTCGGCGAGGCATGGTGTGACTTCTACCTTTCCGTTGTGTCTTGCATCAGCATTACAGGCTGTCGCGATGTGGGACTTTAGCTGTCGCTGTGACAGGCCACTTTCAGCAGGGCTTGGATCAAGTGTTTTGCGAGTCTGGGTGGTTTTCAGGTGTTCAAGGCTCGCTGGGTGCACAGCTTTGTGTTTTTGTTCTGCGTACGGGTATCGAAGGACAGCTTCTTTTGACTCTGCTCCTAAAAAACACATTCAGCTATTAAGATGCCAATCTTCTGTCCTGGTTTTGGCAAGAGTCTCTATTCGTAGGCTTTCCATCCTGGTTTAGTCAACAGAGGTGGCTAAATTGGTTCAATTAGGGAAGCAATTAATCAAATGTTCTGCGGGATAACAAAAATGTACGTACCAGCTTGCCAAGACTAGACAATGGCATGCTGGGGAACAGGGCATCTGTCATAAAGACTGGATCGCAGAGCCTGGATTAGGCCAATGCATCCTCACTGTGATTTTTGTGATTTGCAGAGAAAATGATTAAAGACATGTCCTAAAGTTTCAGATTTTGGGTATTAGTATTGCAGCAGGGGTTTTTACAAGGGTGGGGCCACAGCGGCACTGGCCCCAGCTCAAAGCTTATTGGTCCCTCCCCCATCAATCACCAGTTCAAAACGTATCTTTGGCTAATGATAAGGTTAGCCCCTCTTTATGAATCATGACCCCTTTTTTGCCCCTCACTTAATGAAATCCTAATATCAGTGCTATATTACAGCTACACACAGGGAGTGGGGGGGGTATATTTGTGAGAAATGGTGATAGTCACTGGACGAGACCAGACAATCAGCACAGTCAAGTGTTTTTGGTGACCCATGTGACTCTCATGATGAATGAGAGGAGGCACAGGTCAGCAAACCGCCGACCCGCGATATGAGCTGAACTACCCCCCCCCCCGCTTTCCTTGATCATGTGTCTGGCCAGGGTTGAACTTGCAGCCTTTACTTGATTCATTCCCTCATGAATGTATGCGCTAAGGCTAAAATGGCCCGCTAATAGATGCTTCATTACAGGAAGGCTCACAAGTGTCTCTCATGCTTGTTAAGTGCTCTTTTTCAAGCTGTTCTATCTGTAGGCGTGCAGTCACTTAATCTGATTGATTACAGATCAGTCTCTCGCCAGATCAATTGACTCTTTGTGTTCCGGAATCAAGGGGCCGCTTCTGTTAGATGAAATGAAGATGAGGCTTTGGGCTCGGAAAGCCTGACATTCCATCTGTTGTCTACATGGCGCTTCTTGCAGTTGCACCTGTGATTAATCAGCACTGATTCAGTTAATGAATGTCGCTCCTCAGCCTTGGATCTGTTCGATGTTTGTGTTCATATGGGGTGCAGTTCTGTCAACAGAACATGCCTGTGTGTGTTGGCTTTACTAATTCAATCAATAGAAGAGTTCATGGGATCTGGGAGAGATTTTCCCCCTTCTAGACAGATGATCTTCGCTGCTCTTTGGCTGAAGGCCCTTCTGAGGGCCTGAGGGAGAAGCAATTTGGTGGAGATGGCTGATGCAAGAGCGGTAGATTCTGTGTAAAAGGCAGATGTTGGTTTTCTGACTGGTGATCATGACCCTGGCTCTGTTCGGAGTTCTGTGCCGGCGTTGCCCCCAGCTTGTTTACCCTGGTTTTTGTAATGTCCCAATGATGCTACAGCCAGCTTCTTGCTGTGCTTTCAGCTTCATGTACGGGGAGCTCACGGACAAAGAGACCACCGAGAAAGTACGGCTGACCTTTGAGAACTACGAGATGAACTCGTTTGAAATACTCATGTACAAGAAGAACCGTAAGTTGCTTTGGGCCCTGAACTTTCCTGGAAATCTCCTTTTTCCTGAAAATGGACACTTTATAAAAGCATCTGATCCGCTTGGAACTTTTGTTGGGGCTATAAAAGAGTCTACTTTGAAGGATGGTCAGAAAAGAACATAACTAATTAGATGATCTGTGTAAACTCAGATGGAGTGTTTCACGGTACGGGGTGGGCAGAATACTGTGGTCTCTTGAGTTTGTAATCTCTCAATTGCGTTTCAGGAACACCGGTATGGTTCTTTGTCAAAATCGCCCCCATCCGCAACGAACAGGACAAAGTGGTGCTGTTCCTATGCACCTTCAGTGACATCACGGCATTTAAACAGCCAATTGAAGACGATTCATCTAAAGGTGGGTGGTGCTAGATTGCCTTGTGAGAAATCTTAAAGGGGCCAGCACTCACTACAACTTCCCATTTTCATAAGTTCTTAATTGATTTGCTGTATATTTTGGTCAGTCTTAATCATCTTATCTCTCCTTAATTGACCTCCTTTGGGGTAAATATTACAGTGTGTTGTTAAAGGTACCAGTCACGTGACCCATCTCCTGCACACCACCCGTGCCCGGTAACATGGCCGTACGGCTTTCTTACCCAAACTAGGTTGGGGGAAGTTCGCCCGCCTGACCCGCGCTCTGACCAGCAGCCGAGGCGTCCTTCAGCAGCTGCAGCCCACTGTACACAAGGGGGAGAACGTCCACAAGCACTCCCGTCTAGCAGAGGTAGGAAGGGTGCCCTCTGTTGGCCACCTCACCCCCCAGACACCACTTCTGTCTACGATGCTCTTCCAACCTCTGTGCAGGGCATTGCTGTGGGATGCTTTCCACAAGGGGTCTGATTTTCAGTCTTCTGTAAACCTTTCATCAGATGATACTGGGATAAAAAGATGTGTGGAAAAGTATAGTTTGTTCCGCAGCACGCGTTCATGTTAAAGTACAACATTCCTTACACATACCCTCCTTCCCCAGATACTGACGATGGAGACAATCTTTGGTGAGAAGTTCTTGAAGAGCTGTTATCTTCTGTCTTCTCATGGTCAGGTGCTGCAGCTTGGCTCTGACATCCTGCCACAGTACAAGCAGGAGACCCCGAAGACCCCTCCTCACATCATCCTCCACTACTGTGCCTTCAAGACCACCTGGGACTGGGTCATCCTCATCCTCACCTTCTACACAGCCATTATGGTCCCCTACAACGTCTCCTTCAAGACCAAGCAGAACAACGTGACCTGGCTGGTGGTGGACAGCATTGTGGACGTCATCTTCCTGGTGGACATTGTGCTCAATTTCCACACTACTTTCGTCGGGCCGGCTGGTGAGGTCATCTCCGACCCCAAGCTCATCCGCATGAACTATCTGAAGACGTGGTTCGTCATCGACCTGTTGTCATGCCTGCCATACGATGTCATCAATGCCTTTGAGAACGTGGACGAGGTCAGTGCCCTTCCCAGAATGCTCTGCATTGCCGCTGATCGCTCTGTCGTGTTTGCCCCAGGTCTTGTTAAATATTTACTACTTCTTGTTATCTTGTTCTCTACCTGTTCTTCATGATGGTGGAGCATTTTGTATTTTAAGCCGTCAGTATCTGCAGCTGGACTGCTTAAATCCCAGTACGGAGATGTCTCCTATCCTTTCATGGACCATGTATTCTTATTTGTCACCTGCGTTAACAGGAACAGACTGTGGAATGATCGTTTGAAACATGACTCTATCTGCTGTGCATAAATATCTTCGTGTATTTTTTCCTGTCCTTTTTACTCTTGTTTACAGTCTACTTTTTGTTCAGCATGAGATGCTGGAACAGAGCTGAGAATCCCCGCACTGTCCGCTCCTGCTAAACTTGTGGTTCTAAACCAATTTCTCTGAAACTCCCCGAAGCCCTTATTTCAGAATAGGAAGCATACACTGTAGATGGTTTTTAAATTATCGTTTTATTCGTAGCCATACGTGTTTTAATTGGACTTTCAAATGGATCGTTGCGAACTGCACAGACTTTCCCAGAATTCCACTGGGCTTAGTGCACCCATCAGATGTTTCTGGTTGCTGCCTCAGGCCTATTTCAGGAAGGCAGTTTCTATTTAAAGGCTTATCTGAGACTAGGCCTTTAGCATGTGTCTGCTGCAGCCTGAGATCGAGGAACAGTTTGGAAAGGGATAGGCCAATCAGTCGGAAGTTAGCCCTTGGTCACCTGAGTTATATTTGTTTGTGTTTTACAAGGGGGAGTGAGTGGGGAAAACCACACCCATTGTGGCACCTGGGATGGCAAGGAAGGGGGGGGGTTATTTCTGGGTGGCGGTTCTGGCGGTTTTTTGCAAGCTTGGCCTCGGCATGTCTGCTGGTCCTTGAGCGAGGCCCTTAAAGAGAATTTCCCCACAGGGATCAATAAAAAAGTATATTATTATTATTATTATTCTGTAAACCTCCCTGCTCTCACAAGTCTTGTTACAGGCTACTGAAGTGCACCACCAATATGATGGAGGGCGAACAAGCTGGGCGGAACCAGGAACAAAAAGCTCAGGATTGTTTCGCACAACATCTGCTTTAATTATGCTCTGAGGGATACCAGCTCTCACCAATTAAAATGAGCTCCCATCTGAAACCGTGAAAGCTGCCAGTAACTGGCTGCAGGCCTCTTTATCCTGCAGATGCCTTTGTGTCTCCTTCCCCGTTCAGGCTTTGAGGCCTGTGCCATCCACCGCCATGACCTTTGCTTACGTGGCAGGGTCAAATCGCATGGATTCTTTTAAAAAAATGATTAAGGCACCTCGCTGCAAGAGCGATGGCTTTACACCATTGATTCGCTGGTTATTTGATTTGGGTCAATGGACTGTAACAAGTCTATCGCTTAAAAGAATCTCAGCCTCAGGCTGCTCAGTACTGCCCTCTCTGTTTTATGTAATAATGAATCAGGGACACCAAAAAGGGTGAGAGTGTCACTCAGGGGCCCTAAAAAATTTGGAACACAATTGGATTGGTCTGGGGTGTAGTAAAGTAGCAGAGAGGAATGTGGGTGTGTGTGTGTGTGTGGATGTGTTTGATTTGGGGGGTGGCAGAGCAGTAATTTAACACATACCCCCCACCTGTCATGACAAATATATTTGGCATTGCACGATTGCTGGGTCCTAACGTTGGTTCTCATGCCGCCTTCTGCATAAAAGCATGTTTTTTTTCGCCCTGCTTGTGCAATTCGAGCCATGCTGAGTTAGATGAAGGGACAGAGAGATCACCCCACATCATGGCTGAGTCTGGTGTCATTTGCATCTGTCTAGCTGATCTGCTACGTAGCGATGACCCACAAGTCAGGTTGTAGAATGGCACCGCATTTGAAAATATTGTCAAATTTCTGCATCCCGCAGTATAATGTCTTCCCTCAATGTTTTTGTATTTTATTGATCTTGCCCATTATCCCACAGTCCCCCTCCCAGTAAGCTTTACGGTTACGTGTTTTTTTTTGTGTATAATTTCTTAAATTCTCACCTTGCTCCTTTTTGTCATCAGCTTACGTGAGCCCTCACTGATAGTTCATGAAGCTTCTCGTTCCATAAACTACTTATAATAAAAAGGGCACTTTTTTGCTGAATTTGTGTAAGTTCGGGAACGTGGTCCCAGGGATCAGAACAAACTTCAAAGGCTTTGATCACTTTTGGCTTCAGGTCTGTGGTCTTCTTAGATCTAAAAGTTCTGCTGGGAGAGAACAGGGCCAACTTTATGCTTACGGGGAAGGACAGGATCCAAGAATCTGGATTCTGATATGACTGATTTATAAAATTCTTAGTTGTAAAGTGGACTACCGTACATGACTTTATGATGACAGAGTTCACATGTTATGGGAAGTATTTCCTCCAAATGGCAGTGTGGCTTTTCAGATGTTTTTTTGCATCAGTGCAATGCCACTACTTCACTCATTCACCCACAAACCCCAGCTGAATCGCTATGGTTTACTGCCGGACTGTAAAGGAGTCCGTTTATTATTATAAAGGTTAACCGGCAGGAGAAGATGAGCCTCTGACAATTATTTTTGGTTGTTATGGCCTTCTGAGGAGAAGCGGATTCCTAGTGTGCATACGGTCAGCTTGGGGATATGGCTGCAGTGTTCGTTAGTGTGGAAGTGGTGCGGATAAGCTGGTGTACTAACAGAAGAATTGTATATCTTCAAATACACCCCTGGCTTTCTGTTAAGCCTCTTTGGTCTAGCCGAGTTCAATAAGGAGGGATCTAGATTGTGACTGTGAGTCAGAAGAGTGCCTTTGCTCTCTGGGGAGGTGTTTAACGCACCTTCGAAGCTTTCTAGCTATAACAATGCCCTGACCCGTCCAAGCCCGCTGCCCGCTTGTCTATAAGGAAATAAAGATTGCCTCGAGGAATGTTGCTGTCATCCTGAATACGCCCCCATGTGGTCAGCTTTATGTTTTTGACAGAATTGTGGTAGTTTTGCAAGGTGCAAGGCAACTAGCGGTTGAGCTCCAGTGGCCTGACCTAATGCCTAAATGGTACAACATCACATAGGTATTACTTTTGCTTACCGCCTCTGTCTGCCTCGGTGTCTGTAGCTAGTAACCAGCACTCTGTCGGGTCTAAGGGTGCCATGGTGGTCCCGGCGGGAGGTCGGCGCACTCCCACGCTGATGCCCTGGAGACGCAAGGAGCGGTGACTTCGGTGGCGAGGCAGAACACGCCCACTCGCGCTCTGAAAATAGCACCGCTGAGGAATCCAAGCAAGTTTGCTTTTTATATAGGAATATAGTTATATGCTTATTGGCAAAGCTGGTTGGGCTTCTGGCGCGTGTCGTGGAAAATGGCAGAGTGGTACTACAGGTTCACATGGCGCATCAGGGCTGTAATAATAATAATTGCTGTTATTAGGTTATTCACATTTTGCTTTATCTAATTTGTGATTATTGTTCCACCTTATGAACACAATTACCTTTTTGATCTGTTCGTTTGTGCTTTGTGATTTTTTCCCCTCTGTTTTTCATTCGAATATGATTTTGCGTAGACCCTGCTCTTTCTGAAGTTTGTTTCCCTGGCTGTTCACATGCTTCTTTGATTTCAGCATTTTCGTCTCTCTCTCTCTCCTTCGAACCCTGTTCTTTTTGCATGGCCTGTTCTCCTCCTCTTTGTTTGTGGGACGTGAAGAACTGGAACCACCGAGCTGTCACTCAAGTAGGCAAACTCACAGTTTTCATCTTTTAAGCTAGCCGATCAAAGCTGTCTGTGAGCTGTAGTAGTTAGTGGGTGAATATGACTTAAAATGCATGAATGTACAGCTAACTGGTGCATACACTGTATCTCTAGTACTTGTAGAAATTCTCCCTCTCTGACACAAACACTCTCTTTGTCACACACACACACACACACACACACACACACACACACACACACACACACACACACGAGTGCAAAAGGTTTTTGTTTCAGTAGCACCTGTAACCCACACTCGTGTGTCGGGTGTGTCTGTGTGTGTGTGACTGATGGATGCTGTGTGGATGTGTATCATCCTTCTGAAAAGATAAAGCCAGCAGTATTCGGTCATGAATTCATTTGCATATGCTGTTTTATATTCATTCTGTTTTTTCCCCCTTCCCTGTTGATGACTAATAGCCAGAAGTGTCCAAATGTAACACAGCTGCTGGTATTGTTAAGGTGGGGGTTTGGGGGCGGGGTTTAATGCAAAGTGAGCATCCTGATTGGGTGTCTCCCAAGACATCTTTAATGTGCTTTCAAGTGTCTGCAGACTGGAGGAGTGGGAGTGAATTGTTAGTAGTTAATGGAATAGCTTTGATGTATGATTTCAGTCCTCGATCAGCAGTGAAACCAGTGACATATGAACTTCAATCAGATGGTGTACTACTGACACGTGTCGTCTGCAGAACTGAATGCTGTGCTCTACAATCAGGGTGTTAGAACAAACATATAAGTCATGGGTTACTGCCTGTAACCATTAACCTGAGTAGTACAACTCGTTTCCCCAGTGATGCCTGAACATGCTGAGGTACGGGTCGACACACAGGACAGGATGCCCTTTGTGGCAGTGAATGTTGTTTTGAGTTGGTAGGTCTCTCCCTCTCTCTCCCTCTCTCTCTCTCTCTCTCTCTCTCTCTCTCTGGGGTTTTCCATGGTCACCCCAGACTGTCTGAGTGGTGGTTAGGACTCTCTGGCACCTCTTTGACACAGTAGCTATATCCAGCTATATTCTTCACTTGCTATCTGTAGTTCTGAGCTTCCAGAGCCAGGTTTTGTTTGCTCATTTGCTCAATGGATGATTTATTTTTTTTTAAAGTGTGTGCTGCCATAGCTGTCAGGCACAAGTGGGACCTAACCCCCAGCGGGGCCTTGGGGTCCAGAGTCATCAGAGTCATCCTTGACTCGTAAGAATGATGTGGAATAATGGGAAAACTAGAGAAGTTGACAGTGTGATAGAGAGGACCAGCTGCTTACTCTATTCAAATGGGTGTCTGTTGCCTCATTTCCAATGTGGCGTCAGAGCCAGTGCCGAGCTTTTTCTCAATCCAGAACTGGTCCCGTGCATTTCCACTGCAAAAAACTGACCCTTCTCCGGAAAAAACAGTTCCAGCACAGCACCACAGAAAAGCCGGTCTCAGAATCTGGAACTTTAAAGTCAGCTTTCGTGTCCAAAATCCTGTCCATAACTGATATAGTTTTATTTAATATCGCTGGTGCCGGCAGTGAAACAACTTGCCAGCTTATTTGTTATTTATAACATTACATCGTTTTTTTTTATTCTGTGGACCACGAAAGATCAGTCTGCTGGCCAGATTTAATAATGAAATGTAAACGTGCTGCAGGTCAAATAAATAAAATATTATGGCACTTGAGTGGCAAAGAGATCATGAGGTGGACAGCATATATGAGAACCCGCCTGGCACCGGCACCAGTTCTGTGTTGGTGGAAATGAGGTATCTGGGACTGAGCCGTACAACCGGAAAAGGGTCGCCCAGACCCTGTAAATTAGCTGACTGCTCCCTTGTCTCCCCCAGGGTATCAGTAGCCTGTTCAGCTCCCTCAAAGTGGTCCGGCTGCTGCGTCTGGGCCGCGTGGCCCGCAAACTGGACCACTACATCGAGTACGGCGCTGCGGTGCTGGTGCTGCTGGTGTGTGTGTTTGGCCTGGCCGCCCACTGGCTGGCCTGCATCTGGTACAGTATCGGCGACTACGAGGTCATCGACGAGGACACCAATATGGTGCGCATCGACAGTTGGCTCTATCTGCTGGGTGAGACCGTGGGCTCGCCGTACCGCTTCAACGCCAGCGGCTCGGGCAGGTGGGAGGGCGGCCCCAGCAAGGACTCGGTCTACATCACCTCCCTCTACTTCACCATGACCAGCCTCACCAGCATCGGATTCGGGAACATCGCCCCCACCACTGACGGAGAGAAGATCTTTGCCGTGGCCATGATGATGATTGGATGTGAGTAACCATGGCCCCTCCCCCCTCATACTGTTGGCCTGGTGTTTGAGGGTTGCTAAAAAATGTTCTTATGATTTTTTTTGCTTTGTCCAGCTTTCTGAAGGTCAGTCTTGTGTTACTAGAAGGTCAGATGGGGTTGATGGCTGCTAATGTTCCACTTTACAAACTGACATCCTTTCATTTAAGTCTAAATTTTCGGGTAGTCTCTGTCAGGCGGACTCAAGCTTTTGTTGGGAATGAAGCTCTCGGGTGTCTCTCTGCTTGCTGCCTTGATAATAATCTCAAAGATGCTCGCTTTTGTTTTTGAGGTGGCTTTGGGTGGGACCTTGAGCTAAACATTCGACGTTTTCGCAGAGAGTGTGGGGCTCAGATTTGGATTTCAGAGTTGCCTGACGACGTGAATTCTTTAATCGGCACTGCTGCCACCGTACATGACTTCTAGGAAGTTAGTGGCCTCTTAGAGGAGCAGGTAAATTCTCCAAGTAGGAGAACAAGAGAACAAGCATTTGAGAAAACTGTGCTTACATGAGCATGATGAAAATGTTGTTGTTTTTTTTTTTAAACTGACTTTTGAAATAACCTCATCTGATAGGGATGCGTTAACCAGTGAGATTGTGTTTAAAATCCCATCAAGCTGCGTTGATCCCATGGGTTGATGAAGCATTAAAATCAAAATCTTTTGTAGTGCAGCTCTAAGCCCCTCATGTACCAGCCATTCAGCCCTCCCCTCTCAGTCTCTCCCGGCCAAGCGTGACGAGCCGATCCCGCTATGAATTCTACCCAGCGCACGAGCTCTTAGCCGCGAGCCGTCCGCTCCAGGGGCTGGCTGACGGCCAGGCTCTCCTGAAGCCCACGAGGATGGAGCGCTCCATAGCTGCGTGCCTTTTCGACATTCTGTGCCAATTGTGTTGATGGTCAGCCTGCTGGCAGGAGTGTGGAAGTGTTTCGGGACAGTATTTTAGGTGGCAGGGTTAATGGCGCCTTTCTCAAAGGCTCTGTTCTGGCGTGTAAGATTCACTGGGCTGTACGTTGGCTATAAATTGAAAATGATTTTTTAAATTCTTTTGTTTAAAAATCACCCCCATTCAGCATTGTTGTTTTTTTTCACACTCGTTGTTCTGCAATCCATGCCATTATGCTCGAGTGGATGAGTCCAAATCGTCATATTGCTGTTGGTTTTTGTCCGTGTGCCGCTGTATCCGGGCTGTTGCACAGACGGCAGCGTGTGAATCCCATCCCTCGCTCTCCGCTGGTGTGAGCTGCTTCAGGAGTTAGTGTTTCTGCGTCTCTGTGCGTGGGTTCGGGGGCCGAGGGGGGCGCCCTTGTCCTTCTGCGTTCGCTTGTGCCCTGTATCTGCAGGCGCGTCTGTAGCTGGTATTTGTGGTCCCCCTACGTGGAGCGACAAGACCTGCCGGTATCTGCAGCAGAGTGCGGGTGCTGTAACCGTTATAAAATCTCCACTTTTAGTGCTGCACGTCACAGATGCGCGTATTTGTTTGCACACATTAGCAGACAGATATTTGGCGGCGTGCACCATGGCTGTTGTGAAACATGAGCATCATGAGTGTCACACCTTCTGTTCGATCTCTGACGAATCCCTCTTCTTTCTCTGTGGCTGGATGTGAAGACACTTGCCCGTGGCCCCCTTGCTTTGAAATACGATGAGCTTCCCATGGTGGTAGTACTATTTCTTATAATCCTTTATCAAAATCGCTTCGCGATATTCATCTGTGGTGATTTTTTTTTTCAAAATTTTGTGCATATTCGCAAGGGTACAACAACCGCATTAGGTTGGGGATCTGGACCCTTAATTGCCACGCGCTCTGCTGCCTCCTTCACATAGCCCTTCGCAGTTTTTTCACACGTTTTGTGCACCTGGCTGCTTCATGAGGGCATATTTTAGTTTTTCATGCCACTGGTCCTGTTGTGAGCTAAATCCTTCCCTTACTTGTTAGGTGAGAAATGTCAGGAAGTTAGCCTATTGGCAGAAGGAAACTCTCGGCAGATGATATCATATCCCTGTAGCTACAGGCACCGAGTCGCCTTCAGCAGGTTGATGCCCCCTTTTATCAGTCAGTGTGCGTCATGTGTTTGGTGTCATCTGGCTTCCTGTCCAGTCCTTTGCCCGCACATCGGTGGAGTTCCTGCCCTATTGGCCGCGAGAAGCAGGGCTGTTTCCGGCCCTCATGTTCTACCTCTGCGGGCTGGACCCTCTGTAGAGTGCAAGAGTGCACTTCCATGTGCAGGTTACCAAGCCGGGTGCTCAAGGCGTACCATCATCTTGGCTCCTGCATGGGCGATTCTAGGATTCTAGGAAGGCGAGCATAAGAATGACCTACCTTATCATTAGCCAATGATATGTTTTGAATCGGTGAGTGACAGCACAGGGGTCACTCTAGCGGCCAATTAGCTTTCAGCTTCGGCTGATGCCCCTGTGTCCCCCTTTAAATACTGCCTGATGCCCCAGCCTGTTGTCATGGCAATAGTGTTGCCCACAGAGGTGCCTTGGGAGGGGAGTAGCTGCCCCACAGCCCAGCTGGCTGACCTTAACAAGTGTTGCTTTGCTGCTGGTCCTGCCAGGGATTGAGACTCCCTCTGGCGGCCCAATTTGGCGTGATCTGTTTGATTTATTAACTTTATATATATAAAAAAAAAACAGATGTGGCCAATAATTTTGTCTTGTTTCTTCCTCTGGAAGCTGCCAAGCCCTCAACGCTCTATTTTTACCCGCCGTTGTAGAGCACGGCTGTCAGTGGGAGATTTGACAGGGAACGGAAAGGGCCCTCCGTTACTGTAGCAACAGTGCTTCTGGGGTCTCCTTATTAATACAGACATGAGTAACTTTTACTCACGCCGAAGTCTGCCTGACGGAAGGCAGGATTACTTTTCGCCCTTGTGTAGAGTGCCGGTTCCTTATTGGCTTTTTCCCAGGAGGACGGGGGCGGAGCCAGTAGCTAATTTTGCTAGGATTAGGACAAATGCTTCACCCTCCTTATATTCTTGCTGCTTGTCCTGCACAGGGTCATGACGGATGCTGTTTTATTTAGGCGTTCGTGTATGCAGCACGCTTGTGAAATATGGGCATTCGTTGTCTGTGTTAGACCGTTTGCGTGTTAGCGTACAGGCACGAGGAAGATTAGAATTTAGCCATAGATGACGCTAGCTGGGGAGCGCTCCCCCCCCCCCCCCCCCCCCCCCCCCCCCACCGCCCCCCCCCCCCACCCGCAGGGGGGGGGGGCGGGGCCGGGGGGCCGGCGGGGCGGGCGGGACGGGCGGCGGGGCGGGGGGGGGGCG
>JAAGVU020000061.1:3909047-3928559 GCA_011763525.2 Mormyrus iriodes
AGGTACAGTTATTACTAGTAATGCAAAACTACTGCAAGGGAACGCAAACGTATTGAATTTAGTGAGAATATTTACTTTTTGCACTGATACCGAACTGGTACCGTTACCGATCGATCTACCATGCCAGGTACCGTACCGAATTCAGAATTCTGGTAACCAACCAGCCCTACCTGGGATATCATCGACTGTGTATTTTGTTTATTTTCTAAATGAGAAAGTACAATATTACGGCACCGATACTTACCAGATAAGTGACCATTGTAAAGGAAATCCTTACAAAAGGTGGTGTGTATTGTATGCGTGTGTGTGTTTTGACAATAGATGCAAATTAATCCTTATGTAGCGAAAACGGTTATTCTCAGTGGCCATTTTCTCAGGCACGAATTAGCCGGTAGTTGTAGCCTAATTAAAGTGAATCTGATCGAGCTGGGTCTGCCTGGGGGAACCGAAGGGGGCGGCTTTCAGGCGCGCAGAAGCGCTCCCGCCTCATGCTGGGAGGTAAGGGGAAACAAAACTTATCTTTTTAACTGATGGAAAAATGAGCGGCTACGGACGGTGTCCGGTATGTTGTTTAGGCCTATCTGACCAAGACTATGGGATTTTTTTTTTTTTTAAATTTATTAGGCTGACCCTTTTAAATCTGACTGGTTTCAGATGGGCCCCAATGGGTATTTTTCATTAAATTCCACAGTATACAGAGATGAGAAAATATACACAACTTAAACACCCTGACAACGCAGCATGACTGGCGCCCAGATTCAAAAGGTAAATAAATAACTCACAATAAGCGCGAAACAGCAGTCAGAGTGTGCGGTGTTAAGCATGGAGGGGTGAACTCGCTGGCACACAGCGAGAAGAGTAACGTAAATGAAAGCGACGCGATGGAGGCGTTTTCTGCTGCATAGCTCAAATACTGTTCAGTAAGTAGTGAAAAACACCTGTTTATGGAAACAGGCAGCCGGCAATTTAAGGAACTGGTTTAAAATGCCGGAACCAGGAGCGTCACTATAGAGACCTAAGCCTTTACTAGGGGTTTTTGATTTTAATGAAAGACGAATGAGAGCATACTATTTAAACTAAACTAAACTTTACCTAAAGGCTTCCCAAAACAGCCCTAGCGACGCCATTGGCCAGAAAAATTTAGGTACAAACAAGACTGACGCATTTTTATATTTGTGTACCTGAGCAATGACGTTAAAGCCAGGGCTAGACTTGTTCCTTGTTAGGCCTATCTGCATGGGATGGACGGCAGTAATGCAAATTCATTAGTTAGGACTTAGTGGTCATTTTGCACACTGGTCACTGAACAGGCTCGAAAAGAGTAAGCATAATGGAGTATATGTGGGATATTGATTTTCGCGTTTCGCCGATGAAGGTGATGGAGTAGAATATTTATTACAGCTTTGTAGGATTGGGATATAAGAAACATGATTTTGTTCTTGTTACTTTATTATAGAGCTTTTATTTATTTATTTATTTAAAAAAATGATCTTGCTTCTCTTATTAGAAAGTGTACCTATTATTTTGTGATTGATAATGTTTTTCTTTCCAGACCATCATCAGATGCAAAACATTCACTTATAAATTACGTTATAGGGATATTGGTCGTTTAAAGCAGAAATATACAATTTAGGTTCTTTTAAATAAAACGGGATTGGAAACAATTGGCGAGTTGAAAGGTTCAGATAAACTGTGCTCCAAAAACTGTGTGGACTATATTTTTACGATTCAAAAATGTATGCAAAAAATCTGAACTCGCATATCACACCATTCTCTTTTAAAGTATCGGAAATGTTGCTTTAATATGCAGTTCATCATGATACTATGCATAAATGCAAACAATTTGCAGTGTACACATTGTATTTTTATTTGAACTTAAATGTTCTTAACCAGATATAAATGTCCCTGAGTGGTAATTCTGGTTTCTAAACAAATGACTGGCGCCTCATAAGGAGGGCTGATGCTTTGAATACACAAGTTTTCCTGTTTTTCAAAGAAGAGTTTGAAACCTGCACTATTAATAAAACAAAAAAATTGTAAGTTTTCGTTATGGGTCTAATTAAAACAACAAATGCACAAGATGCATAATGTATTAACCCTACCCCTTTTTTCCCTCAAATAAATAGTGATTACAGAACTGCAGACTCACTTTAACATTAATTCAGTAAATCTGATTTGCTGACTCACTAAATACCAGCTACCTCAGCACATACCCAACAATGATGATAAATACCACACTGATCAATGAAGTATCTGCTGGTTCCATAAGCATTTTATTGCTGATAGCCAATAAACCATTAATTTTGTATTATTTTTCCTTTCTCTTCCTTTTCCTAACTTTCTTTGACAAGGCAAATATCTGGACAGTACCTCAAAATAGACTTTTGGGCGTTTTTGTAATAATTCTTGTACGGGAATATCTACGTCTAATATTGTCTGTAGGTTTGTACATTACATTTTTGCGTATGGATTTTATTGTAGTATTTTTGACTAGTCGGTTAGTATGTTGTATTCATGAGTTGTGTTTTAAGGGCTGTACAGATCCATAATGAAGAGGGATGTCTGCTTGTCCAGAGGAGAGATGTAGCTCATCCATTGTCAGAACCAAAGCGGCGCCCCCCCCCCCCCCCCCCCCCCCCCAGCAGGAGGCGGCACCTCGCCACTTGGACGTGGAGAGCGGCCATTTGGAGGCGCGATTTGTCCGGCAGCAGGAGAGCGCGCGTTGTCGTGGGGACGCCGTACCGCTGATGCACTTCGCTGCCAGCGGGCTCATTTTGCTTGTTAGTTCTGAAGAAAATGGATGTTTTCTTTTCTTCCCACGGTACATTTTCTTGTAACTAAATCTTCAGTATCAAATGTGATTTGAAAGCAGCAGGCTGGTAAAAACTGCGTAATAATCATGTATTATGTGTATGATATTTCTGGGCTGCATGTATCCTGTGTACTATTTTGGGCAGCTAAATATGAACTGCTGACTTGCTCACTGATGTGCTGAATATGAGGTTTTCGTTATTTGCCATGCATGTTCTTTAGAACATGAGTGCTCCTAAGGGAGCCCAGCCCCTTGCGAAAGGTGCCCCCATGAGCGGGGGTGCCCTTTGCTTTGTGTCAATCTGCCAACCCTAATTAGGCTCCTCGGCGTTGACAGGAAGTAAGCTTTGCGGGCCTTCCATTTCACGCATCTCTTCCTGTCCAGCCCCGGGTTCTGGTTCAGTCAGCAGCTGTTAGCTAGCGAGACTGCTAGACAGCAGGACAGCAGGTCTCATCAGACCCCGGAAGCTCTTGCTGCGTCCAGGCCCAGTGCAGAACCGAGATGGGTGACGGGGCTTGAGTGCCCATGAAGGTTACATGATGAGTGTTTCTGAGTGGGGGGGGGGGGGGCGGTGTGAGGGGAGCTGCATGTTGGCTAACTGAGGCAGTGTGAACCCCCTAGCTGTGGGGGGCACACACCAAATCGAATAACCTCAGACTTCAAGCATAATACCCCCCAGTGTCAAGTCACCTGGTTAGGTCGCTGGCTGCTAGTGCTTCTGTAAGCCCTCAAGTTGTACGTTTGATTACCGCTGAGGGAAAACAGTGAAGGCTGGACCTGGGGAAGGAGATGTAAAAGCCGGGCTGGTGGGGTGTGGACCCCAATAGTCTACCAACACTTATGGGAGATACCACAGCCCTCTAATCTGGAGCTTCAAATGGCCCCTGGGGGGTCTCGTTTGGCATTCTGTCAGATGCTTCTGGAAGCCAAAGGCTATCAGCTCCGTGTCGGGAAAATGAAAGCGTCCCTGCTGAATTTGTTCTGTTTATTCTCGCAAAAAAGTTCCATAATCGCTCTTCTCCCTAGCTCTGTTCACTGAGGCTTCTGTCATTTCTGAATTTTAACTTCTCAAAGGCACCCCTTTCTACAACCCAAAAGCTTATTTCTCTGGAGAAATGGATCGGCTCGTGGTGTCCTCACGGCACGTTCTGGAAACACAGCGGCTCATAGATGCTCATGCTCCTCGCTGTGTGGACCCCTCGCTGTTTTTAAATAAGAAATAAAATAAAATCTGCATTTGGCATATTCCAGGTCATGCTCAGTTTTGCAGAGACCTGTTAGATTGCCAGGCTGTAATTTCAGAGAGAAAATTACTCTCCATATTTTAATTACAGTGTTTAGCCGTCCGCTGCAATTATACATTGATTTAGTCCGTGTTACGGAAGATAATTACATGCATTTTGCCAGATCTGCCCATATTTTTGGCCTCTGGTGCAGGTAACAGTGCGAGTCGCTTAGGTAAAGCTGCCCGGCTTCGAGTCCTTGTCCCGTCCGTTCATGATGTTTGGCACTTGCCTGGTTTTCAGCCTGCTGACTCCACTAGCTAATGGGGCCCTTGGTGTAAAATCAAAGTGAGGAGAACAGGGGCTTCCGTCACAAAGTGGCCGCTGTCAGCATGCCTGCACAATGTCTGTGTCTGTTAATGCCAGCCATCCTCATGTCCTAACGTGAAGGAGCGCGTATCCGTCTGGCCCGTTTCATTCCATCTGAATTCTGACCAGAGTTCTGAGGTCTCTGCTGACTATATCAGATGGAAAACAACAGACACATTGAAGACACGGCCTTGAAGGCAGTGCTAGGACCGACCGATGACACCCTTCCCCCCAGCTTGCAGAAGGCCTCCCTTGGCTAATCAGCTGAATAAAAACTGATTTAAGGAACAAATTGTGCAGGTATTTAATAACCAAATAGATGAGTGTCGATGAGGAAATTGGTGCAGCTGCAATTTGGACCAGAATCTATGTGTATCCAGATTTCCAACTTGACTAACAGAGGGTTCTTCATGTTGATGGGTCAAAATGAATGTTACTGTTTGCCTTAGTGATTCTGATTTGCTTTGCTGGTGGCCTGTTTTCGTGACTCTTTTTTGCTTCAGGAGTCCTGGTTACCATGAATATATTGTCAGAATGCTCCTGGATGGCTATCTTAGGTTGCTCCCTCTGTTCCTTAGTCAGTGCGAGCCCCACTACACTGTTCAGAGATTAGCCTTACACCTGGCAAGGTGTCACCTCATTAGACCCTCACAATCATGATCAATATGTTGTCTTTATGCTCATACAAAGCAAAGACTGTGTGCTGTCTGCATGACTGTTGAGCTGAACCCTCAAATGCAGAACCACAGTCCGCTCACTGAGCTAAAGGCACGCCAGGACTACCAGCACCTGTATTAGTTCAAAGCTGGATATTATAAATCCTAGCCAGTGACAGAGCAACTTGGGCTTCTGTGCTTAAAATGGCTCCAAGTGGTACCTGTCCAGTTCAAAGCTTTTTTTCCATAGATCATAAGAAACATGTAAGCAATCTAACCAGCTAGTGCAGTCATGGTGCGTTTGCCTGTTTCATCATGTCATTCTTGCAGCTGTCCTTGGGCTCTGTGGACTCCGTCCATGGCTTGCATTTTCAAATCCCTACAGTTACCCTGCTATTGTACTCTTGAATTGGGTACCTAGCTTTATAATGATAGCCACCCTGTATAAGGTTGTCTACTGAGCAACACTCCATGCAGACTCAGCGTTGGCCGTATTTGCCCTGTATTGGAATGCGACTTAAAAGCCACGGTCAACAAAAGGCAGGTACATTTTCTTATTTCCGGGCCGTTTCTGCGCATGGAAAAAAATAAGTCAGATTGAGTTTCGAGGTGGAGTTGGGGGGGGGGGGCGAATCGATAGATGTTAAAGCCGTCCTTTTCTGAAAGTGAGGAAAATCGAGTTAGAGCCGGCTTTGGTGTGGCGAATGGAATTTCCGCCGGTGGGAGCCGTCTGAGGAGTCCAGGACACGGCGTTAGCACAGAATTGCGTCCCCTTCAGAGTTAGCGGGGCCCGAGTCTGCCCCATCGATGCTAAACGGATTAGCGCGACGGGCACTCTGCCTCAGACAGTTGCACGTTGTGCTGGCATCCCCCTAAGGAGCAGGTGCGACAAGCCTCGCCTGTCTCTGTTAATCTCACAGGATGCGCCTCCCTCACTTTTGGGTGGGGGTGGTGGCTTGAAGGATTTTAAGTTTATAGTGGGCAGAGAGCTCACACAGGCAGGAATCTGAAGGCCGGGATTTACGGAGGGTTCCTGCCTCTGGCTGTTCCTTTGTTTATATCGCTGTGATCTATATACACTTTCTTCTAAATAAAAGCTGCTGGCGACGACCCCCTTCCGGAAAATCGATGCTGATGTGAATTACTGTGTCAATATCCCGACCCCCGTCTGTTGGGGATGACAGCCTACCTCTGATGATCCGACGGATTTAATGAGGCCTGGAGCGTCATGGCGTGAGCGGTGCTGAGCCCGGCCGGTACACAGGACCGAGTGGCCGGGGAGGGGTCCTGCTTAGACAGGGAAGAGAATCTGGTGCTGTGCCTCCCCCTCACTCTGCTGCCCCTGGGGAGCCAGATAAGGCCCATTTAACACACAGCAGGATATTATCTGTGTGCCTGTGGGGGCGGGGGGAGGGTCTGAACCGGAGAGGCCGGCCTCTGATAAAGGCCCCCGGTAAGTGTCACTGATGGCGTCTCTCGTTTACCTGCCCTTGAATCTCCATCAGGGAGGAGCCTTAAGTGGTGCCCTTAGGTGGCGTCTTTAACCTGAACTCTTCCAGTAGCACTTCCAGCTCTGAAATAGTTATAATCAACACCTGGAAAATGCTCCTTTGGCTTGATGTTGGAGGGAGAATCCTTGCCACTTCCTCACTAACGGGATGTGTCGTGACGTTTTAATGCACGACTGTTTGTACCCTGTGTATAATAACACTTCACTGGGCCCATCAGTGCGACGCGTTGAAAACGGTTGAATGTAAGGATACTAATTAATCCCACTAGCAGTTCTGAACCTTATAAGAGCCTGGTTTGTGTTGTGGATGGTTTAATTCCTGGCTGACGAGTGCATGTCCTGCACATAGTGGAGAGAACGCCCTTCTTATACCTGTAAATCTGCTGCAGCGATGCCCTGGAGCCAGACGTCCCGCTGGCACACCGGTGTCTGTACGATTGAAGCATGCCTGTTGTCTGCTGAAGTGCTTGTTTCTCGCCTTTTATTAGTTAAATGAGAATCGACCAGCTGGGGTTGAGAGCGGAGCAGAGCTGAGGAACTGAGGGTCTGTATTCAAGGCTGGTAATATATGATGATCTGTTAATGCTGAAAAATTCCATTTCTGGGAGAGTGCTGGTCAGCACGCCCTTTGCAGGCCAGGACACAAATATGTCACCCTTTTCTGCAAAATAAGCAGTATCACCGAGCCACTTCCTGCAAGTTGGCGTCCGACGTAATACCAGCGGACAGGATCTGTTGGGTGGCATTATTCCACCGTTCTTGTCCGAGGACCTGTGCCACTGCGGCCCGGTGGTCGGTCACATAGTTTATCATTTTTGTGGGACGCAGTCCATTTCCTGCCCCTGCTGCCATCCTGTGGAGTAGAAACTGCTCTGGGGGGGGCACAGGTTGGCTGACAGCAGATAGGCACCTCTGCGTAAGAGGGCAGCCATTGATTTGTGTCTTCTGGATCCCCAACATGCTTCAGTATTGATCTGCTGTCCACATGCTATTAATCCTAGGTTGTTTGCAGAGTCCCTCCCCCCTTCTCATACAAGTGGAAGCTAGCTGTCCCTTGTAGCACTAGTGTGTCACAGCCGAGTTTACCTGGGGGGTGTACGCCTTGCCTGAGAACAGGCTTGGAAGGACGCTGTTGAGTGATTTGTACCAGCTACCAAACCAGCCATTGTGTCCCACTGTGTACAGTACTGGCAAAGCAAACTAACAGTCAGCTGTCCTGCCTTGTATTACCGTCAAATTAGCCGTGCTGCGTACATTTTACACTTGGTGATGAATGTTTTTTTTTAAACCTTTCAGGTAAATAAAAAAAAACTATATTCGCTTAAAAAATCGAAATGCTTTTCTCACATTTCACTAAATATTCCATAATGATCTTGCTTTTGTGCTAAACGTTGTACGTAGAAATGCTTTTAAGCAATGCTTGTTTTTTATCCTGCCTTTTAGCTCTTGTGGTGATGGGCAACATTTAAAAAATTCTGACATAACCATTTCCCAATCCAGCACATGCTTTGCAAATCATGCAAATTTGCATGTCAGAGTGCCTTTCCTCACTCTCCAGTTTTTTGTCTGTCTTTCCAGCTCTCCTCTACGCCACCATCTTTGGTAACGTGACCACCATCTTTCAGCAGATGTACGCCAACACCAACAGGTACCACGAGATGCTCAACAGCGTCCGTGACTTCCTCAAGCTCTACCAGGTGCCGAAGGGCTTGAGTGAAAGGGTCATGGACTACATCGCCTCCACCTGGTCCATGTCCAGAGGCATAGACACTGAAAAGGTAAGTACTGCTCTATAGGTGCTTTTCCACTGGCATACAGGGACCGTCCCGTCCCCGAGCCGTACCGCGAAGAGACAGTAGTTACAGCGCAGTTCCAGCTCACTTTGGTTTTCCACTGCAGAAGGGTCGGCTCGGTAAAGGCGATGCCGGGTTTGGGGAGCGACGGTGACGTAAAACCGAAGAGACGCTTATTTACTGTTTACACTGTGAACATCATGATGTACTATGTGCTAATATCCGCTAGCAAGTCTGTGTATCAAATGCTAGCAGAATTAGCATTCGCCTGTGTAAATTTATATTGCGAATCCATTCCATTCAGCTGTTCTATAGTATTTTGGAATTTTCAAGTTCCGAGTTACCGGGAATGCATTATTACATCTAGACGTACAATACGACTAATAATGAATAATGTACGGAATATACACCCTTTTCCTTTAGAAAATCCACGCGCGGAACACTGGTATCGCTGTGCATTTCGACCAACCAGATGGTGGTGATGCAACCAGCTTGGTTTGGTCACACTTTTGGCCCGGTAGTTAGCAGAACCATGTCAGCATCCAATCCCAGGTCCCCCTTGTCTTGCACCCTGTACTGTCTAGGCTAAACACCAGGCTGAATGTTTCTTCATGAGGTGTTTGGGGGGGGAATCTAACATCTAAGGTTCTGTAAAACTGTTCAGGCTATCCTGTAAAGCATGAATGATTTCGTTGTAGTCAGGCGCTCGGAAACGCTTTTTAAAACATTACGTAGATGTTTTGCATGTCCCATGTTCTGGTAATGTTTAAGCACTACTGTTTGCCCAACATTCATGCAGTATTGTAACCCGGTGTTTCTCAAACCAGTCCGCTCTCTCCCAGTTCCCTAGGAGGAGGAAAAAAGCATTTTTTACATTTTGGGGGTGCAGTACTAATTCTAAAAATGTGTACATAACTAGAGGATCTCAATAGTGCTAGAAGGTTGAAACCCAAATAGTTGTAAAACTATAGAAATTTCATTAAAAAATTATTCCACAGGTCTCTCTCTGAACAGTCAGTCTCATAAAAGAGTATTTTCAGTTAGAACTGACTGAAGTCTCTCTCTCATATTGGAACGCTTTGAGATATCAGCTTCTTTATGATGGCTTTGTTCTGTAGTGGTACCCATGGTAACTGTTGGGAGGATATGACACACATGAGGGGGTCTCCAGAACAGAGTGGGGGGCAAAACAGGAGGTTCTGCAAGGTGTTAGATGGCATGCATCTACTGGTAAATGGGGAGACTGACGTTCTTGTAAGGGCTAGCCAAGGCTGTGGTTCCCACACGCTGAGTCACATCGGTCTCCTAGGTGACACTCTGTATCGGTGTGACGGGCCACTTTGGTGTGATGGGCAGCCGGGTGGGAACATCGCTGCCGTAATGAGCTCTGCTGGTGATCTGGTCCTGTTCACTCCCCTCTCACTCCGTCACCCCCTGCAGGTACTGCAGATCTGTCCCAAGGACATGCGGGCGGACATCTGTGTACACCTGAATAGGAAGGTGTTCAAGGAGCATCCAGCCTTCCGGCTGGCCAGTGATGGCTGCCTGCGTGCCCTGGCCATGGAGTTCCAGACTATCCACTGTGCCCCCGGGGATCTCATATACCACGCGGGCGAGAGCGTGGACAGCCTTTGCTTTGTGGTGTCTGGGTCCTTAGAGGTCATCCAGGATGACGAAGTCGTTGCCATTTTGGGTAAGATTCGCGTGAGCCCTACACGTGCATGACCAACTTAGTGTATATGGTAATATTGACGATCCAAAGGCTCGTTTTACCACATCAATCATCCCAGGAACAAATGAATTTCTCAACTAACTGTAGTTACATTTACTCAGCATTAACTCGGCTTGGATAAACTCAACTGTAGTTGCACTGGTAAAACCTTCTTGAAAAAAGTAATATGTTTCATGCAGAATTACAAATAACCCAGCCTCTTGCTTATTTATCAAATGGTACAATGCCACCCCACCCCTAAAATTGGTATTTGTTGTTGAGAAGCTCTTCGCAACTCTATTACTGCCATTTAGGATATAAAAAATCTCAAGGGTTTCACAGGTTTTTCAGTTGAAAATTAAAACTATGGCTTAGGGGTTCCGGGGTCTTCTGTGCCAGAAAGAGAGAGAGACCATAGATAAGGTTTGGCGGTAATGGGGGGTTTGAGGGGAAATCAGAATGTGCCGGCGTGCTCTATAGGAGGTCAAGGAGATGGAACTGCGTACAGCTGCTGAGTTTCCCCAACTGGCCTGAAGTACCTGCCGGAGGGTGTCATGGCGGATCAGGTGATCTTTTTATGATGCACAAATATCACCGGTGGGGGGGAGGTTGGGGGGGCAAAAGACGGGCAACTGTGAAAATGCAACAGCTGCTGGTGCGATTGTTTGCTTCCCCTCAGCTGGATTGGTAACGATTTTCTGGGTGATTTATTGGAGGTCAACCAGGAGGCGTCCCAGTCCAGTCTTCCCGGAGATGAGAGATCTCCTGCTGGCTTTTCTCGGTGGGGGTCGATCGTTTTGCAGCCATGGAGAGAGTGGTCACCATAGGGGGAGACAATACGTTTGACCTGTTTTCTTGTTAAATGTTCGAATTTCGAATGATGCTTGTTTTTCAATTTATGATGATGACCGTGATGCTGAGTTCCGTGGGCTTGCTGCTCAGCGCTTTGTTGTTGCGTTATATGGTGAAAGTATAGCCTGTCTTTGTAATTTATCTTCCCACAGTTAAATGGGGTTCATGCAGTCAAACAGTGAGCTCTACATTGGCATATACAATCCCTGAGAAACAGCAGTGGACAGGTGGCTGAATTGGAGTGAAATGTACCTCTTCACATCGACTTTAAACCTTGTGTCTCCTTGGAGCAAATGGCCAATTAAGAAAGTTTACATAAAAAAGGCCCTAAACTATGTCCTACTAATACCCATATCTTTCATTGTAGCTAATGGAAAAAAAAGTTTTTATCTTTGAATGGCATTGTGCAGAGTTGCCCGGAAATCCCTGGGCGCTGTACTGCTTGTCCTCAGACGACCGGCTGGCAGTGTCCTTGCCATCGCCTGTTCAGAAATGTTTGTTTAAGCGAAAGGTGTCATGAGTGATGATGACGAGAAGATGAAAGGTGTGGGTTGCTCTCGTCGCCGGGCACATTATTTGTACAGATGTCTGCGTGAGTCAGATTGGTGAAGCCTCGTCCACCAAACCTTTTGTCTGGTTACCTTCACTGAAGAGCAGTATGATGGCCAGAACGAGAGACGTGCCGTTTATTGTCGATACAGGCCACCTCTGTTGCACCCCCCCATAAGCGCAGTGAATTTCCACCCTTATAATCCTCCAGTGTTTTCCCTACATTGAGTAGCACTGTATACATGGCAGTAACTATGAAAAAGATGACCAGTTTCTGATGGGTCGCAATGTTGCGTTGATGATTGTCTGTTTTCAGAACGTTGTTTGTTCTGGTTTCGCTTCGAATTGGGAGCTTCTCACTGCACGATGGCCCTCTGTTTCTGGAGCCGCGGAGAACCCTCGACCCTGCTGGGTCATTCTGTGGCAACTGAGACCCCACTGGGGCTTATTCACCACTGGAGAAGCTTCCGGAAGGGTCGCCGGAAGGCTGAGGCGAGCAGCCACTGCCAGTGGCCACATTTGAACACCTTGAGTGGGTTTGAGGGCCACGCCTTGATGTTCTTTCTCAGAGAGAACCTCCCAGCTGTCACTGCTGGAGAAAATGTAGACGAACAGTCATTATCATTACCCTGATGTGTCTGTATGCCAACAAACGCTACATTAGATTGGATTCGATTCAGTTTTGTCATTGCACAGAATACAAGTACTTTGAGAACAAAATTCAGTTTGGCGTCTAATCAGAAAGTGCCGAAGTGCTAGAAATAAATAGGAGGTGCCTTTGTTTGAGACTGAGCACCAGCCTTGACTGAAGAGCCACGTGAATTTCCTACCTGAGGCTAGAAGTCCTGTCCAGGTAGACCAGACTGACCGCGTTCATTGCGACCTTCTTAAAAATGCTGTTAGGTGTACCTTACCTCCTTGACCCTGTGACATTCTTGCTGGGGAATGGATCCTGTAGTTCTCAAAGCTCCTTCCATGTGCAATTAGAAGAAACAGTGGACATTTTTTCAGTAGCAAACAACTGTTTTTTCATGTATGTTTTCAATACACTCAATAAATATGTTCCTTGACCGTGCAGCTTGGAAAGGTCCGTTGCCATGTGGTGGCTGAGACGGGTTCTGTTGCAGAGGGACACACTTTTGGGTTTCAAAGTTCTAAAGTACTTTTCAGGCCGGGGGACTGTCTGGTGTTGCATCATGTTATCTTTTTGATGGAAAAGGACTAGAAAAAGATAGGAAAAACATCACAGGCTCGCTGTCCTTTCTCCTCCGGCTTGAATGACAGAGCAGAGGCTCCCAGGCTGAGTTCCTGCCAGCCTGCAGTCCTCCCAACAGGAACACGGCGGCTGCTAATTCCCTGTGACACCTCAGCCCGGCCGTGCGCTGCTGGGATAAGAGGCTCTCTCAGCCTGTGTGGTGTCTTTGGCCGGTCTTGCCACCCCTTGTGCTGCACGCCAAGTGACACATTACACATAAAGCTATGGTGGAGCATGTGACGCTTGCCTGAGTGAGCAGGGGCTTTATTCAGACATGCTAAAAACACATCACTCTATATAATACATATTTAAGTGTGTGAATGTGGTGCCCCCCCACTTAATGCCATTAGGAGAAAAAATCCTTCCTATCGGTCTGCTAAAGCCTTCAGATCTGTGCTCCCCACTGAGTTCACAAGATAATAGATAATATGCAAGAATATGAGAACTTAAATCGTAATAAATGTGGATTCTAGTTCCTAAGTAATCCTTCATTATATTTTGACACTGTTTTGGGCTGGTACTCAGGGGCGTTGAGAATAAGGGGGTTGGAGGGAGGGGGGGCACCAGGGAAAATTCGGTCCCCCCCCCAATGTGAAACTAATTCCGACGCCACTGGCTATACTTAGTGAGGAAGATGAATAATCCTACGGCAGAGATCAGTGTGGTGGTAGCATGCAGTTAAACACAGGTCGATGGAACCACCTCTTACAGCTGGCAAAAGACCTTTCCAGAAGAATGTCGTAGGATCTGCTGGTGCTGAGTGTATGGATGCTGGGTTTAGGTGGCGTCTTTCTGGTTGGGGGACGCGGTGATCATTCTCCCTGTCCTATTAGCAATGCAAATGCACCCAAAGTGCTTTAATATGCATTTAAAGGGGGCCTGTAAATTCATTAACTTGATGCGTTTTTAAGACTGAGACTTCAGGGTGGGATAATAGGTGAGCTTTTGCTCAGGCTTCAGGATGATGGATCGCTCTTTATAAAGCCTGCATTTTTTTTTTCACTAAATGCTAAATTTGTGTGTGTGTGTCTGCTTGGTGTACTTTGTTAATCTGTAGTGGTAGAAATGCTGAGTGAATATGTCAGTTTTAGTATTTCTGGTGGTCAATGATTATGACTTAATTCTCCAGAATCTTCCAGGTCGCCAAGGGTTCCTTAGAAAAATCTTTATGCCTTTGCATCATTTAGAACAAATTTTCTTTATTTGCTTGGGACGTTTTCATAGTTGGTGCCTTTGAAATCTTGCAGACAGCTTCCTACACGGCACGCTTTTGCTGTCGATTTAACATTCACGTTTTGTTTCATTTCTTTCATTGTTTTTGTCTATGGTTTTGCTTGCCAAAGTTTACCAAGGACGCCCTGTCTTTCCTCTAGGGAAGGGGGACGTGTTTGGCGACGTGTTCTGGAAGGAAGTGACCCTCGCCCAGGCCTGTGCTAATGTCCGAGCCCTGACGTACTGTGACCTCCATGTCATCAAGCGCGACGCCCTGCAGAAGGTTCTGGAGTTCTACACAGCCTTCTCCAACCACTTCTCCCGCAACCTGCTGCTGACATACAACCTGAGGAAGAGGGTGAGTAAGGGCTCCAGCTCTTCCCTGGCTCGGGTCGGTTGCCTTTGCTAGGGGCATGTTGACACTGGCTGCCAGCTGGTCCTCTTCTCGGGGAGATAAGTAGTTATGCCCCAGGAAGGACACAGGGTCTTTTTATTTCCATCCTGAATTGCAGTTTGGGCATAAGCGTATGGAAAGCCATTTCAGCTTTAATTCATTTTCAGAGGATATTACAAATTCAGTTCTGACTAGTTAGAATGCAGATTCTTGATATAGGAAGTTCTGTTTTAGCCACTGAGATTCAAAAGTAGTTAAAATTGAATGTCAATGATATGCAATTTTAGCTAAAGTAAAATTTCTGATTTCCAGAATTTGCTTTCTAACTAGTTAGAACTGAATCTGTGATATCCTCTAGAAATGGATTAAGGCTAAAAGGTGTGGCGCGGTCGTCATCGTGTTACGGCTCTCTGGGTGTAATGGTGCACACAGGCATGCTTGTGCCTGCAGGGCATGTGCAGACTCCTGTCTTTTCACTTTATTTAAATTGCTGTAAGCAGAGCCTCCCTGCCCATCCAGGCCGTGATCCGATCAGGGCCGAGTCTGGCGCAAAGAGGGGCCTCACTGGAAAACGGGTCCTGAACATTTGCTCTTGAGAGGGATAAGCTGGGCACATATTTTCACAATCCAATGGTATTATTTAATTGACTGCTTACTCATTCGCTAAGATGCCACGGCCCTTCATACTGAGAGGAAGGTCCTCAGTGTGTATCAATATCTGTTCATCCTACTGCCCAAGTGCCTTGACTTTTAGGCTCACTGATGGTGGATATATACAGTGCTGTGTCACCCCCCACACTCTTGCTATTTATTTAACCATCCCTGTTTCTTCGTTCAACACATCACAGTGATAGTCGGCCTTTGACAGATTCAGGTATTCTGGATAGTGAACTGAAGGTTTGTGGTATATTAAACAGCCATGAATTGGACGTCCATGTTGATGGTGATCAGGTGACTGGCTGGTGATGCCAGATTGAGTTCTTAGCCATGTGTGCCTAAAGGGCTCTGACTTCCTGGTACTTATCATTTTAAGGGGTTGTGGTGGGTGGGGATTATAATGTGCAAAAAGGTGGAGGATTGCAATCAAAGCCCAGTGCTCTTCTCCTGTAATCACATGCATTACTCCTCTTGTGCACCTGTACAGCAGTGGGAACCTGTTCCGCGAGACCATTTCGCACGCGCGCATAAAGACATCATGCTGGATCACACACTCCATCGCCGCTCTGTGTTCACTGCAAGCGGGACGCCATCGTCATTTAAGGGAGTGTTGGCAAGCCTCTACCCTGTGATGATGAGTGTGATTCCCACGACGATCACCATCTGCATTTTGAGACCGTGTCTCTTTTCTCCATTGGAGAGGGAACATTATGAGGGGAACAGCATGTCCCGGCATTTGTTTCATCATGTAAAACTTCCCAGAGCGTCCTTTTATGATCCAAGGTCATAAAAGGTCCAAACCAGTCGACCTTCAAGACCTGCATCCACGATGTTCTTCTGACTGTGGGGACAGTCGTTCCCATTAACATATTCATTCCCTCCGCCTTTGCCTCCATGACATCCTCCTATTTACATAAACATCTGCCCGATGTCACCTGACGCACACCTGCTGCGAGCTTCGGATGTGATGTCCGAAGGGCTGCGGCTCCTCGGTTTGGTTGTTCTGGTAGCATGAGATGTTTGTCAAGGACGAAGCGTTCGCTGTCTAGAGCTGGAGGGACATTGCCTTCAAGCATCTAACCCTAACCCAACCCTACCCCTAACCCCACACTGTGCAGATAAGCACCTCAACCCCCTAACACATGAATCAGAATTCCAAAGTTACAAAGCGGTTTTCTAAAGGTTACTCTTACCCTCTTTTCAGTTTGTCTAAGTGCCCAAAGAGAAGTGCTTTGGAGAGGCAAATAGAGTTTTTGGAAATTAATGTATTCGAATGCATTAATGACTGGCTAATGGCGCATAGCGTTTTGGGTCTACTTCCCTGTAGAGTTTATTTAAGGACGTTGATGTGCCATTGGGGTGTATATATGCTGAACTCTGTCTGCTTGAGTAAATACTGGGGGCCTCACTCTCCTAAGATATTCAGAATATCTAAATATTCATTAGGATGTAAATGAACAAATATGATGTAGCTCATTGACATTGTTCCGAGGGCCAGTTTTGCAGTTACCCCCATCCTGCCTGGCAGGAGGCTTCTGTCGCAGGTGCTCCTTTGTTCCACTCACCCCCCCTCCATCCCCCCTACCCCCGCTAACGACGACCTCTGGATCACCTCGGAAGGGTTTTAGTCAGCACAGCCTTTTGAAGGAAAAGACGGCATGTCGCTGACAGGAGGTTTGGCCAGTTTCCGCTGGTGGCTTTGATGGACAGCGCAAGATAAACCTAATGCTAGAAGTTAACCTCGTCCTGTTGGCACATGGCAGCCGAGAGCCCCAGACGGCTGACTACTCATTTAGCATGTGACAGGAGCACGCTAATGAAGTTAGCCTGGGATAAGCACGCTTTCACATAGGAGGTAGGAGCCCTAAAAGGCGAACGTCTCCCGACATCATTGGATGTGCTTTAGCCTAATGTTGAAGAGTGGCTTGTGGACGCCTGAGACTTGAGCTGATGGTGGATCCGTTACTTAATAAGCTGACTGGAGTACAGTGAGGACACCTCAGTGTTTAGCACAGGCATTTCCAAGGACTTGTATACCTGGAAGTCTCCGATTGAACTGGTTCTTCAGTGAGTACTAAGTCTTCTGTGAAGTTTTGTGGGAGGAGAGAAACTATCGCAGTGGATTTGAGGGAGGTATGACCAGGCTTTGTCAGCCATCGTAGGTAGAGAGAGAAACTACTTTCCAAAGCCAGCATTTGGACTGTATACTCTGTCTGTTCCATCCTGTCGAGATCCTGTCTGCTGCAGTGCCACATAAACACTCCTATAATGCCAGAATGGTAACAGCATAAAGGCCATCGTGCACTGGGTTTTGTGGGGGGGGCTCTCAGATCTCAGAGCTCCCCTCCTCTTGGCTGTCCGGCTTCCCTGCAGATACCGTCCTTGGAGAATTCCAGAAACTACCAGCGGGGACTTGCTATTGAGGAGCAGCAGCATCTCCTGTCTCCTGTAATCTTCCTCCAATGATGTTCTTCTGCCCCTGATGAGGTGCACTCGTGTGCTGTTGTATAATCAAGTTAGTGTGCAAACAAAACCGGCCCGTGCTCTTTGTCTAATGACGGAAGGACTCTTCACGCATTGGGCAATTATTCAAGGTGAAATGAGGGCAGAGTCAGCGGTCACTTCTGAAGAAATGTTATGAAACATTGTTCAACGTTTATTGGGTCTCCAGATGCTGCTGATCTTACGAGCAGGTCTTCTCCCATTTGGCGTCTTTCCATGCCAGCAGAGCAGTGGCAGTGTGGTGTGGATCTACCGCTATGAACCTATGACAGTCTTGCTGTGCACTCTAGCGCACTGTAAAGCCATTTTTAATATGGCAATTACATGCCACCAAATGAGGATCCCGGGCCTGAGCCACGCCCTGTCTCGTCAAGGTTAATGCCGTGCTGTGTAAAAGCTCCAGTAATCCTATTTGCTGCAAATCAGCTCATATTTTTGTGCAGACACTGACAGGCTTATTACAGGTGTAATTTGGTCAATGCATTAGTCTGCCTTGGTGCGCATTACCTGCATTTTCTCAACCGCACCCCCCCCCCCCCCACCAACACCTGCTGGGGGAGCCTCTGCAGACTTAAAATGTTAATTAACGTTAATGGTTTAATATCACCATTTAAATTTCCATTAGCATATGAAGCAGCTATGGGTAGCATAATATTAGCAGGGGCATTAGGGTTTTTGCTAAGCATACATGCTTTTGGGTTGTTGTGGTAACTATGGATTTATGATGGAGTTTGTCTGGGTTACCGCTGAACGTATGAGATTATCATACCAGTTTTTGTACATGTCTGTTCTCCGAATGCTTAGGTCTGACGTACTAGAGGTCACTTCCCATGGCGTAAGGTAATGGATTAGTAAGATGTCCGGCTTCTTGTTGACAAGGAGCAAGTCAGGCTGCTTCCTTTCGTATATATTAGCGATAAATTGATCAGAATAGGGGCCGAGCTGTAGACCAAACCTAGAGCGAATCGGGATTAATTCATTCATGAGGCACTTTGCGGCGCAGGCCGCAGGAGTGTGTGAGCAAACGGTGATAAGGTTCCACAGCCAGCACGCAGCAAGCAGAGCTCATGGGTGGAATTTACAACAAGGATCCGGAGAGGGTTCGCCCATATTTACATGAGGCTGCCGCTCGTTAAAGTGGCTGGCTGCGGAGGCGTGATGTTTACAGTTCAGCCTCCGGCCTGTTTCGGCAGATGAAGACTGTAGCATACAAAGTCAGTTCATTCATATAGGCCATATACCAAGGTAATTCTAGTTTGTTTTTTTTTAAAGATGGCCCCATACAGAGGGCCCCTAATTCATACAGAGGGGCCTACCTTTCAGCTAGCCCCACCCCTGTAAAATGCCCATGTGGTGTGTGTCTGAAATCAAAAACTTGATATATAATCAGTCCCAGAATTATACAGTATATAACGTAGTAAAAACACGGCCATTTGTGAAGACCTTTTACATCACAATCACTCATTTATAATTGCAGCCATTAAAACATCAATGCTTTTGATGAAGTGCACCATCCCAGAAAGTCAGTGTTACGCTACACAGCGTGTAGCTCCAGGAATCGCGTTTAATAACCATTACAATTGTTATATTTGCCTGTCTTGTGTCGTCCTGTGGTCCTCATGATCTAAAGGGCTCCTCTGTGACCCTGTCGCTGCTTCCCGCCATGGACAGTGGCAATTCTGAAGCCCTTGTGTCTCCATTTTATCCAATTAACCTTTCGAGAGGGGAAGCTGAAGGAGGTGAGACAAATAGTTATTGTTGTGACAAAGTGCAATTCCAAAGACCGGCTCCATCATAATTAACGTAGTAACCTTGAAATTTAAGGATTTCTTTTTCCTCCTGGCTTGACAAAAGGTTTTCTGTCCAGGTTAAACAAAACTGCTGTGTCGGTTTAAAAGAAAAAGCAGTAATGTATAATTTAAACGAGCCTATAATTTATTACGCCTGGCCACCGTAACTGCCTCAGAGAAGCGTGAAGGCCAGCTATGCCAAAGGAGGAGCTTGTCGTTGTGAGCCT